>CM019067.1:251713353-252248852 GCA_009667805.1 Leptobrachium leishanense
AGAAATTGTGTTGACGGGGGGTGGGGGGAAATGGTAGTTTTAGGATTTAGAGGGAAGTAGCAAAGCTGGACTTACTCTAGGAATAGGAACAATTTATTTCAATTCTGTAAAAGATAGGTCTAATTTTTAATTGATTTTAAAAGGGGGAAATCATGATTTCTCCAGTCACAAGGCAATAACCACTAGGACGTACGTCTATCTTTAACGTAGAAAGAGCAAATCTGATTTTATTTTTGGCTTCAATTTGCCTTTAGCAGGTTTTCAACTTTATCCACCAGAGTTTGATTGTTTATTATTTTTAGAATACCGAACTGAGGTCACAGAAGGAATTTTCAAAGTTGACTTTTGGACTGGAGAGCAAAAATACATGAACCGTTCAGATTTGCTTTCTAAGGAAGGGAAAGAACTCCTACTTGCTATTTAACTCTCAACACCTATAGATCACTTTGATTTCCTTATTCACTTTCTTGCAATCCATTCGTAGACAGCTGGCATGGGAGTATTTCACGACTTCCTTTGGATGTAGCGCAATTAAATCCTGAGTCCCACCAGCTGGAAGTTATGAAGCTAGTGTGCAAATCAAGTTCCCATTTCATAAAGCAATGTGGTGGTAGGAGGTATTCAAACTGGAAAAGACTTCTTAGGAACTTAAATGGTTTTGTTTCCCACTGGAATGTTGTTAGTCCCTGTAGAAGAATGAGAGACCTTTTGAGAAGATCATCTGCTATTGGTCAGGAGAGTTTAGCTTCTCCTTTTGTTGCGGTACTGAAAAGGGCCAGATCGGCTGTATTTATGAAGTTACAGGAGTACACAATTTGCAGTTGAGCATTTTGCCAGCATTATGAGAACCTTAATATTAAAGTAACCAACCTATAAAAATGATTTGTGTGTCAATGAAAAGTATTCAGAGAGACAACATGTTACATACCTATATAAAACCACACAAACTTATGTTGTTTTTTGTCAATATCTTGGCGGCCATTTTTTTAAAAAAAATTATACATATATTACACACACATACATACATTATATAAACAGTCCACCTTCTCAGCACTCACGCTCTTGAACTGTCTTTAAGGGTGCCGTGGTGCAGAAACTCCTCAAATATATAATATATTATATATAATGCAAGGGGCACTCACGGACTTCTAGAAAAATAAAACAACTGTTTATTGGGAAGGCATTAAAAAAAATGGTGTGTAATATACATACATACACAGATAGATTTGTTGTGGAGGAGGACAAAAAGCCTCCACGCTATAATTAGTTTATTTATTATTACAGAAGCCACTTGCACATCATAGCAATTCAAAGAATTGCATCCCAGAGCTCCTGTGCTACACTCCATGTGCAGCAAGGAACTCTGGGTAGGATATGCAAATGACCCCTGTCTTGCTTTTATGCATCCTGGGTCTGTTATTACACAGAACCCTAAAATCAATGCTATGCCACACTATGGCTTTCTAGCAGAGATACGGTTATGCAATTGGTCAAAGCTACTCCTAGGACAGCGCTGTTTCGGGTTTGAGGGCCCAATAAACCTGAAACAGCGCTGTCCTAGGAGTGGCTTTGACCAATTGCATAACCGTATCTCTGCTAGAAAGCCATAGTGTGGCATAGTATTGATTTTAGGGTTCTGTGTAATAACAGACCCAGGATGCATAAAAACGAGACAGGGGTCATTTGCATATCCTACCCAGAGTTCCTTGCTGCACATGGGGAGTGTAGCACAGGAGCTCTGGAATGCAATTCTTTGAATTGCTATGATGTGCAAGTGGCTTCTGCAATAATAAACAAACACATATATAATATATATATATACACACACACACACACACATATACATACATATACACATATATTTTTTTATTTTAAAAAAAAAAAAAAAAAATGAAAAAGAAAATTGAGAAACAAAAAAATGGTGTTCTAAACAAATAAGGGTTTTTGCTGAAAATTAAAGAATGATTTGCCTATTTAAACCTGTCGAACTGCTAACACGGAAAATCAGGGCATTTGGCCAAAATTTCGATGCAGTTCGGAGTTCTGCGAATGGAGATGATGGTCTGCACTGTATTTTGCTGTCAATTCACCAGTATATGGCAAATAGACGAATTGGTGAGAAATTGCACCAAACGGTGAATTTCACAGTTCATTGCAATTTTGGGCCAATTCAGTGGTTAGTGAATAACCCCCTTTGTGTTATGAGAAGTCAATCGTTAACTGTATCCAACCTCTGTCACTGGACGCAGCCAAGTTAATTTTTGTAGATCTTTGAAGCTGCGTACAGAGATCTTGGCCATCACGGTTGGCTGTTGTCAAAGTTCCCTATGCCTTGTAGAATTATCGAAAACTATCTTGAATTATGTTTTCCACAACAAATAAATATTGCCCACCGTGTTCGGTGCATGTACAACATAATTAATGCTGCCACCCACTATAGAGCTTAGAATAGCTTCTCTGCCTGAAACATTATAACAAGCCCTCTATGATCTGTACATAAGTGGACCCTAAATTGGTTTCGGTGCATTCTCTTGACCATCTCTCGTGCTGCACACACACATGTGGATCAGCTTCAGAATTGTAATGTGTAGCAGTTTGATCCATGCAGGCCACTTTTTGTCAGCAGCATTTGGTCTTGCCTGCACAATACATCTCTGATACCAAGATTTCCACTGGAACGGATTTCATCCTCCTGACCTAAATACATATGGTTTGCTACCCAGCTTAGTCACTGTCGCTGAATGAAAGAATCAAACCTCAAACAGATCAGAAATGTGACTCACACAGGTACAAGGACTCAGCGGGGAAGAAAAGCATGTGTGTTCATGTCAGGATGGAGAAGCCGGTGGACTTTTTTTACTTTCGAATGTTAGGAAAGAATTTAAAGCAAATTAAGAAAATGCTTGTTGTGACATTATAAAAGGAGTTCGGTTCAGAAATGACTATTCCATCCTTTTACGCTCATATGCAGTAATTATGTACACACCCTGCAGTTGATTCATTTTATAAAAATAGAAATTGTAGGAAAATGTAGCTGTGTCCAGTTAAATATGTGCTGTATTTATTATCAACTAAGGCTAGGGTCAGACGGAAGCATTTTTCGCGTTGTCTGTGAAAAAGTGCATTCGAACAATCGGACGTATTTTTTCACGGAATACACGATAGCGGTCATACGATGCGCATTCTTGTCTGTGATTTTGTACGGATCATCAATAAAACACTTCTTGCGTCTGGACGTTATGTTGGCCGGACACTAGCAGCGTCTGACATCTCCTAATCACGCACACACGCCGCTAGCGGACGCAGCGCACTCTGTACGTCAGTACTAGCAGTTTCACGTTCTCGAACAAATGCGTTTGTTTGCCGCTTGCATTGCCTGGTCGAACTTTCGTGCGGCCGTACTTCGTATATTGCCCGTCATTTGCTGCTACTACGGCCGTGATAAAGTGCGGCTGCACACGCGTTCACACTGCGTTCGTCTGACCCTAGCCTAAGGAACTGGAAATCCACTGGCAGGAGAGTCCCTATCATAATGATGATATTTAGTTAATATCCAGGGCTCGAGTCAAGTGGGACCGCGTGTGGAAACGTAGCTTCTCTATTTGGGGGGGAATGGAGTTACCTTTTGGCCCACAAACTGCAAAGATTTATTTTTTAGGTCCCATCTTTTAAGTCACAATATATACGATACTTATGAGGATCGTAATGACTATATAAAACCCAGTTTTAATATCACTAGCACATTGAAGTGTGGGACAAAGAGAACATAAAAAAGGAGGGGGGGGGGAGTAGGCAGACAGCCTGATGAGTTTCCGCACCTGCTTATGTAGGACTTTGTCACAATTTCATAAGAAAAGAGAACTCACAAGAATTAACAGGGTTATCCAAAGAGATTCGAAAAGTCACCGCACGTTCGGTGACTTTTCGTTCTCTTCAATTCGGTTCCTTTTGCCGATTGCATTTCGGTGACCCTGCGGTGTATTCAGCAAACAGCACAGGGTCCCCGAATGCAGGGAAAAGCTACCGCAAACCTGACGAAAACTAACCGAATGCACGCTGAAAACAAGCAAAAACATCTGGATTAACCTTTGAAAAAGACGAACAGGAGCCGAACAGGAGCCGAATCACACAGAGCCGAAGCAGCTGTGACGTAGAGGAGGCAGTGAATAAATTAGAAAAACCATTTGTATGAATCTGGGAAAAAGAAACGCTGTTTGCAAAGAAACTACTTAGCGAAAATGTCTGAAATTTTCACAGGAGGTCCAGGGAATGATAATAAAGAGGGCTGTTACAAAAAAAAGAAGTAAACTGAAAAAAAAAAAAAAAAAAAAAAAAAAAAAATCGGACTTTTAATAAAAAAAAAAAAAAGAAAAATGCTTAAAGTATCCTAAAAAATCTATAAATAAAGAGACTTTTTGCTGCAGAATTTTAGAATGAACGGTTTATTAGATATTGGATTAAAACGGGAATATTTTTAACATTGAAGTCTATGGGATTCTCCTGAATAAATTTGCCGAATTAACCCCCGAATGTCAGGGCATTAGGGGAACCTTTCACTGCTGGTTTGTGTTCTCTGAATAGCCGAAGCAGTGCTTTTTTATGGGGATTTCACTGCCCTCGAACAGGGACCGAACAGGCACCGTATGTGCAGGCAATTCGCCAGTATTTGGCGAATTGCCTGCTCTCTGGATAGCCGAATGGCCAGGAAAGGTAACCGAACGCTGATTTTCAGCGTTCGGTTACCTTTCTCAAGCAATTCGGATCTCTTTGGATAACCCTGATAATGTTGTCTGGCAGGGATTCCCAACCCTGATCTTTAAGTGCTCCTAACAGGCCAGATTTTAAGGATCACCTTGGGGAAATACAGACTGAATCCTGCAATCACTGAGCAGCAAAATCATATCACCTGTGCTGTGCTTCAGATATCTGGCAAACCTGGCCTGTTAGTGAGCCCTGAGGACCAGGCTTGGGAACCACACTTTCCTATCAAATATAAACTGAATAAATGAAAACACACACACACACACACACACACACACACACACGTTGCCATTTAAAAAAAAAAAAAAAACACTGCACAAAACCCTCAGCTGATCAGAAATAAACCAACGCAATAGACGTGAGGAGCAAATTTTAAGGATCAAGGCTGCAGGCAAACAAGTGTTTTTTTGAGAGGAGAAGGAACATCTGTGAGTTGGAGGTTCCTTCCACTCTGACGCCCGTGTGGCCACTTTGCTGAGCGCGTTTATCCTCCTATGGAGGATCGCGCTTTGTAGTCCTGTCTGCGGCCGTCGTTGCTTTTTGACGGGGAGGCTGAAATCACGTCCGGTTGTAGCGCGCGCAATTCGTGCGCCCACTACCCGTGTGGCCCTCCGGGTCCAGCCTGTCAAAAGCTGCGACGGACGCAGGGAACTGCGGTCACACGGACGCCTAAATGATATAGGACAACTCGCTTAGGCTCCAAATAACCACATTACAGTTTGTCACAATGTATTGTAAAGAATGCTAAACTTTTACAGAATTTATGAAAACTCTAATTTACTTTTTTTCCCCCCATAAGAAATCTGTTAATCATGAAGTCATTATTGCACTCGCCACAACAAATCTTCTGGATTCATATCCAAAAAGCAGCAACAAACCCTCAGACTTGCACTAGAATAAATAAAATAAAATAGTTATGGCTTTTAGAGATAAATATGTACCAGTCAAAGGTCTAACTTGAGAAAACGTCAGGTCTTTCGCAGTAATATCAGCAATCAATAGTTTATTGTTCCATGGTGGCTGTTACCACTGGATTTTCATACAAAGTCCAAATTGTTGATTATTAAAACCATTTAATAGGAGGTAGCTATACCAGGGATCTCTAAACTCCGTCCCCCTACCCCAGATGTTTCTGAACTACGACTCCCATAATTCTCATGCCGACGTCTACATTCAAAAAGAATCCTGGGAATTGTAGGCCACCAACAACTGCTGAGGTAGAATTTGAGATCCCTGAATGGGGAAATATACATATTCTAACAGGGTTCTCACCTTACTCTGAATAACCAGGAGAATGAACAATCTCGACCAAATAGCCAATTTGGAAAGGGAGCCAAATGGGAGAATTTTTATGGTTTTGCTATTTTGACCTAGAATTTTCACTTCTCCAGTCATTCTCCTGGTTTTCACCACTCTCTGAATAACCCCTCAAGTCTTTCACTGCAACTATTTTTTTCTTTCTTTTTAAAAAGTAAGTGTGACATGTATTGGAAAAGATGGGAAGCCTAGTGATAATACGTCTAGAAGGCGTTTTATATACAGTCTTCTGAAATTTAAAAAAAAAATTAATTTGTTCATTTTTAATTTATTCATTATTTACCGAAATATTGTTAGGGTAGGAGTAGCAGACACTAAATGCGGTCCCTTAGGCTGGGGTCAGACGAGCGTTATTAAGAGCGAAAGGAACGTCCGTAAGAGTGGACGTTCCTTCCACTCTGACGCCCGTCTGGCTACCTCGTTGAGCACAGTTTGTGCGCTTAGCTCTGCAAGGATTGATCCTTCTATGGAGGACCACGATTTGCAGCCCCGTTGAACGTGCGTCCTAGCGTTTCAATGGGGAGGCTTGCAAGATGCCACAGCACAGCCGTTGTCGTGCACGTGCAACCGGTCTCTTCGCAGCGTCACAATGTTGCGACAAACACCGGAAGGCATGTCACTACAGGCGCGCATCTAACATGAGCCTTATGCACGGGCTCAAACAGGTTCTGCATGATTAGCCTATAGGCCGAAATGCCCTTTGCGTTAGATAATGACTATTGTCAATTATCCTGTTTATGAGGAGGTGTAGCTATCATAATGAGATTGTTAGCAATGCAGCTTCCAAACAAATTGTATCAGAATGTAAAAAAGTAACAAACATGTTCATAATGAGTCTATACAGCAGGTACAGTATTACAATATATATGTTGTAACGTGGGTGATCCCTGTCCACATGCAGTCTGCTCCCCTTGCTGCCAGTATCCTGCTGGAGTACCGCTTCTGGCCCAAAACCCAGTGAAACACAGGAGATCCTTGCAGGTTGAAAAATCAGAGCCTGACAGGGTTATTCAGAGTGGTGAAAACCAGGAGAATGAACCATTTATTCCAAATAGCCTGGTTTTCACCTCTCTGAATAGCCCTGTGAGTTTATTTATATTTTGCAACTTGTTAAAAAACACACACACACACACAACACACACACACACACACACAAAATGGAAACACGCCCAGCATTGAAACAAAGGTCAGAAGTGGCACGGCGATCCGGTTTAAAACTTGTTGCTGGGTGGCATGGGTGATGGAAGCACGTGAAAACAAAGGAAAAGAACAGCATAGCATATACAGTATATAGTTACAGTTATACCACAGGAGACTCCACAATATTAACATAAGGAATATTACTATAAACACAGACATCAAGGAATAGGGCACAGAAACCACAAACACAGGGTGACGTTAACAAAGGAAAGCGCAGGAATACAATATGAAACGTCAGGCCCACACCGTTCAAAACCAACGTACTGAAAGTCCAAAGTGACGCACGTCACTAATATATATTTCAAACTATATTTCATTTTTCTTAAACCCCGAAGCAAAGTACACACGTTTTTAATAGTGAAAGGGTTGAAAGGCTGACCTGAGAATCCGCTCTTAAGGTGGTCGTGTGAATTTTTGCAACAATGTGAAATTATGGTGGTTATTAAATACCCTGATTGTATCAGTATAAAATAGTAAACAGAGACTAATACTGTGACTGAGATTCATATGTAATTTAACCCCTTAAGGACGGGAGTAATTTTACAAGTTTGGAACACTTTTGAACACTTCTAAAAGTAGAATTTCAGCTATTCGCTGTTCAACCATCATTTACCTCTTACATATTAAGTGTACCCACCCTTATTATATATCATTTTGTTCAGGAGAAATAGGGCTTTCATCTTCCATCAAAGATTTATATATAAAATATATTATAGTATGAAAAAAAACCTAAAAACTATGAGAAAAAAGGAAAGTTTGCAATTTTCAAAGTTCTCCATTGTATTTTTAGTGTGAATGACATTGTACGCTTAGCAATAAATGAAATAAAATACATATATTTCTGGTCGGCAATGTCTTACGAGTTCAACGGCACCCCCCATGTAGAGGTTTTATGAGGGTTTGGAAAGTTACAGGGTCAAATATAGAGTTTGCCCATTTCACGTTTTACTACTTGAAATTTGCAGATTGGTTTCCTGGCCCTATGTTGACTTTTGAGAGGTTATGGCAGCCCAGGTATGAAAAGTACCCCAACATGTCATACCATTTTGAAAAGTAGACAACCCAGGCTATTCCAAATGGTGTACGTTTAGTTTTTTTATAGTAGTCACTTAGTCGCAAACTTGGTCTTCATGATTGTGTTTTGCATTTTTTTTTTTTACACACAAACTGTTATTTTGCTGCTAATATCATGCTCAGTCAACCTTTTACTGGCCTACAACATTGATATTTGTGGTCGGCAATGTGTTACGAGATCAACGGTACCCTCCATTTAGCATTTTTATTTTGTTTTTTGGAAAGTTACACGATCAAATGTAGAGTTTGCCAGATTGGTTTTCTGGGAGTAGGTTGAATTTGAGAGGGTATGGCAGCCCAGGTATGAAAAGTACCCCATCATGGCATATCATTTTGAGAAGTAGACAACCCAGAGTGTTGAAAATGGGGTATGTCCAGTTTTGTATAGTAGCCACTTAGTCTTCATGTTTGTGTTTTGCATTTGTTTTACACGAAAACTGTTATTTTGCTGCTAATATCCTGCTCGGTCAACCTTTTACTGGCCTATAACATTGATATTTGTGTTCGGCAATGTGTTACGAATTCAACGGTACCCCACATGTAGCATTTTTATTTAGTTTTTTGGTAATTTAACAAGTGATTTTCAGGATTTATGTCGACTTTGAGAGAACATGGCACGCCAAGAAAGAATATTGCTCCAAAGATGACGTGCCAATGATTCTAAATTAGTATTTTGAGTTGTTTGGTGCAGCCACTTTAGAATAGCTGGGCTTAACGTAAACAGACAGGCCAAATTCAGGGGTTTCCAGAAGTCAGAGTAGTCGTTATAACAAGCCAATGAGTCGGTACAGGCAGCAAACAAAGAGTAGTCGGTATAACAAGCCAATGAGTCGGTACAGGCAGCAAAGGGTAATCGGGACAAAGCAGAAAAGGGGATTTAGTAATTTAGCTCGGTATGATAAATTTTGAAGCACTCGGTTATGCAGAGGCCAGGTAGAGATGGGCAGGTAGGGCAATAATAACTAGAATCCTTTCGGATTCCTTTCTTGCGGCAGACAACACTTTTTCTGGGGGGACTTTTACAGCGGTGGGAGGGAAGGAAAGTGTCTGCCGCTTAATCTTTGGAGATCTCCTGATTCCAAAGCGGATGTAACGGGGGCCGGGGTTAGATAAGTTGGGATGATCTCAAGCATGAATTCTAGGAAGGGATATGGCTTTTGTACTGCTGCGCTGCTTGTAGAGCACGTACGCATTGAAAATTGCTATCTCGGTCAAATAGATGGCAATCTCCTTGTACCATGCCCTAGTCTTTCGGTTCACCAGATAAGGCTGTATACATTGATCAGCCAAGTCTACTCCCCCCATAAACTTGCTGTAATCTACAATGCACTTCGGCTTTTCCAGTGGCTCAGTCCTCCCTCTCACAGGCACTGGCACTGTACTTTCGTTGTGCACTGTAGAAAGCATGTATACAACCTTCTTATCGGTGAACCGAAGGGCTAGCACTTCTTCCTGACGTAGAGATGAAGAGGAGCCTCTACTTCTTTTGCCTGCTGTCAGGATTAGGGGAAAACCTCTGCGATTCTTCCGCACTGTGCCACACGCAAGGGTCTCAAAACAATATAAATTTTTAAATAGGTCGATACTGGTGTAATAGTTATCGACCCATAAATGATAGCCCTTGTTGAATAGGGGATAGACCAGATCCCACACAATTTTTCCACTGGTGCCAATACAATCGGCGCATCCTGGGGGGTCAAGGTGGCTATCTTTCCCTTCGTATATTCTAAACGCCCAGGTGTAGCCTGTTGTGGACTCACACAATTTATAAAATTTGACGCCATACCGGGATCGCTTGCTTGGGATATACTGCTTGAAGAGCAGTCTGCCTTTGAATTTCATAAGGGACTCGTCTTCAGATATATTTTGGTCGGAAACATAATTATCGGTGAATTTGGCAGACATAAGACTGATAAGGGGCCGAATTTTATAGAGGCGGTCATGCATTGGGTCGTTTCTTGGTGGGCACAGTGCGTTGTCATTAAAATGGAGGAATCGCATGAGATTTTCGTATCTCTCCCTCTTCATAACCCTTGGAATAGTGGGGTAGCCAGGATGGGGTTTTGTGCCAGTAAGACCGGATACTTGGCTTCTTCACTATTCCATTACGAGGGTTAGAGCCCAAATTTTTTTTAACTATCACATCCGTTGGGTGCCACTTGTTACGTCTGTGGCGATGTGAATCCGGATGCGCATCAAGATACTGGTTGGCAAACAGGTTGGTTTGCTCAACCACCATCTCGAATACGTCGTCCGACATAAAGAGATTAAAAAAGCTCAGTGGCTCACAGTCCTCTACCCTTACTGTGATGCCAGGAGTCGCTATAAATGGGAGTATTTCTGGGGCAGCCATATTTGGGGGTACTCAATTGCTCTCGCGCCTCCCAGTAGATGGTGGGGGGGGGGGTCACCATCACTGGAGGGTTCACTAAGGGGCTCTATATCAGAGGCTGTGAGGGTGTCACTGTCGGCAAGAGCGTCGCTCTCAGAGGTGGCCAGGATCTCATATGCCTCTTCTGGGGAATAAAAGCGGGAGAACATTTTTATGGGGATCTTGTTATAACTAATTAAAATGGGAGGTCGGGGAACTGATGGGGTCAAGTACACAAATAAAATATTAGAACACCTAAACTAAGCCCTTACGGTCCTTGTAGTGGCCGGTACTTCTATCTATCTATCTAGACAAGGTAAGAATATTCCAAGGGGGGACGTATGCCAATGCGGGCAGTCAGGAATGCCACGGGGTCGTATGCCAATGTGGGTAGTCAGAAATGCCAAGGGTCATATGCCAATGCGGGTAGTCAGAAATGCCAGGGGTCATATGCCAATGCGGGTAGTCAGAAATGCCAGGGGGTCGTATGCCAATGCGGGTAGTCAGAAATGCCAAAGGGTCGTATGCCAATGCAGGTTCTCAATCGGGGGTACACTGCCAATCAGGGGTACACTGCAGGCCAGGGGGTACAGTGCCTGGGGTTTTTTTCAGTCAGGTTTTTTTCCAGTTATTTTTTTTCAGCCAGGGGGTACTGTGCCAGGAGGGTACAGTGCCTGACAGGAAGGTACAGTGCCAGCCAGGAGGTACTGTACCTGGGTTTTTTTCAGTTTTTTTTTCAGCCAGGGGGTACTGTGCCTGGGTTTTTTTTTAGCCATGGGGTACAGTGCCTGGGGGGTACAGTGCCAGTAGGTACAGTGCCTGGGGGGTACAGTTCCAGTAGGTACAGTGCCTGGGGGGTACAGTACCTCGGGGGGGTACAGTGCCTGGGGGGGGGTACAGTGCCTGGGGGGTACAGTGCCTGGGGGATACAGTGCCTGGGGGGTACAGTGCCTGACAGGAGGTACAGTGCCAGCCAGGAGGGTACAGTGCCAGCCAGGAGGTACTGTACCTGGGTTTTTTTCAGTTTTTGGTTTTTTTTCAGCCAGGGGGTACTGTGCCGGGTTTTGTTTTCAGCCAGGGGGTACTGTGCCTGGGTTTTTTTTCAGCCAGTAGGTACAGTGCCTGGGGGGGTACAGTGCCAGTAGGTACAGTGCTGGGGGGTACAGTGCCAGTAGGTACAGTGCCTGGGGGGGTACAGTGCCAGTAGGTACAGTGCCTGTAGGTGCCTGGGGGATACAGTGCCTGGGGGGTACAGTGCCTGTGTTTTTGTTTTTTTTTCTTCTCCTGCTCCATTCTCTGCCGCTCTCTCTTGCTCCTCAGATCGCAATGAGGAACAGGAGAAAGGGGCAGAGACAATGTCTCAGCCAATGCAACAATCATTGGCTGAGACATTCTGACAGTTGCAGAGGTGACAGCTTGTCACCGCTGCAACTGTCAAATCCAAGCGCCGGATTGGCTGCTTGGATGTTTCCACGAGGGAAAAGGCCCGCCTCCCTTCCACAATGCCGATCGCCAGCTGGGAGGGTCTGCCCGGGTGTCAAGCAGACCCCCAGCCAGCGATCGGCATTGTGGGAAGGGAGGCGGGCTGTTTTTCGGCGCGCAGAGGCACCAAACGCTGCGGGGCGTACCATGCCGTCCTGCGGCATTAAAGCCCACGTGGTGCAGGACGGCATGGTACGCCCTGCGTCCTTAAGGGTTAACCAAATCTATGCACTTCTCACCATGAGGTTTCAGGTCAATAAATCAACTAGAAAAAGGAAAAAGGCAGGACCTGGATATCAGGCTCTAAAGTCAAGAGGTTCATCCTGTAGATTACTAAGCAAATTCTAAGCAGACCAGCTTCATCACAATAGGAAATACTTTGTTTCCTATGTGGAAATGTGTAGCATGGCTAAAATGCCTTCCTCCCATACCAGAGAAAGTGGGACGTCATTAGATAATTAAACAAGTTTACAGCATAGGCCAACAGTTACTAGCTTAATCCAGCAATGCAGAGAGATAAAATAAGGACACCTCACTAATAAACACCATCTCCTCACCAACCCAATGTTAATTTTGACAGCAAATTTTTATTTAGTTTTAGTCATATTTTAGTCGTCTGAATTGTTTTAGTCAACTAAATCAAAAGTGGATTTAACCAAATTGTAATGGGTTTAAAGTGTATTATGAATTATTAAAGCTTCTCTCTAGAATTTCCGCACTCATTATATACTCCTGGAGTAAACATCTTATCCGAATATAGAAAATGCATCATTTCTCTCTTAAGATTGGATCTCTTCCCAGATAGTACCTCCCTGACATTTTAGTCTAGAATTTATTAGTCAACTAAAATGTCAATGGATTTGTCATAGTTTTAGTCAAAATACGGATTTTTAATTTAGTTACAAAATAAAAAAAATAGTCGACCAAGTCTTTGTCGAAAATTATTAGTTGACAAAATTAACACTGCACCAACTTTGCTGTTCTTGCGTTAGGATCACCAAGGTTTGGGCTTGTCACATACGGTCAGGGTTTATACCTAGGGACTTCGGCGTCTTCTTGTGCGCACTAGCGCACTGTGATGCTGCGGACGGAGCTGGTCACATGCTTGCGCGTGCGCACACTTAGTGTGCACGTAGCATGCGTGGACCTAGAGAGATCATCACTGTCGATGCGCGTCGACGGGGCTGCAAAGCCTTGTGGAGGGGGGCAGGCGGGCGTCGAGGGGGGGCCGGTGCGTTAGCATTTTCTTTAACACGTTAGTGCGTTTAGTGTGCCCCTGGCCTTATACTGCAGGGTCTGGTGAAAGGAATAGTATATATATTATAGGAGTATGTGAATAATGTGGTAGAAAGCATGCGTGCCAATCTATATATATGTTTAAATAACATTTTTTTTGTTTTTCCTTTGGGTAATCCGGCTGGATTTTTTTCTTTGTATATATTATTATGTTTGTATTACGGATCCGGAGGGTCCTTTTATGGTTATAATAGAAGTTAAGTTTAAGCAGGACCTCGGTTATATGTACGTGGCTCACCATGCTCTTTTAGGGTGTAGCCACTGGTTTGAGGTTTACAGTATAGACCAAGCAGATTTATATAGATCATGAAAAGGTCACAGTTTATGTATGTCGTAAAGTGTCAAAGCTAAAACAATCATAATCCAGTAAAAAAAAAAAAAAAAAAAAGCTCAATTGACTACTAGGGATGAGCTGTTCAGTTCGGAGTTCGAATCGAACACTGCCCGTTCGGCGAACATCGAACATTTCCGCGT
Source organism: Leptobrachium leishanense (assembly GCA_009667805.1). Lineage (NCBI taxonomy): Eukaryota > Metazoa > Chordata > Amphibia > Anura > Megophryidae > Leptobrachium > Leptobrachium leishanense. The sequence goes on from CM019067.1 coordinate 251,727,329, forward strand.
GTTCACCCACAATGTACTTTTCCACTGGCCTGAAGCTTGTAATTGGCTACAGCCTTGCACCTGACCGCAGGTCAGGTGCAAGACTATGGGCAAATTTTGCCCAATCATGGGCTCACAGAGCTAAGTCCCGCAGCACACTATATAAGGCTTCCCTGCCTGCAGCCCCAGCGTGTGTGTTTGCAGAAGTGAATCAGAGCGGAGAGGAGATTGTTCTGTCAGGGTGTATCAGTGACGTTGTAGGAGATTTCTGGGAATTAGAATCTTTGTTGGCACTGCCAGGCTAATTCCCAGAAATCTCCTACAACTCACTGAAACACACTGTCCCTGATAGAATTTGTGTTGGCACTGCCAGGCTATCAGGGACAGTGTGTATTACTGACTTATAGCATTGTTCTGGAAAATCTGTATATCTTTGATCTAATTCTAGATACCATACAATAACACAGTTTAATCAGAGTTCATCTGTTTATCTATTGAGAGTTGAATCTGGTGGTTGCCAGCTATCAGGGTGTTGCAGCCTGCAGGAGAGGAGAGTGAGAGTAGAGGACATTGGCAGCCTTGCAGGGAAAATATCAGTAAAATCGCCGACTTATATCAGAGTTCTGAATATCTTTAATCTATATAACCAGAGTTGAATCTGAGTTCTGCATATCTTTAATCTATATATCATTCACCATGTCAGAAAGACCAAAAAGGACAGGCAAACGCTCCCAGACACAGTTAAGAGGGCAAGCAGCCTCTGTGTCAGAAGGCTGTGCCCCTGGTCGTCGTGGACGTGTTGCATCTGCAGGGGCACGCTTGTCCTTTCTAACTGGTGCTGGCCATCTTAAACAGCAGCAACATACAGAGGATTGGCTAACCAGGCCATCCTCATCATCCTCTGCCAGCCAGGCTTGTAGTGGTTTACAGTCCACCTCAGCTGCCAAAACATCTAGTTTAGCCTCCATGTCCACAGCTAATCCTGCCGTAGCCTCACTATCATACACGGAGGAGTCAGCTGAATTGTTTGACTACAGTGACAGTGACATGCTGCTTGAGGATGCGCAGCAACTCCAGTGCTCTGATTCAAACTCTGAGGTTGAGGAAGGGAGTATAATTAGCCTAGAGGGAGGGGGTGCCAGTGACACACAAAGAACTGGCGCACATGTTCCCCCAGCAGCTGCAGCATATTGCAAGGTTGGCTCCAGTGATGAAGAGATAGGGGGTGATGACAATGATGATGAGGTCACTGACTCCACCTGGGTGCCTGATCGAACAGAGGAGTCAAGGGAGGAGGAGGAGGCACAACAAAAACGAGGCAGAACGTCCTCTATGAGCAACCGTAGCCAGTTCAAGGCATCAGATGTCAGAGCTGCTCAGGTGCAGAGCGCTGTTGTCTCACAGCACACGTCCAGGATCTCTGCTGTCTGGGAGTTCTTCACGACATATGCAGCAGACTGCAGCGTTGCTATTTGTAAACTAGGTCGGAAGAGGATCAAGCGTGGGAAAGACATCAGACACTTGGATACCATGTGCTTGAGGCGACATATGACCACCTGCCACGCATCCTGTTGGCACAACACTTTGCATATGTCCTCCTCATCTGTCTCTACCCCCACAATATGTCCTGCCATGTCATTGCCTACAACCTTCACTGACAGGGATGATGCTACAGTAATGGGTGTACCAGGTCCTTCCTCAGAATGTGACAGCATCCCATCAGCTGATGTTTTACGCAGTCAGATTACGTTGCCCCAGCTGCTGCAGCGTAAGAAAAAGTATAGTCCCAACCATCCTCAAGCACAACGTCTAAATGCCAGCTTAGCAAAATTACTCGCATTACAGCTGCTGCCTTTCCAGCTGGTGGACTCTGCTTCCTTCTGTGAATTTGCCGAATGTGCTGTACCACAGTGGCAGGTTCCAAAATGACATTTCTTTTCACGGAAAGGCCATTCCAGCACTATACCAGCACGTGGAACACAATGTTATGGAGGTCATTGGGAAAAGCAGTCAGCAGCAAGGTGCACATTACTTTAGACACGTGATCCAGCAAGCATGGACATGGCCGTTACATTTCCTTCATGGCACACTGGGTAACTCTGCTTGCAGCTGGGAGGGATCCAGGATGGGGCTGTGTGCTGGAGCTTGCTCATCCACCACGCCTCCAGAAAGCTGCTAATATGAGGTCTGTCTGCTCCACCACCTCTTCCTCCTTCTCCTATAATGTCTCTGGCGAAGTGGCAGATAAAACCAACGCGTGGCAGGGGCTAGGCAATGGCTCAAGCAAAAAGATGCCATACTGTGCTTGAAGTTCTGTCAGCTCTGCAGGGGCAGGCGCAGAGATGGTTAACACCATGCCAGCTTCAGCTGGGAATGGTCGTCTGTGATAATGGCAGCAACCTTCTCTCCACAAGGGTAAATTGACGCATGTACCATGCCTAGCACGCATCCTAAATCTGGTGGTACAGTGTTTCCTAACCAGGTACCCAGGGCTGGCAGAGCATTCTCAGCCAGGCCAGAAAAGTCTGCAGCCACTTCAGAAGGTCATTCCCAGCAAGTGTTAGCCTGGCAGAAATTTAAAGAGAATTCCACCTTCCCACAAACCGCCTGATCTGTGACATGTCCACCAGTTGGAACTCGACATTGCTGCTTGTGCAGGCGCTGCAGCATTGCCAGAGGGCCATCAATGAGTACCTGTGTGAGTATGGCATAAGGACAGGTTCAGGTCAACTTGTTTCCCACCAACCCCCCCGCAGTGGCTGATGATCAAGGATGCATGCACTGTACGGTCACCATTTGAGGAGGCAACGAGGATGGTGAGCAGGGACAGTGCATGCATCAGTGACAGAATTCCTTTAGTGTTCCTGCTGGAGCACACTCTGCGGGGAATTATAGATGTGGCTCTAGAGGCAGAGCAGCGGGAGGAAGAGGAGGACTTCCCTAGCTCTCAAAGCCCCAGTCTTTACGCAGACAGCATTCCTGCGGGTCCTCAGATCAGACAGAAGGAGGATGAGGAGGAATATTTAAGTAGTGGGGGCATTGAAGGTGGGGATTCCTCAAGGGAGGGTTTTGTGTGCCCAGAAACCCAAGGACTAGTACGTGGCTGGGAGGAGGAAGTGCACGATGGGGTCATCCTCATTGACCAGGAAGAGTCAGAAGCTAATGCCACCTCCAACCTACGATGTATGGGCTCCCTTATCCTGCAAAGCCTGCTAAAAGACCCCAGGATTCGTGCTATCAAGGAGAGAGATCATTACTGGTTGGCAAGCCTTCTTGATCCATGATACAAGGGTAAAGTTGCAGAGCTCATCCTGCCCGCACAGAGGGAGCACAGGATGAAAAAACTTGAGGACGCTCTAAAGCGACACTTGTGCAACACCTTTCCAGGCACTGGTAGGTTACCAAGTGATGACACAGGTGCTTCTGAGGCTGCGGATGATCAGAGGAAGAGCGGTGAAGGCCGGGGCCGCTTGACTGATGCCTTTTTAAAAAAATTTTAGTCCACGACGCCCAGGGACGTCAAATTTAGGCACCCATTGCCAGCATCTTCACCATATGGTGCAGGACAACCTAGGGGCAAGGGCAGACCTGGATACCTTTTCAGCAGATGATCCACTGGCTTACTGGGTGTTGAGATTGGATCACTGGCCAGAACTTAGCCAATATGCTATGCAACTACTAGGTTGCCCTTCATCCAGCACGCTTTCTGAAAGGCGTTCAGTGCCGCTGGAAGTTTTGTCAGACAAAAGAGTGCGTCTGTCCACGACTCTGTAGACCGGCTGACATTTATAAAAATGAATCTGTCCTGGATCAGCAGCTGTCAATCCCCTGATGCTGAAGTAACTGAATAGATCGGGGATCTCTTCTGCATTCCCAATACCTCCACCACTGCACTCTTCCACAATACCACAAAGGGGTTACGGTGTGAAGGCACTTGCTGCCACCAAAGGCAAAATATTTGGGTGCACTGACGCCTATACCAGATTCATATCATTTTAATATTTGACCGCAGGGTCCAACCCTGCACTCTTCCACAATACCACAGAGGGGTTACGGTGTGACGGCACTGTTGCCGACACTAAAAGGCACAATTTTATAGCACCTATTGTTACATTCATCCAAAGCCTGCATAAGTTTCACCAGAATTTTGCAAAAAAAAAAAAAAATATCACTAAACTTGTTCTTCGTGTCCTAAAATGTCTCCTCTTTTCATACAGGCTGCCGCCCCGAGCAGTTGTTTATGAATAGATTAAAAGGAAAACCATTTACCGTAATTTGAAATGTCATTTTTTTGTTTTTAAAGGCTTCTATACATCCTACAAATCCGCCACTTCACGGGCAGGTTATGGGGACCTCCTAGGCACGATATTTGAAGGAATTTTTCATTTTTATTCTTAACCTTTATTTCATGGAAAACTCATTGTTCCTTTAAAAACATTTTTTTTAAAAAACTTTTTGTCCTTGTTTCCTGTCCCCCAGGGCACTACCCGGACCCCCATACACCTTTTATGGCAAATATTTTGCATATATGCCCTCTTGGAGGGCACTCTAAAAGTTAAACGTTCGGGTCCCAGTGACTTACATTGAATTTCGGATTGTTTTCGAGTTCAAACTCGAACCTTTGAAATTGTTCGAGTTCGAAGTCGAACCGAACACTGGGGCGGTCGTCTCATCCCTATTGACTACATGATTAACCAGGGTTTTTCCATCAGTGGATTATTTCTTCTCTGATGGTACGGGCATATTCCAAGAGGTCAATGCCAGGATTCATTGGCCTCAAATTGTGCAAGAGTGGTTCAGGGAGCATGTGACAGGTTGTCCAGGTTTTTTGTTGGTTTGTGCATCAATATTAATGTAGTCAACAAATTTCACACTCTGAAATGACACAATTGGTGCATTTCATCTTCCTAGGTGTTTGGGTAATAGATTAACTACGAGACTCAGTTATGAATAAAAAGTAGAAAAACAACCAAAACAATAATAAAAAAATAAAAATATTCAAAATAAATTCTGGGAAACAAAACCTATACAACTAAATAAAAACACTGATCATAAATTTTGAATTCAGAATACAGGATAACACCATGGGTTAAGGGATCCAGCCATTTTTACATTGTAGCAATGATCCAATCAACAACATTAATCTTATCTGCTGGGTAATGCCAACATCTGCGCTTTAAAAAAAGACGACTAAATAAAATGAGAAAAAAAAATAAGAGAAAGCCTCTGAATTCTAAATTGTATTGCAACCCAAGCGCGCACATCTGGACATATTTGTTCATTATTAGAAAATGTGGTTGAAATGCAGATATTTTGACAGGGTTTTTGCTACAATTATAAAACTCAGTATCAATCACAAACCCCCGATGCAGAAGAATGACTGGGTAGCAGCTGGCAACCAACGCCTGGGAACTAGAATAATTTCAAGATCAGTCACATGCCATGGAAATCTAAGAGATGCGGATAATGAAATAATTAAACCAGAGAATACAGTGCTGAGATCCTGCAGTGCTAAGAAGATTAAGAGCAGACATTTCTACACCTTTCCATTTTTGCTCATAGTGTGTGAACCTACTTTAGTGTCGCACACCATGAGTGATACATCCTTTTTCCAAAGTCTATTTTACACTAGGTTAGCATTCTGACTGATTCAAAAGGTTACACGGTATGTTCTTGCAGACACTGAAAAGAATAAAGAATGATAAACAAATTAACTCTGACAGAAGCACCGGACAGGAATATCTCTTGTGCCCCATAACATTACTGAATTCTGATTTACAGATTTAAAAAATATTAAAAAAATAAAGGGGACCTTGGAGTGGGGTGTGCAGTTGATTTGCTTTTTAGGATTTGCAAAGATAACAGGAGGAGGAAAAAAAATGAAAATGAGGGCACCTTCTGCATGAGCAATTATACACAACACCAGAAAGAAATGGAGACCTTTCTACCACTCCTATAGTCCCAGAGTTTTCTAGAGAGCAGCTGTATATGTTAAATGTAGATAGAAAGACAACCTTATGCAATCTGCTTCTTACATTTTTGAAATTTCCATCCAAGTAGGAAACAGTAATATTCCACCAGGTTAAACCATCTTCAAAGCAACATTTTTGCTCAAATAAAGTGACAGCGGGGAACATGGTGAAACTACCAAAGAGCCTTAGAACATGAAAATGTATTCTAAAGCAGTAGAAGGGAAAGGTGGACAGGTAAAAACAAACATCAGGACGTTATTCAATGCTCTCCAAGACAGGGATACCATCGGGAGGAGCGGGGGTGTCCGGCCATATTATGTTCAGGGGCCCCAGCCCTTGCCATGCCCTGCGCAGTTTGTGTAAGTGGCACAGATGGAAGAGACCCTCCATGCCACCTAGGGCTGGCCCACCAAGGTAAACAAAATTCTCAGCATCTGGGGCCGGTAAGTCTGAGCACTCAGATTCAGTATGCTCTGCATCAGGTCAAGAGGTAGACCGAACACTCTCCCACAGCAGGTAATGCTTTTTACCCCCTTGCTGAAGGGGAAGAGGAGCCATATTGTTTTATTTATGTTCCTGAACTGGGCACCAAGGGACTGGGGGGCCCAACCAGTAGCTTAGAAAGGGACAGCAAGATTTTTGATGGCAGCCCTGTTCAGAGATCTACATTAAGTAGATATCCATGGTAGCAAATTTAGAGGAGGTGACATAAGCATTATGGGGTCACATATAGTCCAGCATGGTGCTGGATGAAGTGTCTTTTCACTATTATTCACACAGCAGCCACTCATATGTTTGGCTTTCTTGAGTTAACTATTTAAAAATGTGCAGCAGTTTTCTAAGAACATTAACAGATTTTATCCATTAACCACAATGATGTTCATTATTATGCAGTTTGAAGACAAAGACAGGTTTCAGGTCCACCCTTCAGCTATAATAAAAATATCGGAAACGAATAAAGAAAGTCCATTTCAGATTATGTAACTTGTTAGAACAAGCTACATTTTTGTGCCTATGCTGCTCTGTGTAAAGCAATGTTGTCAAACTCTGCCCCCCCCCCAGGTGTTGCTGAGAAACAACTGTCATGATTCTCTGACTATCTTTTAAATTCACATATGACTGGGACTTGTAGGCCAAGAACATCTGGGAAGCCAGAGTCTCACGTCCCGGCTGTAAAGGTTGTCTTTGGTTAAAGGGCTTTCTTAATACTGTATGTTGTACTCTGATTCATTGTTCAGGTTTTGATAACCATGGTCCTATAACTATCTATTTTGTAGAATGAAGACGCTAGATTAATTAGGGGAGGGCAAGCTAACTAAACCAAGATGTAAATACAGGGAGCTCTGTTCTACTCTTGCCGTTAAAATATCTGCTAGAGCCGACATACAGCTTGGCTCCATCCAATATCGTAACAGCTGGAGATGCTAATCTGAGCTTGTGGCTCTGTCATTGTGACTCCTTACTGTAATGGAATGGTTCCTATACTTTGTATAGGAGCTGTTAATTTGCTTCTAGCTGGATAGCTCATTCTTCTCATCGGAGTTGGTATTTGTTAAAGAAATATTAACTTCTAGAACCTGGTGCCAAGTGATTTTGAAAAAGCTAAAAATCACTTAACGCAGCAAAGTTTTACCTCTGATTTGTAGGGGGTGGCACAATCCCAATAGGGTTCTGACAATACTAGGAAGCTACTGAACAACATTGATCACATGTCTAGGAACTCTACCCCTAGCATGAGATGCTGAAAAGAGAACTAGAATTTAAAAAAAATATATATATATATATATATCAATCCTAGGTATTGATTTTTAGACTTCTTGGGGGTTTATTGGCATTCTACTACGACCCTACGACAATGATGCCAAATACAAGCTATATGCATTCCTAAGAAATTGTGACAATAAATGTAACTAGACAAGGTTGCCCCTTGTCACTTTTTGTCAGGGATTTATACTGATACTATCAGGGTTATTCAGAGAGCGTGAAAAGCAGGAGAATGACTGGAGAATGAAAAATTCTAGGTCAAAATAGCCGATTTGGAAAGTGAGATGAAAGGGAGAATTTTTCTGGTTTGGCTACTTTGACCTAGAATTTCTCCAGTCATTCTCCTGCTTTTCATGCTCTCTGAATAACCCTGTATGTTTTATGCTTAAAAGCTGTTGGCCCATTTCCATCTGCATGAAAAAAACAAAAAAAAGAGAGAGAGTCACAATAGCATAAAGTGAATATAAGCTGCTTTATATGCAGATGATATCCTGTTAGTAGAATGGACCTAGAATTCGCACTTATTTTAATTTTGGAAGATATAGCTATATAAGAAATATCCAAGCTTTAGGTATCAACCTCCCATCAACTCTCTTAACCCGACTGCAAAACTAATACCCCTAGGGATGGAGAGACATTTAGAAAAAGTATTTATGATCCAATATTTCGGCTACTAGATCAGCCATATTCTCTAAGAAAAATAAAAAAAAAATTACTAGGAATTACATTTGGAAACTTTAAAAAAAAAAAAAAAAAATAACACTTTCTAAATTTTAAGTATCCTGGATGGGCAGGATTGGACTTTTTAAAAAAAATAAACATTTGAAAAATTAAATTTTCTATGAATACTGGTACTGGCGTAGGTGTTTAAAAATCAGCACAGGTCCTGTTCTCTTTTTGTTTGGAAAAGAAGAAAGCCACATATTCAGTATCAGTACATCATGAAGAAGTCATCTTGCCATTCTTATTTGGTGGGCTTGGACTCTCTGATATTTGCTTATATTACAGCACAGCAAGGCTGAGCCCGAGCAGGGGCCCCAGAAGTATGCCCGCATGGGATATAACACACACACACACACACACACACACACACTAAGATAAGGGTACAGGAATAGATCTGTAAGCGTTCCTTGGACTATTGTAAGAAACATTTATCTCCGATGCTGGTAGTATTAGAAGGCGTTTGCTGAAAAGAACTGCAAAGGCCTAAACCAGGAATCGGCAACCTTGACCCTCCGGTTGTTTTTGTAACTACATCTCCCATGATGCTCAGCCACTCAACAAATTAGCTGAGCCTCATGGGAAGTGCAGTTACAAAATATCTGGGAGGGCCAAGGTTGCCTACTCCGGACCTAAAGTATTAGTACCCCTTTCAGATCTTTGGCCCCAACAGGACGTCTGGCTCCACTAGAAGATGTATAACTGAATTAGACCATGGAGACCAAAAAAGAATAAACCAACAAACAATATGAAATACTCTTTATCACCACATTCCAAAAGAAATACCAAAAAGAATAGACAGAATAGGTGGAGCTACCAAGAGAATCTAGTTTATTTCATTTCCAGATCGGTTTAGATCTTTAAGTCAGAGTTTTAATGGTGGTCCCATAAGAAATATATATATATATATATATATATTTCATATTCTATTTGTATAATTGCACATATGTGTGCATTTAAAATACAGGGCACATCACATTTACAAGCATGTTTCCTGTAACATGTTGTTATAAGGTTGCTGCGCAATGGTGAACAAAATAATCAAGATCTGCAAAATAAATAAATGTCCATAGTGCTTTCTGTATGATAAAGAAAATTTGGGCATAAGGGCAGTAATAAAAGGGGAGAAAGTTAAAGAATTGGGACACTGGATCCCCTAAGCCCATACATAATACATTAGGAAAATACACACTAATTGCTTGTGAATGTGCAGAGTATGCAATACATTTTGTCTTTTACATGGTTAAAACCCCTGGCCCAGATTTCATTAATCATTTAGACAGTTGATATGCAATAGCATGAAACCACAATTATCTGCGCTCCCACATCCTCCTTCAGCACAAGGGAAAATAAAAAAGGCTACAGCAAATGTTTACAATACATGCCATATTGTATCCATCAGCACACAAAGTAAAACAGAACTACAAGATTTTCTTTAATAATTATTTTAAACTGAAAATACAAAAAAAACAAAAAACACAAACTTGGAAAAACCCATGGATATTACTTAAAATACAATCGGCGAAGGTGTTGTGTCATATGGCAAATGTATACATTTATGGAAAAAGAAGATTTTTTTTCTCTTAAAATTAAAATATATGAGACATCTAATCAACATATTCCTGTCGGAGCACTGAAGCCTTGGGTTAGCATTACAAAATATTTACAAGTTCTTACTCATGTGACATTGGGACGCTGTAATGTGACGGGGAGAATTTGTTAAGTGTCAGGTGTCACACTTTGGGTGTATTCCAAGTTATACCAAAGTAATCAACCAAAATAAATATGAAGATTTACAGATTCATCTGATTTGGCCTAAATTTTGAAATCTCCTTGAAAATTTTCAACCAAGTCAAAGCTCAAGGCGTTATTCAGGTTAAATTTCAGTGCACCTCAGCGAGCTCATTCGCCAACCATGCGGTGTATTCAGCATTCACCACAGGGTCCCCGATTCGATCTACCGAACATCGTCGTAATACGCCGAACGGGGGGGTGGGGTGCCAAACATAATTTTCAAAAGGAGTTTTAAACAAAACTAATGCATGGAAATAATGTATACGGGCCAATGAATACCAATAAAAAGGTTACAGAATTAAGGAAAAAATAATAATCCAAATAAAAAATTTCCTCTTACAAGTCCAGAAAAATTACTGAACAATTAAAAAAAATAAAAAAATAAATTATTTTTTGTTCAACCATTTATTCTTTTCATTTGCAGCAACATTTTATGAAAACGGGGATTCTTTTTTTACATTGTTTAAACCTATTTAACCAAAAGCACTGAAGATCTTGGCATTTCGCCAACTTGTCGGGGCTGTTCAGCGTTCTCTGAATAGATTAACCATTATTTCTCTATGGGGAATTTCACTGCCGCCGAATCGCACTTTATGTTGCTGGAGAATTGCCAGCTTTGAATAGCCAAATTGCCAAGAAATTGCACCATAAGGTGTATTCAGTGGCAAGTTCGGCTCTCTTTGAATAAACCCTTTAGTGATTAACACTATAGAATGGGTGCTCGACCCTGGCCTTGCAGATGTTTAGGAACTACATCGCCCAAGATACTCGCTAGTCATTATGTTGAGAGACTTGTGGGAAATGTTGACCCCAAAACATCTGGGAGGACCAAGGATTAGCATCCGTGTCCTGTAGTCTCTTGCAGAGTCGGAGATGGCAGATTAGGGTGTCTGTGTTGCCGTTTTGTGCAAGACTATCAGGTCTATTCAATAAAGGTGAAACTCAGGAGAATGACTGGAGAAGTGAAAATTCTAGGTCAAAATAGCCAAACCAGAAAAATTCACCCATTTATCTCACTTTACAAATCGGCTATTTGGTCTAGATTGTTCTCTTCTCCGGAGTTTCACCTTTTAGTGAATAGACCTGTATAATTTTTGCTTTGTAAGCACTCAAGCGGGGTCCGCTCTACTACGGTTCTGTGTGTTTAACTTGTATATTTGTTGTTCTGCCTCCCATTGTACAGCGCTACAGAAATTGTTACCGCTTTATAAAAACTTGTAACTGTAACTCATCCATAAATGAAAATGTAAATTGTCAGAATTTATAAACTTAGGGGGTTATCCAAAGAGATTCGAAAAGTCACCGCATGTTCGGTGACTTTTCGTTCTCTTCAATTCGGTGATTGCATTTCGGTGACCCTGCGGTGTATTCAGCAAACAGCACAGGGCCCCCGAATTGCAGGGAAAAGCTGCCGAAAACCTGACGATAACTAACCGAATGCACGCTGAAAACAAAGCAAAAACATCTGGATTAACCTTTGAAAAAGCCGAACAGGAGCCGAATAGGAGCCGAATAGGAGCCGAATCACACAGAACCGAAGCAACTGTGACGTAGAGGAAGCAGTGAATAAATTAGAAAAACCATCTGTATTAATCTAGGAAAATGAAACGTTGTTTGCAAAGGAACTACTGAGCGAAAATGTCTGAAATTTTCATAGGAGGTCCAGGGAATGATAATAAAGAGGGCTGTTACAAAAAAAATAAGTAAACTGAAAAAAAATCAAAAAAAAAATCGGACTTTTAAAAAAAAAAAAAAAATTTCAGAAAAATGCTTAAAGTATCCTAAAAAATCTATAAATAAAGAGACTCTTTGCTGCAGAATTTTATAATGAACGGTTTATTAGATATTGAATTAAAATGGGAATATTTTTAACATTGAAGCCTATGGGATTCTCCTGAATAAATTTGCCGAATTAAACCACCGAATGGCAGGGCATTAGGGGAACCTTTCACTGCTGGTTTGTGTTCTCTGAATAGCCGAAGCAGTGCTTTTACATGGGGATTTCACTGCCCTCGAACAGGCACCGAACAGGCACCGTATGTTCGGGCAATTCGCCAGGATTTGGAGAATTGCCTGCTCTCTGGATAGCCGAATGGTCAGGAAAGGTAACCGAACGCTGATTTTCAGCGTTCGGTTACCTTTCTCAAGCAATTCGATCTCTTTGAATAACCCTGTTAGTCACAAGTGGTGGAAAATATCAATGTGAAATCCCCAGAAACTTACAAATTTAGTTTCAGATGTCTTAATATATCCACTTTCTGTTTCATACGGAAACACAGGACTTTACACAGTAGGTTCTATATATGGTGCTGCTCCCTCATGTAAAGAAATGTCTAAATAAAGGCCATCATAATGGGGGACAATAAAAAAAATAAAATCCAGAAAAACATGACAATGGGTGGCGTATAGAATTACTGCCCCTGCAATTCGTAATCCAACACATTTCTCCTCCCATGACCTAATAAAGTGGTTGTGGTTTCCTTGCTGCAGCATGTGAATTCTGCATACTGCTGGAAAGCATTTCACGTGCCTCACATTAGCGTGTGGAGGTTGTGCGTCTTGGAAAACATGGCCAATGTGGCACAAATATTGTGACGTATAAGCGGTGATCACTACCTAGTGGTGTAATGCCATGCGCCGCTATCCTTTGTCCTCTAACTGCAACGTGTATCGGCATGGGAGCATCCAGAAAATTGAAAGTCTGGGAATGTGGTGCTGGCACAACACTCTAAATGAAAAAATACCACTAAATTAAGAGAAAATTATTTGTGGAGATTTGAGCTTTTGTCTTCTGTTCCTTAGTGACATAAACATTTAAGGGGGTGGGGGACTTATTAGGCAGCATTAAATAAAAAAAAGGTAGGAGCACAGAGAAGTCTGAAAATAAAATTTACAAAAAAGTAATATTGTAGCAGGAATTCTTCAACCAGGATCCAGGAATCTGGATATCCAGAACACAGGATCCTACAAAAGCTTGCATCTGCATTGGGATATTCAAACTGGTTTAGATTAGCCAAAGCAAACACCTTAAAATGTTTTATACTGGAATAAAAAAATTCAAAGTGGACACATTGAGACCATTTAATTGCATAGTAATGACAGGCAGTGTGAAATAGGAGATCCAGAACTAAAAACATAGTACTTCCTTGTTAGCAATCAATATGTACATGTTTTGAGCGTTCTGCAAGAATAAGATAATAAACAATAACAAAACATCAATAGAAGCTGTTGATACAGATACATCCTCAGACAAACATATGTTGGATACTATGCAGTGCAGCTCTGGGTTCTCCAAGCATTGTCTTTCTACAGCATGCTGTGGAAATGGCACTTAACCCTTTAGTGGCCAGCAGTATGACATCCATTTTTTGTGAAGGAATTAAAAGGGTCAGGTGATGAAATAAGATCTAACTCCTACATTAAAAATAGGCTGCTTGTGTCACCAATTCCAATGCGTTGACTTGACATCTGCAATTTTTAAGATATCCACAGACTGCCCTAGTTAATGAGACAAACCAGACACACCTTCTCCCTCCCAGACAGGCTAAGCCAGATCTAACCTTGCCAATGTGTCCCACACCAAACATCCATGTATTTAAATCCATACAATACCTGGATCCTAGGGTCCACCTCTTCCTCTTCTTCTTGGTGTTGGGGATTTTCATGACACTGGTTCCTTCTTGCTACAGTTTCCATGATGTTGCATAAATAGATGTATCAATGTGATTGTAGCTGGTGATCATTAAATCTGCTGAACCTCAGAATCTGGAACAAAGGCAGGGAGCAGTGTGCAGGTCATGAAGCTTTTCTAGTGCTCTGCATGGCTTCCTATCACATCCACAGCCCAGCCTGCCTTGAAGAACACTCTGCAATAACACTGCATGGGCTGCAAGAGGGGAAGCCAGACTGCAAGCAATGGAAATGAGAAGCAGCAGCAAAGGGCTGGGAATCTGGAGTCCCCTCCCCTCTGTATCTGTCACTGGAAGAGAGAAATCAGCTTTAGCCTATATTTCCCAGGGCTGATTACTGTGTGCATGAGGTTATTGCAGAGAGAGAGGATGTGGCTGGAAAAGAGATCCAAAACTGACATAAGCTTAGATGGAATTTTACAAAGGGGCTGGGGAAGCTATTATGAAAAGGACTTGCCAGAACCAATAGTTCTGATTTTATCATAATGCTAGCACATATATTTACAATATCTAAACAGTGTTACCTAGATGTTAAAGGAATGTTAAATGTAACTGCACCCGCTCTGTGCATTATTTAGGCTAGGGTCAGACGAACGCATTTTCGCGTTGTCTGTGAAAAAGTGCGTTCGAACGAATGGACGCATTTTTTCACGAGTACGCGATAGCGGTCATACGATGCGCCTTTTCGTCCGTGATTTTGTACGGATCATCAATAAAACCCTTTTTGTGTCTGGACGTTATGTTGGACGGACATTAGCAGCGTCTGACGTCTCCCAATCACGCACACACGCCGCTAGCGGACGCAGCGCACTCTGTACGTCCGTACTAGAGGTTTGACGTTCTAGAAAAATGCGTTCGTTTGCCACTTGCGTTGCGCGGACGAACGTTCGTGCGGCCGTACTTCGTGTGTTCCCCGGCATTGGACGTCATTTGCTGCTAGCACGGCCGTGATTTCGTGCGTCTAAACGCACGTTAAAACTGCTTTCGTCTGACCCTAGCCTAAGAGGTGGTCAACTGGCAAATCCATTATGTGGTTACCATCCTTAAAATGATACTTGTTTGAAAAACCTCCTATTTATTTTCATTAATTATGTAGATAATGAATTCAAAAATATATATTCGGATATGCGGATCTAAACATTTTTTTTCCCTCTGGAGAAGCTAATATAATAATTTCTAAAGGAACTGGGAAATGGCTTATATACTTCAGCCAGTCCCAAGTATTCCCCTATAGGAAGCCGGAATATGTGGAACATGTAAGAAGAGATTAGTGAATTCATTCATGAAATTAAATGAATGAAGCAATATGGTAAGCGGCAACATGGATTGGATTCCATTACTGTATAGAATAGCTTCTGCCACTAGGAGTATATGAAGATGACTATGATTATTATGATGCCATCAGCGCAGGTAGTAATGGCCCTTGTAGGGTTCCTTTAATATGACTGATGCCAATTTTTCCAGAACAATGCTGAGATTAACAGGGTTATTCAGAAAGCATAGAAATGTCTGTGACATTTCGGTGCTCTCCCGTTCCCCGCACTTCAACTAGTCCTATTTGTCGACCCTGCGGTGAATTCAGCATTCACTGCAGGTTCCCCAAAGTGCAGGGAACAAGCCACTGAAGGCATCCGAAAAACCGAAGCAAGACTGCCGAATCGATCAGAAAAGATACTGAATCGATCTGAAAAACCGCCAAACACAACAGACAATCCGCCTGCAAAACTGCTGGATAGATCTGAAAAAAGCCGACGACCTGCCGAACAGAGCACCGACCAGCTATTGGAAAAAGCTGACAAGCCGACGAACGGGTAAAAAAAACCCCGCAACTTTTAAAAGGTGTTTGCAAAAAACTACTGCATGAAAATGCCTGGAAATAATATATATGGTCCTATGAATAATAATAATAAAAAGGTCGGGGGAAAAAGTTAGCTAAAAAATAAATAGACTTTTTGCAAGTAAAACGAATAAACGGTTGAAGAAATATTTAGTAAAAACGGGTAATATTTTTTACATTGAATGCTATGGGATTCGCCTGATTAAACCTGCCAAATAAAACCACCAAAAATCTGCGCATTTCACTGACATTTCTCCGCTGTTCGGTGTTCTCTGAATAGGTTAACCATTGCTTCTCTATGGGGATTTCACTGCCGTCGAAAAGCACTGTATTTCACTGGCAATTTGCCAGCTACCTTAAAGGAACACTCCAGGCTGAAAATCACCCCCCTTTTTTTACATTATATTAAACCTATTGCCCTAACTAGTCATTCAGTATATATATATATATTTTTTTAATGTTATACTTACCCTAAAAATTACACTTTTCCAACGGCGTTTTTTTTTTTTTTTTTTTCTACTCACCTCCCTCCTCTTCTGCTCCTGTCGTGTTAAAGTTGGAACTTGGCTTAAGGTTTACGTGCAAAGCGCGCATGCGCGCCGATCACGTAAACCAGCCAATCAGCTCATTCAACCGCGCATGCGCTGGGCAGCGCACGTTCACGAGCGGCGAGGTGAGCTGAAGTTCACCCCGCCTGCTTGTCTAAAAACTCTTAGGTGGAGGAGAAGGAGGAGGAGACGGCAGCAGCTCCAGCTCCTTCTCCTGCGCGTTCCCGCGACTCTGCCGGAGTGGTGGGACGTCATTGCGCTTCTAGCGCGATGACGTCCCAGCTTTGCCGAGAGTTCCAAAACGCGGGGACCTTGAAACCCGATCAGCTGATTGACAGCTGGGAGGGCAGAGTAAAGTCCACCGCTTCTCTCAGCAATATCAGCCGATCGGGAAAAGGTAGAAAGCTGGGGAAAAAAATGGGATACTTCAGGCAATATGACCACCTTAAAAAGCTGAGGTGGTCATATTGCCTGGAGTATCCCTTTAAGGAGTCCTTGTCATCTATTTGTAGTCACTTTAACTGTCATTTACCACCTTTTTCTCATTTTGTTTGTTTTATCCTTCTCCATCTTCAAAATATTATCCACTTACCGCCAGGCAGGATGGGTGGGTCTTAATGCCAGCGAGGTGTACTAGTACGCCCAATGTCCTGCTGCTGCAGCAGGTTGAGTTCAAGCTGTCCTGCGGCAGTAGATGCGTGCCTCTTGTCAGCTGGTGGGTGGGCTTGTCCCACGGTATTTAGTCCCACCTGCCGCAGGGACAGCATAGTTCACCCCGCGACGTGAAAGGGTTAAGATATATTTCTAAATTATGTGTTTTTATGTTACCATCATTTTTCTTGTTGTTGACAGACTAATTCAATTGTAAAATATTTGTTTTATTTAGTGACTAAATTTGTGAATATGAAATCGCATACAATTAACCCCTCCCAAAAAATATATATAACTTTTGCCTTTGTGCAAAGGTACAGAGATTTCAAGAAGAGCACTATGATGTCTTTTATATACTATGGGATTTTTTTATTAACAAGTACTCAGCTTAAACAGTCTGGGCTCTATTACATTCTTCGCGAAAACGTTAACGCGTGCGTAAAAACGCATTAACACGAGGGGCAAAACCCTTTGCGCTGGACGTCGTATTACAATGTCCACTCAAAAAATGTGCGTTACCGTCTAACACGGGTAAACCTGCGCGAGGGAACTGTACTGCGCGCGTCCTATACTTAACATTTGAGCGCAAATGCATTTGTGCACTGGTACTCGGATGGTATTACAATCTATGCGCACAATTTAATGCACAGCCTCTGCGCGCATAATTTTAACGTCTTTGAAAAGCTGATGGTAACGGCAAATCCGAACATCCTGGCCGAACCCAAATACACCAGCCCAAAAAAAACAATACAGCACAGTATAGTTACACATTCTACACATACCCAAACAATAAATTTGAGAAGTTGTGCTTGTTTTTATTATTGCTGCCGCATATATGCGCAGATTGATTTTGAAAGGCGCAAAAACTTAACGGGAGACAATTGCGGTTCTGAATTCTGATTGGCTGAATCGCGTGAAAAAACAGTCCTCACACTGATTGCAACATTGCTGCGTGCGTGTTTTTGCGCGTCCGTTTTACGCGCGTTATTTTTTGACAGATGAAAAAATGCGCGAGGATTGTAATACCAGCGTTGTTTTACGCGCATTAACGTTTAACTCTGCGCGCAAAAATTCACGCGTTCTGCGTGCGTTTTTGCGTGAAGAATGTTATAGAGCCCTCAATGTTTCAGTGCTAGCCTTGACCTTTAACAACCCGCTCAGTATACAGAAGCATGGTTTAAAAGGAAAGTGAGGTTATGTATGACCCCAGCATCTGCAGGTCATCATGTTAACACCCTTTGCAGTAGGCTGTGTAAAGAGAACTAATACTGTGCATTGATATTGCATATACTATATATAAACTGTATGTCCTGTTAGTAGTAGGACTTGGAGTCCATGGTACCCACTCCTTAGCAATTTACTTGAGCGCATTTTGAACTCTAAGCTTTTATTATATGAATTTTTCTTTATAAGGCTAGGGTCAGATGAACGCATTTTTCACGTCTACCGTCAAAAAGCGCGTTGATGTGCCCGAACGCATTTCTTCACGGAAGACGCGATAGCGGTCATACGATGCGCAATTTCGGCCGTGATTTTTTACAGATCCAAACCAGGAAACTTTGGGTATCTGGACGTTATGTTGGCCGGACATGAGCAGCGTCTGATGTCTCCTAATCACGCACACACGCCGCTATGCGGACGCAGCGCACTCTGTAAGTCAGTACTAGCGGTTCGACGTTTTTGCAAAAATGCGTTTGTTTGCCGCTTTGTTTGCATGGCCGAACGTTCGTGCGGCCGTACTTCGTGCGTGGGCCTGCGTTGGAAGTCATTTGATGCTACCACGGCCGTAATAAAGTGCGGCTAAACGCACACTCGCACTGCGTTCGTCTGACCCCAGCCTGAGAGAGAGTCAGAAGTGTTTCTATTTTGGTTGACAATGGGGATTAGAAATCTGCATCTGCATTTTTATTATCAGCATTGAGCTTTATTTTTGATCATTTTACATCATTGCACAATAATAGTTTTCTTAAGAACGACCTGACACAATGATGTCAGCTGATGAGGTGTAGATGCTGGGGCAATATACTATATTTTTGCAGAGCGAATGGAGTTCCCATTGGTCTCTCACACTTTAAACTGTTTATTTACAAATGTCTCCTTTTTTTTTTTTTGAGAAAGGATACATTGTGATTTCTCTCGTTTTCAAGTATGTCCCTGGTTTCCATAAAATTATAGCATTTATGTATTAATATCAAATTGACTCTGGGTATTGGGTTAAGTAAGGATATCAATGGTTAATTGGGGGGTACAGAAATCTTGGTGAGTTCCCACTCTTCTTTTTTTAGGACTTGACCACTGCTTTTGTCTATTGAATGACTCCACAAACCCAGGCAGATTTTTGGGAATATTATTTATTTTATTTAATGGATAGCTTGAGTACAGGTACATAGGTTTTGGTTTGGGGTAAGTCAGCATAGATCACCAAAAAATAAATTAAAATGTTAGTCCTGAAAAGGAACACACTGCAGGAAAAATGCTGTTTTTTATTTGAGCACCCTCAAGTGGCCATATGCAGCATTGCAGGCCAAATAATATTCGCATAGAATATTATCATTATTATTTATTAAGCGCCAACACATTCCGCAGCGCTGTACAAGGTGCAACGGGTAAAGACAGGACAATTCTACAATACATACAGGAGAAGGTCAGTATTGCTGCCAGCAGATACAGGAGGACGTGAGGGCCCTATTCTACAATCTAGATAGAATAGAATAAAAGTAACCATTTATGAAAGGACCTCCCAGTGTACCATTCACTAACGGTCCATTTGCCAACAAATGCCACTCAGCTGACATCAATGGAAATCATCAATTGGGTTTGTTAAGAGTTTCTGAACTTGTTGCAAATAATTTGTTGCTTAGGGCATGAAGAGGTACACGAAGAAAGCAGAGGCACACACTCCTAGGACACACCACACAGAGATGCACATAGAGGCAGAAACGCACACAAGAATTTAGGCACAAACACTGAAAAAACAGGTAAACACACGCATACAGACACACAAAAACCTCTTAGGTCTGTTTTGCATCTGGACTCCCTTTTGCAAGCTCTAACCTCCTCCAGTCAAGGCCCCTAACCTGTTCTGAGCATCTCTGTCTTAGGCCAATGTGCCTTGACCTTGGCCTGTGAATCCTGTACGAGTCTAGTTCTCCTTGTACTGTGCCTCACCTGACTGTTCTGGGTCAGGGGATACTGTTCTTAGCCTGGCATCCTCGTCCTAGCCTCTGTACTGGAGTCCTGGAACCTCTGTCATGGTTCAAGAAGTTAGCCCCCTGTCTTGGGCCCTAGGATCAAGTCCTCTCCTGGGCCTGGGATCCCCATTCCTGTCCTGGGTCATGATATCCCTAGTCCTTGGCTTGCCCCTCTTGCCTCTGTTCAGTTAATGGTCACAGGACCCCTGTCTTGGGAGTCTGAGACCCAAGGTCACTTTAAGACTTCCATCACACCTTCCCCAAAGCTGGTGGTTTAATGGATGGTTCATCACATTTCTGAAGCTCTGAACTTTCAGCCAGTCATGCTAACCTAAAGAGCTGCGAACCAAGCTCTGAGAGGATTAGGAGGATAGAGGCGGAGATGTGCATGGTCCAGGAGAAAGGCCCCATGCAATGTATGTATGAAGTCGAGGATAAGATATAGGATAGCCATGGGCGCGTTTGCAATTCTGTCAGAGTCCAGCCTGCACAGTGGCCAATCTTTGCCCCAATAGAAACTTACTATGGTTGGTCTTGAAATTGTTTAGACCCCTAAAAAGAGTCCTACACTACTAGGTTGAAATGTTAGCATTTGGGGCTCCCTACAAGCTCTATTGTGAGTCGATATTTTAGCAGCTTGACTTCTAATATTAGGGAGTCACTAATAGATTCTGGCAGTAGTACTGTTGGTTTCCTCTACTGGACATCCTGAACAAGATCGTATGAATGTGTAGGCTCAGTGTCCTGCTTTTTGCAGAAAGAGAAGCTAGTGGATCAGGCAATCATCATAGTTGTGAGATGTGGAGTAAATATAGATTATTTTTTTTGGGGGGGGGTTGTTCTAGGAACTGGTAATATTCTTTAATTACTAACTGCAAGTGAGAACAAGTGACCTTGGAATTGCTCAACACTTTCAAGGGATAACGGGTAAACAGTGGTAAATTACTAATATGCGTAGAGATGTGGTGGAAAATACTAATGACATGGGCGTCAAAGGAGAATAAGAGGGAATATCCATGGAAACAGTACAGGCACTCCAGACTACTGAGTCAAGGCAAATTTATTGGAGTAACATCAGACAGTGAGACATTTCAACTCTCAATGAGTCTTTATCAAGTCTATCATAATCTTGGATTAATACTTAGGGAATTGACTGGTCCTGACAGGTGTTGAAACCCGTTCTTAAAGAATTTTGGTTTGGGCCATGTTGCCACTCATTGTGCTAAATTCCATCCTCGATGTTAACAATGGCAACACTAACAGAGAAATCATGTGCCTGCAGGTTTCTCCATAGAGTCACCATTTTAGCGTTTAGATTCCGGGACAGGCGCTACTTAAGCACCTTGCCCGGAACGCAACACTACACCCAGTAATACTTGTGGTGGCGCTTCCGCGTGGCTGCGAGTATCATCTCCTGGAGTCCATAGGACTCCATGGAGGTTTGTGCTTCCGGGACGAGAGCACTGCAAGATCTTACACTCACAAGATCACGCAGCACTGTGGAGGGAGACTGGGAACTATTTGTTCACATCTTGTGGCTCCATATATACCCCATATCCATTCTGTGGCTCCACATACACCCTGCACCTGACCCAATATTGGATTCATCAACGTGGATAAAAAAGCACCTATATGATTGTCAAAGGCAGAATATACTAGAGCCAGATTTACAGGCTCTAAGCCAGGTGAGCATATCCCGGTTTATACTGCTGCCCTATACTATAAGAACGTACCACACCATAAGGCTTTTTCTGTTCCTTTCCCCTTGAGGAGACCTGAACACTTCTTGGAAGGTGGTGGATGGTGTCAGTGGCGTCACAAGGGGGGGCGGAGTGCGGCCCGCACCGGGTGACACCAAAAAAATTATTTTTTCACACAAGTTATTTTACCAGGAAGGATACATTGAGATTTCTGATTTCGCTCATCTTGAAGTATGTCCTGGGTAGGCACTGCCTAGGCTGGCACTTTCCAGGGGGCAGCAAAAAACCACCACCACTAAAAGAGATATTCACAGAGCACTGAAATGACGCAGACATTTCAGTGTTCTGTTGTTCCCCGTACTTTGGGTAATCGAATTTCCCTGGTGAATTCACCGCAGGGTCCCTGAAGTGCAGGGAATCAGCCACCGAATGCCACCGCAAACCCGTCGCCTGCTGTTTTCAAAAAAACTACTGCATGAAAATGTCTGGAATTTACATATAAGATCCTATGAATGATAATAAAAAGGTCTGTTACAGAAAAAAAACGCTATTAGAAAGAATAAAAATTGGAATTTTTTTTGAAAAATGCCTAAAAGATACTAAGAAAAAAATATATCAATAAATAGACTTTTTACTACAGATTAAAGGAATAAACGTTTAATTAGATATTGGGTAAAAATGCAAATATTTTTAACATTGAAACCTATGCAGGGTTATTCAGAGAGAGGTGAAAACCTTGAATGACTGGAGAATTGAAAATTGTAGGTCAAAATAGTCAAACCAGAAAAATTCTCCCATTTATCTCACTTTCCAAATTGGCTATTTGGTCTAGATTGTTCATTCTCCTGGCAATTCTCAAGGTTTTCACCTCTCTGAATAGCCCTGATGGTGTTCGCCTGAATAAACCTGTCGATTGAAACCACTGAACATCCGAGGCGCGTTCAATACCTTAGCCACTGCAAGTGCTAAGTTAGCAACTTGCCATTGAACTCCGTTCTGCCGCTCAGCGCTCAGCACTGCTAACTTAGCACTTGCAGCGACCCTAGGAGAGGCTGCGAGTAGCTGAGTGTGATGTAGTAAAGATGGCCGCCGCCATGAAGCAAGTAACAATTCCGTACGGCAATGTTATTTTTGAGGTTTTTGTTCACCAAAGCACAAAATATTTATTTATTATTTACCCCATGCACATAGACATATATTACAGTTCAATTATATTTTGTTTCAGAAGTAAACATAACGTTTATTCAATAAAAACTATCATTAGTGGTGTTGCATACAAAACGCAATTGTGCTGACTGCTTTTCTTTATCATATTTTGTCCGAGTCATACGAAAAAACAATCTGAATCTTTCAGTAAGAAATCGTCGGCCTTTTTATTTCGAAATTCGCATCCAAAGCGTTCAATGACACTGCTGCAGCAAACTGAATTGCTGCGCTGCAGCAATTCAGCAGCTGCTGAGGTATTGAACGGGGCTCTGGGCATTTCTCTGCTGTTTGGTGTTCTCTGATCAGATTAACCATTACTTCTCTATGGGGACTTTCACTGCCGTCGAACAGGCACCTTACTTGCTGGCAGTTCACCAAAATTTGTGTGTGAGTATATGAGAGAGCCTCACAGTAAGGTGCGCCGTGTATTATGAGCATTCAGTGTTATATGGGAGTACTGATTTATGATGATTTATGAGTAAGAGTAGTTAAAAAAACCCGTAAAACTCTGGGGGGTGACACCATGCACTGCACCAGGTGACACCAACCCTAGTGACGCCACTGGATGGTGTTACTCCCTCGCAGCTGACAATACGCAGTGCATAGAGCCATCTGTAGGTTATTCCATCCATGAGTGGGATACCCATTACTATCAGATCTATTCACTAAAGGTGAAAACAGAAGATTTGGAAAGTGAAATAAATGGGAGAATTTTTCTGGTTTGGCTATTTTGACCTAGAATTCTCACTCCTTCAGTCAATTCTCCTGAGTTTCACCTTCAGTGAATAGACCTATATATGTTTGATACACAGTTTCTCCAAGCTAATTTCTACGTATTTTTTACGGACCTTTTGTCATTTTTATATTGTTCTTTTGCACTCTTCTGAACTTCTATACATTGATTTGAACATTTGCACTATTGTACGTTTTATTCTCCCTTCTGAACCTGTTTTTTTTCTTCTTCTAAGACTGACATTTACCACTATCAATTGGGGAGGACTGGACGTTTGGAGATCAACGAATTGAAGGGAACTGGATGGAGATGTGATGTGGAGAGAGGGACGTCATCATACGAGTGTAAGGGAAACATGCCCTCTTCCAAGATGGCCGCAAGAGCATCAGTCAGGAAGGAGTCAACGCCGAGACGATCGTCATCTTGGGAGGGCACTTCCGGATTGGAGGAACATACACCTGCGTTTTATTGTTTAATGATTGTTTTACTGGTATTTTTATTTTGAGGGATATATAAGGGAGAGGGTGAGATGGGGTCCAGCAGCTCCTGAGGAAGTCTTATAGACGAAACGTGCTGAGCAGAATCACCACCTTTTGAGACCCTGCTGTGATGGACCTGGAATGAATTATACATGGATCCAGTATTGGGTGATTTTATGAGATGCTTGTTTGATTTTAAACATTGTGAGTGCAATAAATAGTGATTTGCTATAATTCCACTGGCAGTCTACACTATTTCCAAGGAACGTATGAGAAGAATTCGTATGATTTATGCATTGTGATGTGCCTCCAATCAAATTCAATCCTGTGAGTGACCAATTGGCTCTTTAGGGTTAAGATATTTATTAAGGTGTCACCCCATGTGCTTGTTTTTTATTTATTTATATTTTATACTTTTCCTGAGAAGGGAAGGAAATATTGAGAAGTAACGGAATTGACCACTCACTTCCTCTTGGAGTAAAATATACTTTATATTTAGTATTTTTTAGATATATTTTTTATTATATATACCATTTTCCACTATATATCGCACACTGATTTTGCACGTGATTCTTTTCACAATCCATATTCAGCGCTTTATTGCGGAGGATTACTACTGCACTTTGTTGCATTAGACACTTTAATATACGTGTTTTTTTCTGCATGTTTTATAGGGTTTTGTAGACACCACACATAACAACACAATATACATATATATGGTTATTCATTTATTCTAACGTGTTCATGATTCTATGCTACGACAGACGTTTAAACTGTGCGGCAACACAGACGTGATCACTGAGTTCGTCTGACACCGGCCTAAGAGCGTGAAATGGTGCAGCACTCAATAAAAACTAGGCTTTATGGATCATAATGGTATTTACAATAGAAAGGACAAACAGATAGTAATTCATGTCCTGCAGAGATAAGGAGTAACTGTGCTTCAGCACAAAGATAACACTGTCTTCATAAAAGGAAAAGGACCTGACTCCATGTATACCACATAACTATACCCCATTTAAAACAGAAAAAGATCTTCAGAGCCCAGTGAGCTAAAGGGAAACCTCACAGCGCCACCTTGAGACACCACTTAATAATAATAATACAATGCAAAGCGTTTGTTCTCGAACTATACAGAGCCATCTAGTGCTCAAAAAGAAATATACAGCGTGAGAGTTAAGGAATGGATTACATGTGTATAGGAGACTAATAGTATGATAGCAAATGAATGCTCCAAACCTGGGGCTCGAATTAATACGATCAGCTATTTTTTTAGTTGCTTAAGGACAATATCTTTTTAGAAATATTGGCTGATTCAATTGAAATAAATTGCCCCCGAGCCGCTATTTGAAAAAGTGCACCTGGTCCAGAAAAAAAGCTGTCTGGTAAAACGGCCGAAGAAGCTTATTTCTGCTCGGCATCATCCAGATTTGTGCCTTTAACCTCCCTGGCGGTCTAATGTTTTTGAAAAACTGCTAAAAGCGGTCTAATCCTTTTTTTTTGCCCCCCCCCCCCAGCAGTATCCCGAGTGTGGCTCAGGGATAAATTCCTATGTTGGAAGCGGTAACTCAGAGCAACACTTGGGCTGCCGCTGGATACATCACCTGTCCCTGCGCTCTCTCGATGTCTCCTTTGGCGACCGTGACCTCATATTTCCTGGTTCCCTCCTCGCGAGAAGGAATCCAGGAAGTAAAATGCTGCGATCGCTGGAGGAGACTGCGGGGAGCTCAGGGAGAGGTGTTGTATACAGCCTGAGTGTGTCTCGGGGTTACCGCTCTCAGCGCTCAAATTTAACCCCGAGACACACTCGGGATAACCGTCAGGGGGGTTAAACGTGAGTATTAGAATAGTTTTATTAAAAAGTATAACCGCAAGAGAATGGACATATATATTCACTGTAAGAATAATAGGACTTCTAGTCTGCAATACCTTGAACATAGGGACCATAACCCTCTTAACGCAAAACCCAAAAATAATTACTTGAAAATTTACAGTACAAAATGAAGTTGTGTATCTGTTTTCTGTATCATATATTAAGATCATATCTTGTAAGTTTTGCTGATTGCAGTCTATTGTTTTGGGGGGAGTTATTTTTTATTTTTTTGTTTTCTATTCTAAGTAAGCCTTATATATCCAAATTGGTAATAGAAGTATTTTAGCAAACAATTTACTTTATTTGTCTATGTGTATGTCATTCGGCCTGTGCATAGTATACAGGTGTGAGCTCAAGGTACAGTGAAACAGGTGATCAGGCAGGTTACAGGGCAACGCAAGCTGTTTATGTATTTGTGCTCTGTTTGTTTATTTAAATAAACAGGAGAACTGAAACAAAGCAATGGAGGAGAGTGCGTGAGACAGGCAATTTACTTAAGCAAAGAGTAGACACAGGAAAAGGGCTGAACTGGGATTAGTGGGAATATTGGTAGAAAACAAAATACTACTGGGAGTAAAATACAAGGGGAAGCAAGGAGCACAACATAAACAGGAAAATCCGACTAAGAAGCACAAGTTAAACAAGAAACACACAAGAGGAACAAGAAGCACAGATTAGACTTCAATGAGGAAGCATAGAAAGGAGGATGTAGTTTCCTCTTAAGGAGGCCTCATTAGCTAGATGAGCTGTACCTGAGGCCTCCTGGAACCAGCACAGGATTTTGGTAAGTGCCCAGGAACCTGCATATGCATACTACAGAGGGGAATTCAGCAAGAAGTACCGCAGAGTTTGGTCTTCCTGCGGCGAGGGGCATAACAGTTCACCCCCTCTAAGGTCGAACGCCGGGTGTCCAATACTGCTTGACAGGTTTCAAGATCTGCTTGGCGTATCCAGGGTCGGATTAACATAGGGGCTGATGGAGCAGCAGCTCCAGGCCCATACCCCATAATAGGCCCTAAGAAAGGATAACTGTTTCTGCATTGATGGACATTTGGAACCCTGTATCTCGGACTACATAGCAGCTACAAGGGCATGCGTGGTATCACTGGAAAGGCCAGAGCATGACCATTCCAATGATTCCAAACATGGTCAGGTTTTACATAACAATAAAAATAAAATAAATATTTCTTTATTTTTTCTTTCTAACACACCAATATTGTTCACTTTAAAATTATAAAGTGAACAATGATGCTGCACTAATTCACCATCACATTTCTAATGTGACCAACAAGTGTGGAGGCGATGGCACAATCCATTATTACGCATTGTTCCATCAAAAACCTAAACCACTGCAGCGAGGAGCACTGGGGGGATTTTGGAACCCTGCTTCACTAGTCTTTACACTGCACAAGGTCAAGTGAAGCGTCACTGGAAAGGTAAGAGTCTGGACTTTGCATTGATACAAACATGACCATGTAAAACCTAAAAGAAGAAAAAAAAAGGTTTTTAAAATTTATTTACTTTTAGATCCAAAGTGATGGCATTGTCCATTTATCAAAAAATGAGAAATACCACTGCTATTACTCACCTTCTTATTTCCCACACTGGGATCAAGTTCAGTATTTTATACATAGTCATATTATTCATAAAACACCATCCTCCAAAACTAGGAATGCACCGATTCCGATAATTTTACACACTGCAAATGATTGAAATGTGAATGGAAATTTCCTCACACAGTATCTGCCTGGTTAGATATACCCGTATCTGCACTATTAAATACCTAAAAAAAATTTCATTTCACTAAATTCCAAAGAAAGCCACCAAAATATTCAGCTCCAAGCCCTTATAGATCTTAATCCAGCCCTGGGCGTATCACGACTCATGAGCAGATTGGTGTGGTGAGTCATGCTGACTAGGAGTGTGGAGTGTCACTGTCACCGCTGTAACAGATTTCTTGGGGTGGCGTGCAGCTTCCTGAATCTTCAGGGACTCCTCAAACCGCTACAAACAGTCCCATTGGAGGCATAGACACAATATGGGGACAGAGGGCCTGGTTCTGTAGCCTTAGTAACACCGGCCATGATGCAATGGCTAGGAGTGTTGGGTGTCTTGTTACACAACAAGATAGAAATGATAGGACAACAGAAATCTGGGGGCGCTGGAGTGGCAAGTGGTGGAGGGAATGATAACACAGTGGTGGAGCAGTACGGCGGCTATGTTCCCCGTGGGTCTTCCCAAAAGCCCAAAAGAAGTACATATGTCAAAAAAGAAAGAAAATGGAATCAGCGCCTATACAATGTCCCCCATCCGTGGGAGGTAAATAAAACACCTGAAGAGAACACCCAAATGGAGATCGTGGGTGAAAAGGACAAAAAGTGGGACAATTTACCCTGTATGATCTTATATCCAATATGGGTAGATGATGGTCACAGTACATGAAAAATAAAGAGACACATATATGGCACAGTATGTCTGTACATAACACTCAGGTAAATGCACGAGGGGAAAGAACTCACATATGATGGAGCCTATACAATAAAGGCTCAATATGAACGCAGTGGGTCCCTTCAGGGATGACCCCGTCCCGTCCTCATGTAGTTCCCGAGTTTACTTGCGTGGACCATATATAGAATAGAGCAAAAACAGACCATAGTACAGCATTGCAAACCACAGATATATAGGTCAGATGGTCGTAACACTTACGTGGTAATGAGCCTGTGTAGATACACTGGCTCCGTATATGCGCCTGGGTGCAATTGAGGATACACCAGTCCCCTTTAGTTTAGTAGAAAGAACTGGCAGGATCTCCACCATGAAGTAAAAAAAGTATTTAATATACAGGTCAAAACAATAAATGGAATAAAACCAAATAAAATGAAATAAAACCAAAACGCGTTTCACTGCTACCGCAGATTCATCAGTTGGTATCAGAACAAAATAAAATAGAAAGTGATTTTTTGACAAGATAGAAATGATCTCCATGAGGATTTCAGGATCAGATTCTGGTGGTGTGGTACTTGAAATCCATAAGCTCAGCAGGACTGACATCTGCCTATTCATTCCCGGGATCTGCTTCCATGAACACCACTCTCCTGGGTCTGAATTTGGTGGTGGGTTTTCTGGTTTTGGCAGCAGGTTGTTGGGGAGGCTTGGTTACTAGGGTTCTTCTGGGAGTTGGCTTGGACAGGGATGTGATTTTAGGCGAGGATTTTCTTGGCTTGGCAGGAAAAGTCTCTTTGGGTTTGATAGGTGCAGACTTGCGAGGAGAAACAAACTTGGCAGGCCGGTGAAACGCGTTTTGGAGTGTTTTAAAATAAATTTTTAATTAAAAAGCGCTTGTATTTTACTCTGCCTGGAGATAGTTTTTGAAGTGGTTTATTTTCTTTCCCAGATAAAAAATCCACAGGCGATCAATAAGAGCCTAGGAGGGCTCCCCCAAGAGTAAGTGTTCAGTTGGCTTTCTCTTTAAATATAAAAGTTGGAGTTGTAGAATTACGCTAGGGGATTTCCCTGATTTGTTTTTACTCTCATCTATATGAGGAATTTAAAAGAAGAATACTAAGGTGGATGGGGACCTGAGAATAAAGCAGAAAAATACCCATAATGCAATATCCTCTAGAGCCAGTTTAGGCTCTCCATATGTGAGTGTGCAATTATAAGGACATATAGAGGCATGCTGCACGATTATTTTCTCTCTGTATATTTTTCCCTATATATGACATGGAGACCTAAGAAGGATCGAATCGATCACAAAATGTGTATGTAAAACTTCCATTTGTTCCAACTGGGTGTGCTTTACCTTTTTTTTTATGTAACAATACATGTTGGCATTCATGGTTCCCTCAATGAACTGTAGCTCCCCAGTGCCAGCAGCACTTACGCAGTCCCAGACCATGACCTTCCCACCACAATGCTTGACTGTAGGCAAGACACACTTGTCTTTGTACTCCTCACCTGGTTACCGCCACACACGCTTGACACCATCTGAACCAAATAAGTTTCTTAGTCTCATGAGACCACAGGTCATGGTTCCAGTAATCCATGTCCTTAGTCCAGGGCTCGAGTCCTGCGGGAACGCAGGGGGAACGGCGTTCCTGCACTTTTCCCGCAGCGGGAACGCTGAGGGAACGCACCTTGTCTCCCTGCCGGGCAATTCCGCTGGACGCTGGAGGAGTGTTATCACGTTCAGTGAATTTCCAGCCACGTGACCACGGCTGCTCCTGGCCAATACACACGCATCTATGCCTCTGCATGTGATTGGCCTGTGTTAGTCACGTGCCCGGCAGCAGGCACGTGCGCGGCAGCAGGCACGTGTGCACTGTGTGTGAGGTCACACGCAGTGCGACCTGAGCCAGGAGGACCCCCGAGTGAACATGAAAGATGGAGAGGGGGACTGTCTCTGCCCGGCTCCCGCTTATCCTCCTCGAGTGAAAATACAGGATGGAGAGGGGGACTGTCTCTGCCTCTGCTGCTGCCCGGCTCCTGCTTCTCCACCTCGAGTGAAACTAAAGGTGGAGAGGGGGACTGTCTCTGACTCTGTTGCCCACTGCGGTTTATCCTCCTTGAGTGAAAATGAAGGGGGACTGTCTCTGCCTCTGCTGCTCCCCGGGTCCTGCTTATCCACCTCCCACCTCAGTGGCTAGCGCGGCGTCCAGCTTATCCCCGTAACCTCTTGAACTTCCTGCATGTCTGTGGCAAGTATTCCTTTTTTTTTCTTCTTTCAAGTAGGCTATCAATTTGTTAATCTTACAAAACAAACAGTGGGTTCTCTTACCAACATCAAAGATCAGCCTGTTTTGGAAGCGGTTACATGAAATTGCAATCATTAGAAGGCATTTGTTTAGTTCTATTTTCTCTCTGGATTTAAATAGTTTACAATTATTATCCAATGTCTTAGGGACTTTTCAGTTTGTTAGAAACATGATAGACAGCATGCATGCTGTTGTCTTTAATGAAGGTCAGTACTGCAGGAGCCCTGCTTTACTATAAACCAGCGCCTCCAGAAAATCAGAAGTCTGTAGCATCCACAGACCATCTACCACAGTGGTCCCCAATCCCGGTCCTCAGGGCCCACTAACAGGCCAGATTTTGCAGATCACCTTGGGGAAATGCAGACTGAATCCTGCAATTACTGAGCAGCAAATCATATCACCTGTGCTGTGCTTCAGATATCTGGAAAACCTGACCTGTTAGTGGGCCCAGAGGACCAGGGTTGGGGACCACTGATCTACCATATAAAAGAATTGAGAATAACAAGGCTAAATTTTTAAAAAGGAAGTGAGACATAAAGTGTAAAAATAAGATCCACCCCTGTCCTGGCAGTGCCACCCAATCCTACAGCCACCTCGCTGTGCAGCCTCCCTGGGACTGACTGCTGGGAATATATAATTCTGGGGGTCTGCTGTATATATATAGAATTCATATTCTATATATGTATAGATTTCTGGGGGTCTGCTGGGTATATATAGATTTCTGGGGATCTGCTGGGTATATGTATGTATATACACACAACAGACCCCCAGAATCACACACACACACAACAGACCCCCAGAATCACACACAACAGACCCCCAGAATCACACACACACAACAGACCCCCAGAATCACACACACACACACACAATAGACTCCAGAATCAAACACACACACAACAGACTCCAGAATCAAACACACACACAACAGACCCCCAGAATCACACACAACAGACCCCCAGAATCACACACACACAACAGACCCCCAGAATCACACACACACACACACAATAGACTCCAGAATCAAACACACACACAACAGACTCCAGAATCAAACACACACACAACAGACCCCCAGAATCAAACACACACACAACAGACCCCCAGAATCACACACACACACAACAGACCCCCAGAATCACACACACACAACAGACCCCCAGAATCACACACACACAAAACAGACTCCAGAATCACACACACACACTATTGTGTATGTATAGAATTCTGGAGTCTGCTGTGTGTGTGTGTAATAAATATATATATATATATTATTATATATTATATATATATATATATATACATATTATATATTATATATATACACACAGCAGACCCCCAGAATTATATATATATATAATTCTGGGGGTCTGCTGGGTATAATAATCTGAGGTCTGTGTATGGTCAGTGTGTGCAGGGGGTAAATGGGATGTCTGGCCATACATTTCAGTATTAACTTAAACTGGCTGTCAGCAAACTCCAAAATTATTTATTGGAAAGCGTCACGTGACTTTAAATAAAAGCATCCAGCTCAGCTGCTAATAGAGCCACAAGAGAGCAATCGTTGTGGGAGTTAACCCATTGCAACTCCCTATTACCAGTGTTCCATCATTTGATCAAGCCTGTAACCGAGCAAGACCTTCGTCACTGCCCGTGCATGTACATCCCTTCTGCTGGCGTAAAATTGGCTGTTCACTGCCAAAACAACACAATACAGATGTGCACCACTCCACAAAATGCACAAGCAACGTCACACTGACGCGTCAGAGATAATTGTAAGTGTGATGCACATGCATATTGTCATTTTTTTTTTAATATGAGAAAGGAGCGTCAGCATATATTTATATGCATCCTTTTTTTTTTAGGTAATGAGATAGTGGAATTCTTGGGTGAGTTCCCTCACTTTTTTTCCCAGGACTTGACCCCTGCCTTAGTCTGCTTGTCTTCAGCAAACTGCTTGTAGGCTTTCTTGTGCATCATCTTTAGAAGAAGCTTCCTTCTGAGATGACAGCCTTGCAGACCATTTGATGCAGTGTATGGTCTGAGAACTGACAGGCAGACCCCCGCCACCCCTTCAACCTCTGCAGCAATGCTGGCAGCACTCATGTGTCTATTTACCAAAGACAACCTCTGGATATGATGCAGAGCATGTGCACGCAACACCTTTGGTCAACCATGGCGAGTCCTGTTCTGAGTCAAATTTATCCTGTTAAACCGCTGTATGGTCTTGGCCACCGTGATGCAGCTCAGTTTCAGGGTCTCGACAATCTTCTTATAGCCTAGGCCAGTGGTTCCCAACTGTGATCCTCAAGTACCCAACAGGTCATGGTTTCCAGATATCTGAAGCACAGCACAGGTGATATGATTTGCTGCTCAGTGATTGCAGGATTCAGTCTGCATTTCCCCAAGGCAATCCTCAAAACCTGGCCTGTTAGGGGTACTTGAGGACCGCGGTTGGGATTCACTGGCCTAGGCCATCTTTATGTAGAGCAACAATTATTTTTTTCAGATCCTCAGAAAGTTTTTTGCATGAGGTGCCATGTTGAACTTCCAGTGACCAATATGGGAGAGTGAGAGCGATAACACCAAATTTAACACACCTGCTCCCAATTCACACCTGAGACCTTGTTACACTAACGAGTCACATGACACTGGGGAGGGGAAATGGCTAATTGGGCCCAATTTGGACATTTTCATTTAGGGGTTTACTCACATTTGTTGCCAGTGGTTTCGACATTAATGGCTGTGTGTTGAGTCATTTTGAGGGGACAGCAAATTTACACTGTTATACAAGCTGTACACTCACTACTTTACATCGTAGCAAAGTGTCATTTCTTCAGTGTTGTCACATGAAAAAGATATAATAAAATATTTACAAAATGTGAGGGGTGTACTCAATTCTGTGAGTTACTTTATTATTGTCGTCATTTCTATAGCGCCAACAGTTTCTGCAGCGCTTTACAATAACAAAAGGGAACGAGATACAGATAAACGGACATATGTTGGAAACAAGAGGCGTAGAGGGCCCTGCTCATAGGAGCTTACAGTCTAGAGGGATTGGGGTTGAGGAAGACCAGAGGAATTTTACTAGATAGCAGGGTCATTAGTGCCAGTGGTTCATGAACGGTGGGGCCATAGAAGCAGCTTCAATCGTGTGTGTGTGTGTGTGTGTGTGTGTGGGTGAGCAGAGGGAGGCGTTGCATCAGTGATGTGGTACGCTAATCTGAAGAGATGGGTTTTGAGGGATTTCTTGAAGGCCTGAAGGTCAGAGGAGAGTTTGATAGGGCGAGACAAGTCATTCCACAGGAACGGTGCTGCCCTTGAGAAGTCTTGGAGGCGAGAGTTGGCCGTGCGTGTGTAGACCGATGACAGGTGGAGATCACCTGCTGACCGGAGTTGTCTAGATGGGACGTACTTACGGAGTAACGAAGGCATGTAGGGAGCAGTTGAGTTATTGAGCAATTTTTGAACGTGAGCGTCAGTATTGTAAACTGTATCCTGGAATGTACAGGAAGCCAATGAAGGGACCGGCAGAGTGGGGAGGTATGCGAGGTACGTTTGGTGAGAAAATTAAGCCTGGTGCCTGCATTCATTACAGATTGTAAAGGGGCAAAACGGGAGTTGGGGAGGCCAATAAGGAGTGAGATGCAGTAATCAAGTCGTGAAATGACAAGAGCATGAACCAGCACCTTTGCGGTATCTTGTGTCAGAAAGGGGAAGACATGGGCAATGTTTTTGAGTTGAAAGTAACAGGATTTGGTCACTGTCTGTATGTGGGAAGAGCATGTTAGGTCAGAGTCAAAAGTGACACCAAGGCAGCGAGCTTGGGGTTTTGGGCTAATGGACGTTCCATTTACTCGTAGAAAGATAGGTGGTATTGGGTTCTTCTTGGAGGGAGGAATGACGAGAATTTCAGTTTTGGCAAGATTGAGTTTAAGGAAGCGGGAAGACATCCAAGCGGGAAGACAGCAGAGAGACAGTCAGTGACTCGATCCAGGAGAGCTGGAGAGATATCAGGGAGGAGAGGTAAATGTCAGGTATCTGACCTAGAGGCCACTCAACTCCACGCCACGATGGCGTACAGCAACGCCATGGACGTGTGGGTCCCGGCACCATACAATGCTGCACTCCCTTCAGCGAAGGGGGCTTCTCCCCTCGGGACCCGCGGGAAGCGCGGGGCATCTACAGCCTGACACACGGAGCCGAACACCAGCATACTCCCTCTGTCTACCATGCTTCCTGCATCTCTAAGGGCGAGCACGCCGCACCACACCCCCTTTTACCTCCTGGCACTCAGTGATGACATCATCGGTCAGCTCAATGGGAGTAGGGGTGGAGCCATATCCCAACACTATTTAAACCCAGCTCTCACTAAGCACAAACGCTCTGGTATAGAGTTCCCTACCCCTTGCTAACACATACCTTACTCCAATACCTTCTGATAGAATCCACGTGTACCGAACCTTTTTGCCTGTCTCCTCATTTATGCACCGAAGCTGCCTGCCCTCAGACTATATTGCCGCTCCAGACTATCTACCTACATCTAACCAATCGGTTCCTGCATCCTGAGGTCTCCACCCTTCCTGAAGACATTCCTGACAGTAAATTTGAGTGTCATCAGTGTATAGGTGGTACTGGAATCCAAAGGAGCTGATCAGTTTTTCTAGAGAGGCCGTGTAGATCGAAAAAAAAGAAGACGGCCTAGTACTGAACCTTGGGGCACCCTAACAGAGACAGGCTGCTGGGAGGAGGTACTTCCTGTATATAATATATATATATACATATTCAAATGTGTGTTTGAGCTTTTGGGTGTACACCCTAATGCAATAGACTGCACACCCCTATGCTACAATGCATGCCTATTACTGTGAGTTTTATTGCTGTGGAGCTCTGTGATACACTCATAAATAGGGATGAGCTGTTCGGTTCGTTCGGTTCGGAGTTCGATTCGAATCGCCCGTTCGCATGTTCGCGAACTACGAACATTTCCGCGTGTTCGCCGCATGTTTGCCCATAATGCACCACAATGCACCACAATGCACTTTTCCACTGGCTTGAAGCTTGTAATTTTTTTAATTTTTTTTTAGAAAGGATTTTACCAGGAAGGATACATTGAGATTTCTCTCGTTTTCAAGTATGTCCTGGGTGGCGAGAATTGGCTACAGCCTTGCACCTGACCACAGGTCAGGTACAAGACAGGTTCAAGACTATGCCAATCTCGGCTCAGAGTCCTGATTGGGCAAATTTTGCCCAATCATGGGCTCACAGAGCTAAGTCCCGCAGCACACTATATAAGGCTTCACACAGCGCTTCAGCACGTGTTTTTTGAGAGGAGATTGTTTTGATAGTGTGTGTTCTCACTGCCAGTCTGCCACCAGCTATTGGGGGGGGTCTCATTTCTACAAAATATCTGGGAATTGTTCTAATCTGTGTGTTCTCACTGCCACCAAGTATTTTGGAGGTCTCATTTCTACAAAATATCTGGGAATTGTGGTAATCTGTGTGTTCTCACTGCCACCAAGTATTTTGGGGGTCTCATTTCTACAAAATATCTGGGAATTGTTCTAATCTTTGTGTTCTCACTGCCACCCTTCAGGGGGTCTCACTGACTTGTAGGTGGTTTCTGGGAATTCTAATTTGTGTCTTGTCACTGCCACCCATCAGGGGGTCTCACTGATTTATAGGAGGTTTGTGGGAATTGTAATCTGTGTCTTGTCACTGGTTGCCATCTATCAGGTGTCTCACTGAGTTATACAGAGTTCTGGAAATCTTTAATCTTTATACCAGAGTTGAATTAGAGTTCTGTATATATTTAATCTATATATCACTCACCATGTCAGAAAGACCAAAAAGACAGGCAGACGCTCCCAGGCACAGATAAGAGGGCAAGCAGCCTCTGTGTCGGGAGGCTGTGCCTCTGGTCGTTGTGGACGTGGTGCATCCTCTGCAGGGGCACGCTTGTCCTCTCTAACTGGTGCTGGCCATCTTAAGCAGCAGCAACATACAGAGGATTTGGTGGATTGGCTTGCCAGGCCATCCTCATCCTCCGAGTCCTCTGCCAGCCAGGCTTCTAGTGCTTTACAGTCCACCTCAGCTACCAAAGCATCTAATGCAGCCTCCATGTCCACAGCTACTGCTGCTGTAGCCTCACTATCACACACGGAGGAGTCAGCTGAATTGTTTGACTACAATGACAGTGACATGCTGCTTGACGATGCGCAGCAACTACAGTGCTCTGATTCAATCTCTGAGGTTGAGGAAGGGAGTATAATGAACCTAGAGGAAGGGAGTGCCAGTGACACACAAATAACTGGCACTCATGTTGCCCCAGCAGCTGCAGCATACTGCCAAGTTGGCTCCAGTGATGAGGAGATAGGGGGTGATGACAATGATGATGAGGTCACTGACTCCACCTGGGTGCCTTATCGAACAGAGGAGGAAGAGGAGGAGGCACAACAAACACGAGGCACAACATCCTCTATGACCAACCGTAGCACTAGCCAGTCCAAAGCATCAGATGTCAGAGCTGCTCAGGTGCAGAGCGCTGTTGTCTCAAAGCACACATCCAGGAACTCTGCTGTCTGCGAGTTCTTTAAGAAATATGCAGCAGACCCCACCGTTGCTATTTGTAATCTATGTCAGATGAGGCTCAAGCGTGGTAAAGACGCTTGGGTACCACGTGATTGAGGCGACATATGACCACCTGCCACGCATCCCGTTGGCGCAAAACTTTGCGTAGGTCCTCCTCACCTGTCTCTACCCCCACTATATGTCTTGCCATGTCATTGACTCCAATCTCCACTGACAGGGATGATGCTACAGTAATGGATGTACCAGGTCCTTCCTCACAATGTGACAGCATTCCATCAGCTGAAGATTTACGCAGTCAGACTACGTTGCCCCAGCTGCTGCAGCAGAAGAAAAAATATAGTCCCAATCATCCCCAAGCACAGCGTCTAAATGCCAGCTTAGCAAAATTACTCGCATTGCAGCTGCTGCCTTTCCAGCTGGTGGACTCTGCTTCCTTCCGTGAATTTGCTGAATGTGCTGTACCACAGTGGCAGGTTCCAAAACGCCATTACTTTTCATGGAAGGCCATTCCAGCACTATTCCAGCAAGTGGAAGACAATGTTATGGAGTCATTGGGAAAGGCAGTCAGCAGCAAGGTGCATGTGACTTTAGACATGTGGTCCAGCAAGCATGGACAGGGCCGTTACATTTCCTTCATGGCACACTGGGTAACTCTGATTGCAGCTGGGAGGGATCCAAGACGGGGCTCTGTGTTGGAGCTTGTTCATCCACCACACCTCCAGAAAGCTGCTTGTATGAGGTCTGTCTGCTCCACCACCACCTCTCCCTCTTCCTCCTCCTCCTCCTCCTCCTTCTCTGTCTCTGGCGAAGTGGCAGTTAAACCAATGCGTGACAGGGGCTACGCAATGGCTCAAGCAAAAAGATGCCATACTGTGCTTGAGCTGGTTTGTTTAGGGGACAGGAGCCACACCGGGCCAGAAATTCTGTCAGCTCTGCAGGGGCAGGTGCAGAGATGGTTAACACCACACCAGCTTGAGCTGGGAATGGTCGTCTGTGATAATAGCAGCAACCTTCTCTCCGCCGTTAGCCTGGGTAAATTGACGCATGTACCATGCCTAGCACACGTCCTAAATCTGGGGGTACAGCGTTTCTTAACCAGGTACCCAGGGCTGGCAGAGCTTCTCAGCCAGGCCAGAAAAGTCTGCAGCGATGTCAGACGGTCATTCCCAGCAATTGTTCGCCTGGCAGAAATTCAAAGAGAATGCCACCTTCCCACAAACCGTCTGCTCTGTGACATGCCCACCAGGTGGAACTTGACATTAGCAATGCTGCAGCGTCTGCACAAACAGCAGAGAGCCATCAACGAGTACCTGTGTGAGTATGGCACAAGGACAGGTTCAGGTCAACTTGGTTCCCCCCCCTGCAGTGGCTGATGATCAAGGATGCATGCACTGTACTGTCACCATTTGAGGAGGCAGCGAGGATGGTGAGCAAGGACAGTGCATGCAGCGTGACTCAGTGACACAGTGACGCAGTGATGCAGTGCATCAGTGACACAATTCCTTTAGTGTTCCTGCTGGAGCACACTCTGCAGGAAATTATAGATGTGGCTCTAGAGGAAGAGCAGTGGGAGGAAGAGGAGGCCTTACCTCAGCTCTGAAGGCCCCAGTCTTTCCGGAGACAGCATTCCAGCGGGTCCTCCTCAGATCAGACAGCCGGAGAATGAGGAGGAGGAATATTTAAGTAGTGGGGGCATTGAAGGTGGGGATTCCTCAAGGGAGGGTTTTGTGTGCCCCCAAACACAAGGACTAGTACGTGGCTGGGAGGAGGAAGGGCACGATGGGGTCATCCTCATTGACCAGGAAGACTCAGAAGCTAATGCCACCTCCAACCTACGCTGCATGGGCTCCCTTATCCTGCAAAGCCTGGTAAAGGACCCCAGGATTCATGCTATCAAGGAGAGGGATCATTACTGGTTGGCAAGCCTTCTTGATCCACGATACAAGGGTAAAGTTGCAGAGCTCATCCTGCCCGCACGGAGGGAGCACAGGATGAAAAAACTTGGGGATGCTCTAAAGCGACACTTGTGTAACACCTTTCCAGGCACTGGTAGCTTACCAAGTGATGACACAGGTGCTTCTGAGGCTGTGGATGATCAGAGGAATAGTGGTGAAGGCCGGGGCCGCTTGACGGATGGCTTTTTAAATTTTTTTAGTCCACGACGTGCAGGGACGTCAAATGTAGGCACCCATTGCCAGCGTCTTCACCGTATGGTGCAGGACTACCTAGGGGCAAGGGCAGACCTGGATACCTTTTCAGCAGATGATCCACTGGCTTACTGGGTGTTGAGATTGGATCACTGGCCAGAATTTAGCCAATATGCTATGCAGGTTGCCCTTCATCCAGCGTGCTTTCTGAAAGGACGTTCAGTGCCGCTGGAGGTTTTGTCACAGACAAAAGAGTGCATCTGTCCACCGACTCTGTAGACCGGCTGACATTTATAAAAATGAATCAGTCCTGGATCAGCAGCTATCAATCCCCTGATGCAAACGTAACTGAATAGATCGGGGATTTTTTCTGCATTCACAAAACCTCCACCACTGAACTCTTCCACAATACCACAGTACCAGATTTATATCATTTTAACCCCTTCCCGACCGCTGACGTACCCTGTACGTCCTGTGTTCGGGTCTCCCTTAGACCCGATGACGTACAGGGTACGTCAGCGGCGCCAAATCCCCCTCCCGCCCGATACTCACCTCCCTCGTCGGATCCCACGTCGATCTGACAGGGAGGAAGCCTGCCCATGTGATTTACATGGGCAGGCGAGGCTGATGACGTCGCCACGCTGCGTGGTGACGTCATCAGAAGGTGCCCCCATGTGTTTCAATGGAGGGGGGGCTCCTTCGGAGCCCTCTATCTCCCCAACCATTGAAGCTAGGGAGATGCCGTTTGCACCGCTGGAGAGGGGAGAGCCTCCCCTTTCCAGCGGTGTATGGCATTAACCATTTCGCCGCTGGATCACGTTGCGGCGCCAATTGGCGCCAAAACGTGATTCAAACCTGGAGGGGGGCTGACATCTTGGATGTCAGCCTAGCCTCCAGGTCCCCCCCCACCCACTGACAACCTCACCATATGTGTGAGGATGTCAGTGGGCCAGTTAACCCTCTAGCTGCCATGTAGAGATAAGGGGATCCTAAGGATCCCTTTATCTCCCGATCCATGGCAGCTAGATGGTCATATTTGCCATCATTTGAAAGGCCTGATTATGGCCTTTCAAATGATACCAAACATGACTAGGTGTGGTTTTAAAAAAAAATGTAAAAAAAAATTAAATAAAAACAAAATAATAAAAAAATTAAATAAAATAAAAAAATGTTTTTTTTTTTAAAGTTTTTTTTGTCTGGGGGGAGTTTAATTAAATAGGACCTAGGCTGTCATCTAAAAATAATTAGCACAAAATGGTCAGAATGAGCGCAGCGCACATAGGTGAACTGGCTCAGCAGTGAAAGGGTTAAAAGGTAAAAACATGTAAAATTGGGTATTTATATTCTCGGGATAAAATTTGGAAACTATTTAGCCGGTCTTTATTGGTGGTTATAGCTTTAGGGGATTAAATTACGAAAAAGTGTGTTTTTACCATTTTTTTCATCATATTTCATATTTTTTTTATATTAAATTATTGGATATGATGGAAATAATGGTATTTCTAGAAAGTCCATTTAATGGCGGGAAAAAGGGTGTATAATATGTGTGGGTTGAATAAACGAGTAAGAGGAAAATTTGATCTAAACACGAGCAGCGCAGAAACGTAAAAACAGCAGCGGTCACTAAAGGACGGATTTGTGTAAAACCGCCCGGTCACTAAGGGGTTAATTTTTTGGACCGCAGGGTCCAACCCTGAACTCTTCCACAATACCACAAAAGGGTTATGGTGTGAAGGCACTTGCTGCCATGAAAGGCACAATATTTGGCTGCACTGACACCTGTACCAGATTTATATTATTTAAATTTTTTTGGACCGCAGGGTCCAACCCTGCACTCTTCCACAATACCACAGAGGGGTTACTGTTGCCGACACTAAAGGCCCAATTTTAAAGCACCTGTTGTTACTTTCATCCAAAACCTGCATAAGTTTCACCATAATTTAGCCAAACAATCACTAAACTTGTTCTGCGTATCCTAAAATGTCTCCTTTTTTTTACAGACTGCCGCCCCAAGCTGTTGTTTATGAATAGATTAAAGGAAAACCGTTTACCGTCATTTGAAAGGTAATTTTTTTTTTTAAATGATTTTATACATCCTACAAATCCGTCACTTCACGGGCAGTTTATGGGGACCTCCTAGGCACGATATTTGAAGGAATTTGTCGTTTTTATTTTTAACCCTTATTTCATGTAAAACTCACTGTCCCTTTAAAAACTTTTTTTAAAACTTTTTGTCCTTTTTTCCTGTCCCCCAGGGCACTACCCGGACCCCCATACACCTGTTATGGCAAATATCTTGCATATATGCCCTCCTGCAAGGCACTCTAGGCACTCTAAAAAACTAACTTTTGAGTCCCATTGACTTGCATTGAGTTTGGTTCGTGTTCGCGTTCGAACTCGAACTTTTGAAATTGTTCGAGTGCGAACCGAACACGGGGGTGTTCGGCTCATCCCTACTCATAAACACTGCACATTACTGTGAGTTTTTTTTGCTGTGGATCTCTGAGATATGCTCATATACACGGCACATTACTGTGAGTTTTACTGCAATGGCGTTCTGTGATTCACTAACTAGTTCCAAATATAGTGTGCTAAATTACAATCCTAGCGTTAAAACGCGGGTGCAAGGGAGGAAAAACTGCACCTGCAGTTTTCCACCTTGCACCCGCATTTTAACGCTGGATTACAATGCAGGCGTAAAAAATGCTGCCTGCATTGTTACCACCCGTTAAAATCAGGGATGCGCTGAGCGCAGCCACGAGCATCCACTCGAAGGAGTCCATAGGACTCCATTGAACTCCCCCCCCCCTGCCGGTCACATGACCAGCCAGATCTCGCCTCGCGAGATCCGGCCGGTCGGCATAGTGATACGCAGGTAGAGACTGGGGGGACTTTCCCCCCAGTCTTGCCCTGCTCCCGCCGGACGGAGGAGGCGGTTGGAGCCGCGGTCCTTGCCGCGGGACAGAGGGTGAGTATAGGCTGCTTTTCAAAAAAAAATTAGCCCGGTGTTAATGGATTCTGCAGAAGCAGAATCCGTTAACACCAAGTCCTGGCTGTGGTTAACTTTTTGCTAACCACAGCCAGATGTTAATCAGCGCTGGGACTTAATCCAGTGCTGATTAAGGCTGGGGTCAGACTGAGGCAGTGCGAACGCGCGTGCAGGCGCACATAATCACGGCCGCACTAGCAGCAGATGCCGGGCAATGACGGCCAATATACGAAGTACGGTCGCACAAAAGTCCGGCTGCGCAACGCAAGTGGAAAATGAACGCATTTTTTCGAGAACGTGAAACCGCAGGTACTGACGTACAGAGTGCGCTGCGTCCGCTAGCGGCGTGTGTGCGTGATTAGGAGACGTCAGACGCTGCTAATGTCCGGCCAACATAACGTCCAGACACAAAAAGTGTTTTATTGATGATCCGTACAAAATCACGGACGAAAATGCGCATAGTATGACCGCTATCACGTATTCTGTGAAAAAATGCGTCCATTCGTTCGAACGCACTTTTTCACAGACAACATAAAAATGCGTTCGTCTGACCCTAGCCTTACACTCTGCGCTCCCCATGTTATGCATAGGGAGCACGAAGTACAGTAACCTCGTGCTGAAAAGCGCAAGGTAACAAACACAAATGGGTTACTTAACCTGTTTGCGTTTGGATTGTAATATGCGGTAAACACCGCAGCAAACGTTAGCATTAACGTTTGCGTGAAGAATGTAATTTAGCCCAGTTTGTTTTAGTTTTGCATTTTGCAAATGGCCCCCATGGAAGAGAACAACTCTGCCATGGGGCCATTACAACTCTAACATGAGGGCCGTTTGCAAAACTCAAGTGGCCCCACGTAATTTGAGTTTTAGACCCCTGTATTACACACAGACAACATTTATTTTGCAGCAGTCTGCTGGAGTGATCTCTACAACTCTGCCCTGTCCACATCACTTGAGGAACTCACTCCTACCTCTCTCTATAAAACACACAGGCCTAAACGCCAACCAAGGGACACCAAATACACACGCTATCTTCACTGGATTTCTGGGACAGCTGAACGTGGTTTTTAGGAAATCTCACACTTCGGCTGACTTCCTGCATTACAAATTCATTCTCCATTCCTACAGTCTCGCTTTATCCTTCGCTAAAGACGTCTGTTTCATACTTTCGGTCTGTTAATGCGGTCCGCTTCCACTCAACCTTCAACGGACCTCACTGCTGTCGGCTTTGCTGACTACTTCACCGATAAGATTACTAAACTTAGACTGGAAATCTCTTCACTGCCCTCCTCCACTAACCTTTCAACCTCACTCACTCCTTTACTCCCTGTCCCCCTCTTCTACTATGTCTTCCTTTTCTCCAGTCTCAGAGGAGGATGTTTCAGCACTTCTCATGTCCTAATACCTGACTACCTGTCCGCTCAATCCCATCTCCTCTCACCTTATTTGGTCTGTCCTACCGGTTATTGTCCCTCCTTTGACTCACATATGCAATCTATCCTGCTCCTCTGGAGTCTTCCCCTCTGCATTCAAATGTGCTCTGGTTACTCCCATTCGGACGAAGCCATCACATGACCCTACCTCCCTTTTAAAATACTGTCACATTTTGGAACGCCTGGCCTATAAGCAGCTCACCGGTTTTCTCACTGCCAACTCCTTACTTCATCTGCATCAGTCCGGGTTTCACTTGCAGCACTCTACTGAGACTGCTCTGACCAAGGTGACTAATGATCTATAACAAGGGAAAAAGTGTCATCTGCACTCGTTTCTATGTATTCCATGTGCAACAAAACACTGAGGTTTTTGTTTGTTTCAATGGCCATTGCAACGTAAACTCACTCACCACGTCAAGGCACCTCTTTATAGAG
Organism: Leptobrachium leishanense; assembly: GCA_009667805.1. NCBI lineage: Eukaryota > Metazoa > Chordata > Amphibia > Anura > Megophryidae > Leptobrachium > Leptobrachium leishanense. Next base: position 251,771,814 of record CM019067.1, read on the forward strand.
TGAGTACCTAACCAATGTAACCAAAAAGCCGCTCTACTGAGCAGCTCCACGCCCCCCCTGCTGCTTTTCAGCTAAGGAGAGGCAGAGAAATGGTGGGTTTTATTTATACATGCACCAAACACTTCCCATTTGAGAATAAAAACAAAAACATGGAAAGAGGAACAGCAGCAAAACGACAAACTGGAGTTACAAGCATAATATACATACAGAAAAAATGGCGTTGCGCCCATACTCACCGGAGCGGCTGCAACAACCAGGAGTTACAGCCCAGTTAATGTATAAAACATAACAAGGGAAAAAAGTGTCATCTGCGCTCGTTTCTATGTATTCCATGTGCTACAAAACACTGAGGTTTTTGTTTGTTTCAATGGCCATTGCAACGTAAGCTCACTCGCCACTTCAAGGCACCTCTTTATAGAGTGAGTACCTAACCAATGTAACCAAAAAGCCGCTCTACTGAGGTTACATTGGTTAGGTACTCACTCTATAAAGAGGTGCCTTGAAGTGGCGAGTGCAGATGACACTTTTTTCCCTTGTTATGTTTTATACATTAACTGGACTGTTACTCCTGGTTGTTGCAGCTGCTCCGGTGAGTATGGGCGCGACGCCATTTTTTCTGTATGACTAATGATCTAGTTGGTGCTAAAACCAAAGGTCACTTCTCTCTGTTTATTCTTCTTGATCTTTTCGCTGCTTTTGACACTGTTGGCCACCCTGTTCTGCTCCTCATGCTGCATCAACTTGGCCTCAGCAGCACAGCACTCTCCTGGCTCTCTTCCTATCTCTCTCTTTGCTCCTTCACTGTCTCTTTCAATGGTGCCTCTTCATCCTAGTTTCTCTCTCTCAGCTGGGGTATCATTCTCAAGGCTCAGTTCTGGGTACCCTACTCTTCTCAATCTATACCGCCTCTCTTGGCCACTTCATCTCATGATTATGGATTCTAATATCACCTATATGCTGATGACACCCATATCTACCTCTCCTCTATGGATATCACTCCTCCCGCTTTGGACTGTTACTGCCTGCCTATCAACTGTCTCCAACTTGGATTGCTTCCCGTTTCCTAAAGCTAAACCTCTTACTACACCAATTTCCCTTCAGGTGAATGGGGCCACCATTACTTCTACTTCACTGGCTCATTACTTCGGTGTCCTCTTCGACTTTGATCTCTCCTTCACTCATCACTATCATGTACCTCCTAGATAGAATGTCTAATCCTCGTATGCAGACAGCCGGTCCTTGAAGTGGCCGGAATATCTACCCATTACCATATACATGCAATACCAGAATTATATACAAACAGAATAGAACAACAGACACCAGGGGTTAATGCTAGGATGCTCGTAAGCCAGATACCAGGAGTTAATACCAGTCAGGTCGTCAGAGATATGCCAAGGGTCAGATGCCAAATCAGGAAGTCAGAGGATAGCTAGGGGTCGAATACCAGGTCAGGTCGTCAGTACGGATGAGCCGAACACCCCCGTGTTCGGTTCGCATTCGAACTCAAACAATTTCAAAAGTTCGAGTTCGGACACGAACACGATCTGAACTCAATGCAAGTCTCGAACGTTCGATTTTTAGAGTGCCCTGCAAGAGGGCATATATGCAAGTCATTTACCATAAAAGGTGTATGGGGGTCCGGGTAGTGCCCTGGAGGACAGGAAACAAGGAAAAAAGTTTAAAAAAAGACGTTTTTAAAGGAACAGTGATTTTTTCCATGAAATAAAGGTTAAGAATAAAAATGAAAAATTTCTTCAAATATCATGCCTAGAAGGTCCCCATAACCTGCCCGTGAAGTGGCGGGTTTGTTGGATGTATAGAAACATTTAAAAAGAAAAAAATGACATTTCAAATGACGGTAAATGGTTTTCCTTTTAATCTATTCATAAACAACTGCTTGGGGCGGCAGCCTGTATGAAAAGAGGAGACGTTTTAGGACACACAGTACAAGTTTAGTCATGTTTTGGCTAAATTATGGTGAAACTTATGCAGGCTTTGGATGAAAGTAACAACAGGTGCATTAAAATTGGGCCTTTGGTGCCAGCTAGTGCCTTCACACCGTAACCCCTCTGAGCTATTGTGGAAGAGTGCAGGGGTGGACCCTGCCGTCAAATATTAAAATGATATGAATCTGGTACACGCGTCAGTGTCAGTGCACCCAAATATTGGGCATTTGGTGGCAGCTAGTGCCTTCACACCGTAACCCCTCTGAGCTATTGTGGAAGAGTGCAGGGGTGAACTCTGCATTCAAATATTAAAATGATTGGATTCTGGTACATGCGTCAGTGCACCCAAATATTGGGCCTTTGGTGCCAGCTAGTGCCTTCACACTGTAACCCCTCTGAGGTATTATGGAAGAGTGCAGTGGTAAAGGTTTTGGGAATGCAGAAGAGATCCGCGATCTATTCAGTTACATCAGCATCAGGGGAGTGATAGCAGCTGATCCAGGACTGATTCATTCTTATAAATGTCAGCCAGTCTACAGAGTCGGTGGACAGACGCACTCTTTTGTCTGTGACAAAACCTCCAGCGGCACTGAACATCCTTTCAGAAAGTACACTGGATGAAGGGCAACCTAGTAGTTCCATATTGGCTAAGTTCTGGCCAGTGATCCAATCTCAACACCCAGTAAGCCAGTGGATCATCTGCTGTAATGGTATCCAGGTCTGCCCTTGCCCCTAGATAGTCCTGCACCATATGGTGAAGACGCTGGCATTGGGTGCCTACATTTGACATCCCTGGGTGTCGTGAACTAAAATAATTGGAAAAGGCATCAGTCAAGCGGCCCCCTTCACCGCTCTTCCTCTGATAAACAGCAGCCTCAGAAGCACCTGTGTCATCAGTTGGTAACCTACCAGTGTCTGGAAAGTCTTTAGAGCATCCTCAAGTTTTTTTATCCTGTGCTACATCTGTGAGGGCAGGATGAGCTCTGCAACCTCACCCTTGTATCGTGGATCAAGAAGGGTTGCCAACCAGTAATGATCCCTCTCCTTGATAGCACGAATCCTGGGGTCCTTTAGCAGGCTTTGCAAGATAAGGGAGCCCATGCAGCGTCGGTTGGAGGTGGCATTAGCTTCAGAGTGTTCCTGGTCACTGAGGATGACCGTATCGTGCACTACCTCCTCCAAGCCACGTACTAGTCCTTGGGTTTCTGGGGACACAAAACCCTCCCTTGAGGAATTCCCACCTTCAATGCCCCCACAACTTAAATATTCTTCCTCCTCATCCTCATCCTCCTCCTGTCTGATCTGAGGACCCGCAGGAATGCTGTCTGCATAAAGACTGGGGCCTTGAGAGCGAGGGAAGTCCTCCTCTTCCTCCCACTGCTCTGCCACATCTATAATTCCCCGCAGAGTGCGCTCCAGCAGGGACACTAAAGGAATTGTGTCACTGATGCATGCACTGTCCCTGCTCACCATCCTCATTGCCTCCTCAAATGGTGACAGTACAGTGCCTGCATCCTTGATCATCAGTCACTGCGGGGGGCAACCAAGTTGACCTGAACCTGTCCTTGTGCCATACTCACACAGGTACTCGTTGATGGCCCTCTGCTGCTTGTGCAGACGCTGCAGCATTACTAATGTCGAGTCCCACCTGGTGGGCACGTCACAGATCAGGCAGGTTGGTGGAAGGTGGAATTCTCTTTGAATCTCTGCCAGGTGAACACTTGCTGGGAATGACCGTCTGAAGTGGCTGCAGACTTTTCTGGTCTGGCTGAGAAGCTCTGCCAGCCCTGGGTACCTGGTTAGGAAACGCTGTACCACCAGATTTAGGACGTGTGCTAGGCATGGTACATGCGTAAACTTACCCAGGCGTAGGGTGGAGAGAAGGTTGCTGCCATTATCACAGACGACCATTCCCAGCTCAAGCCCATTCCCATCTCTGCGCCTGCCTCTGCAGAGCTGACAGAATTTCTGGCCCGGTGTGGCTCCTGTCCCCTAAACAAACTCGCTCAAGCACAGTATGGCATCTTTTTGCTTGAGCCATTGCGTAGCCCCTGCCACGAGTCGGTTTAACTGCCACTTCACCAGAGACATCGAAGGAGGAGGAGGAAGAGGTGGTGGAGCAGACAGACCTCATATAATCAGCTTTTTGGAGGCGTGGTGGATGAGCAAGCTCCAGCACAGAGCCCTGTCCTGGATCCCTCCCAGCTGCAAGCAGAGTTACCCAGTGTGCCCTGAAGGAAATGTAACGGCCCTGTCCATGCTTGCTGGACCACATGTCTAAAGTAATGTGCACCTTGCTGCTGACTGCCTTTCCCAATGACTCAATAACATTGTCTTCCATGTGCTGGTATAGTGCTGGAATGGCCTTCCGTGAAAAGAAATGGCGTTTTGGAACCTGCCACTGTGGTACAGCACATTCGGCAAATTCACGGAAGGAAGCAGAGTCCACCAGCTAGAAAGGCAGCAGCTGTAATGCGAGTAATTTTGCCAAGCTGACATTTAGACGTTGTGCATGTGGATGGTTGGGACAATATTTTTTCTGCTGCTGCAGCAGCTGGGGCAACGAAATCTGACTGCATAAATCTGCAGCTGATGGGATGCTGGCAGATTCAGAGGACGGAAGTGGTACACCCATTAATGTAGCATCATCCCTGTCAGTGGAGGTTGTAGGCAATGACATGGCAGGACATATAGGGCCATATTACATACTTGGTGCTAACTTAACCAGAGCAGTTGTAAACTTAAAACCATATTACATAGTTGGTGCTAACTTAACCATAGCTGTTGTAAACTTAAAACCTCCATAGGCTATAATGGCTCTGGGAAGTTTACAACAGCTCTGGTTAAGTTAGCACCAACTATGTTATATGGCCCATAGTGGGGTAGAGACAGATGAGGAGGAGGACCTATGCAAAGTGTTGTGGCAGGTGGTTATATGTCACCTCAAGCACATGGTACCCAAGTGTCTGATGTCTTTCCCACGATTGATCCTCTTCCGACATAGCTTACAAATAGCAACGCTGCAATCTGCTGCACATGTCATGAAGAACTCCCAGACAGCAGAGATCCTGGACGTGTGCTGCAAGACAACAGCACTCTGCACCTGAGTAGCTCTGACATCTGATGCCTTGGACTGGCTACGGTTGCTCATAGAGGACGTTGTGCCTCGTTTTTGTTGGGCCTCCTCCTCCTCACTTGACTCCTCTGTCACTGGCACCCCCTCCCTCTAGGCTAATTATACTCCCTTCCTCAACCTCAGAGTTTGAATCAGAGCACTGGAGCTGCTGCGCATCCTCAAGCAGCATGTCACTGTCACTGTAGCCAAACAATTCAGCTGACTCCTCCATGTATGATAGTGAGGCTACGGCAGGAGTAGCTGTGGACATGGAGGCTGAATTAGATGTTTTGGCAGCTGAGGTGGACTGTAAACCATTACAAGCCTGGCTGGCAGAGGACTCGGAGGATGAGGATGGCCTGGTTGGCCAATCCTGCAAATTCTCTGTATGTTGCTGCTGCTTAAGACTGCCAGCACCAGTTAGAAACAAGGACAAGCGTGCCCCTGCAGAGGATGCACCACGTTCACGATGACCAGGGGCACAGCCTTCCGACACAGAGGCTGCTTGCCCTCTTATCTGTGTCTGGGAGCATCTGCCTGACCTTTTTGGTCTTTCTGACATGGTGAGTGATATATAGATTAAAGATATACAGATTTTCCAGAACAATGCTATACGTCAGTGATACAACCTGGCTGATATCTAGCAACACCCAGATTCTACTCTGCATAGATAAACAGATGAACTCTGATTAAACTGTGTTATTGTATGGTATCTAGAATTAGATTAAAGATATACAGATTTTCCAGAACAATGCTATAAATCAGTGATACAGCCTGATGGCACTGCCAGCTGCTGCCAGGCTAACACACAGATTAGAAAAAAGAAAAAGACGATCGAGTCAGCGCTTCCTTCAACGAGTGTCTTCTTTCTTTCTGTATATATGGATACCTTTAAAATAAACAAAACGCTGTCATAGCGTAGTAATCTTGTACACAGCAGGGGATAGCAGAAGAAAGTAACACTCACATTTTTATGTGTCTCAATCAGACACTAGATGCTCCAGGCAGCCAGCAGTATTAGATAGGAACACCGGATTTCCCACAGGATTCGCAGTCTTGTCACTCCAGTAAATACTGGACGCCAAACGTTAGTTTTAAAGGCAATTTATTAAAATAAATCAAGGTTGCAGGCATAACACTAAACGCGTTTCGCGAGTTACCTCGCTTCCTCAGTAGGTGTCCTATCGTCTCACTCCATAATCCCCAACTGAGCATTTCTTGCCCCATCTTCCTGCACATGTTCTGTCTCACCCATTGTACAGCGCTACTTGTTGGCGCTTTATAAATATTTGTAACTGTAGCTGTTGCCAGGATGGTGGAATGTTGGGGGAGGTGCTTGACAATAGGTTAAGTAATGGGCCTCAAAGTTTCTAATGGAAACCCTGTATATATTTTTTAAAAACAGTATCGGGTCTATTCAAAGAAAGGTGAAACTCAGGAGAATGACTGCAGAAGTGAAAATTCTAGGTGAAAATAGCAAAGCAGAAAAATTCTCCCATTTATCTCACTTTCCAAATCGGCTATTTGGTCTAGATTGTTCTCTTCTGCCAGTTCTCCTGGTTTTCACTTTCCTTTGAATAGACTTACTTGATGGTTTTGGCCAGCTGTCTAAATGTGGCTGATCCTTTTACTGTTGAAATGGATTCCAAAAAATGGGCTTTTTGACTTTTGGAGCTAGGTAGTCTCTCTTCTATCTTTGCTATACCTATATCAGGGGCCTGCTTCCCTTCTTTTGCTTAGATAGTCTTTTAGCTACTGGATTAACCCCCAACACCCAAGCCACCAGTATAAACCACTAAACTGAGTGACTAGATGTTACATTTATTTTTAGATAAGTGGTGGTTTTCCATGTATGGTGCATTGTCTGTAACCATAATCAAAAACAAGCAGAAAATATAACCCTGATGAAAAAAATAGCAGAAACTATAACTCTAACTATAACCCTAATCAAAACACTAAACATGTCCCTACCTACATTGTGGATCTGAATATCAGAAGTAGGGATGAGCCGAACACCCCCCGAGTTCGGTTTGAGCCCGAACACGAACTTCCCATTTGTTCGGGTCCGAACCTGAACCCGAACTCAAACCCAATGCAAGTCAATGGGGCTGAAAATTCGTTTTTTAGAGTGCCCTCCAAGAGGGCATATATGCTACATATTTGCCATAAAAGGTGTATGGGGGTCCAGGTAGTGCCCTGGGGGACAGGAAACAAGGACAAAAAGTTTAAAAAAAAATCATTTTTAAAGGGACAGTGAGTCCCCATGAAATAAGGGTTAAAAATAAAAACGAAAAATTCCTTCAAATATCGTGCCTAGGAGGTCCCCATAACCTGCCCGTGAACTGGCAGATTTCTGGATGTATAGAAACACTTAAAAACCAAAAAATGACGTTTCATATGACGGTAAATGCTTTTCCTTTAATCTATCCATAAACAACTGCTTGGGGCGGCAGTCTGTATGAAAAGAGGAGACATTTTCGTACACGCAGAAAAATTTTACTGATTTTTTGGCTAAATTATTGTGAAATATATGCAGGCTTTGGATGAAAGTAACAATAGGTGCTTTAAAATTGGTCCTTTAGCGTCCCCAACAGTGCCGTCACACCGTAACCCCTTTGAGGATATGAATCTGATACAGGCGTCAGTGGCAGTGCACCCAAATATTGTGCTTTTGGTGCCAGGCCTGCAAGTACTATCATACAGTAACCCCTCTGTGGTATTGTGGAAGAATGCAGGGGTGGACCATGTGGTCCTATATTGAAAAGTTTTTGATCTGGTAATGGGCGTCAGTGCACCCAGATATTGTGCCTTTAATGCCAGGCCAGCAAGTATCATCATACAGTAACCCCTCTGTAGTATTGTGGAAGAGTGCAGGGTTGGACCCTGCGGTTCAAAAAATTAAAATGATATAAATCTGGCACAGGCGTCAGTGCAGCCAAATATTATGCCTTTCATGGCAGCAAGTGCCTTCACACCGTAACCCTTTTGTGGTATTGTGGAAGAGTTCAGTGCTGGAGGTTTTGTGAATGCAGAAGAGGACATCCCCGATCTATTCCATTACTTCAACATCAGGGGATTGATAGCTGCTGATCCAGGACTGATTAATTTTTATAAATGTCAGCCGGTCTACAGAGTCGTGGACAGACGCACTCTTTTGTCTGTGACAAAACCTCCCGCGGCACTGAACGTCCTTTCGGAAAGCACGCTAGATGAAGGGCAACCTAGTAGCTGCATAGCATATTGGCTAAGTTATGGCCAGTGATCCAATCTCAACACCCAGTAAGCCAGTGGATCATCTGCTGGAAAGGTATCCAGGTCTGCCCTTGCCCCTAGGTAGTCCTGCAGCATATGGTGAAGACGCTGGCAATGGGTGCCTACATTTGACGTCCCTGGGCGTCGGACTAAAATTTTTTAAAAAGCATCAGTCAAGCGGCCCTGGACTTCACCACTATTCCTCTGATCACCCGCAGCCTCAGACGCACGTGTGTCAGCACTTGGTAATCTACCAGTGCCTGGAAAGGTGTTACACAAGTGTCGCTTTAGAGCGTCCTCAAGTTTTTTCATCCTGTGCTCCCTCTGTGCGGGCAGGATGAGCTCTGCAACTTTCCCCTTGTATCGTGGATCAAGAAGGGTTGCCAACCAGTAATGATCCCTCTCCTTGATAGCACGAATCCTGGGGTCCTTTAGCAGGCTTTGCATCATTAGGGAGCCCATGCAGCGTAGGTTGGAGGTGGCATTAGCTTCCGAGTCTTCCTGGTCAATGAGGATGACCATATCGTGCACTTCCTCCTCCCAGCCACGCACTAGCCCTTCTGTTTCTGGGCACACAAAACCCTCCCTTGAGGAATCCCCACCTTCAATGCCCCCACTACTTAAATATTCCTCCTCCTCCTCATCCTCCTCCTGTCTGATCTGAGTAGGACCCGCTGGAATGCTGTCTGCGGAAAGACTGGGGCCTTGAGAGCTAGGGAAGGCCTCCTCTTCCTCCCACTGCTCTTCCTCTAGAGCCACATCTATAATTCCCCGCAGAGTGTGCTCCAGCAGGAACACTAAAGGAATTGTGTCACTGATGCATGCACTGTCCCTGCTCACCATCCTCTTTGCCTCCTCAAATGGTGACAGTACAGTGCATGCATCCTTGATCATCACTCACTGCAAGGGGGAAAAAAAACCAAGTTGACCTGAACCTGTCCTTGTGCCATACTCACACAGGTACTCGTTGATGGCCCTCTGCTGCTTGTGCAGACGCTGCAGCATTGCTAATGTCGAGTTCCACCTGGTGGGCATGTCACAGATCAGACGGTTTGTGGGAAGGTGGAATTCTCTTTGAATTTCTGCCAGGCGAACGCTTGCTGGGAATGACCGTCTGAAGTGGCTGCAGACTTTTCTGGCCTGGATGAGAAGCTCTGGCAGCCCTGGGTACTTGGTTAGGAAACGCTGTACCACCAGATTTAGGACGTGTGCTAGGCATGGTACATGCGTCAATTTACCCTTGCGTAGGGCAGAGAGAAGGTTGCTGCCATTATCGCAGATGATCATTCCCAGCTCAAGCTGGTGTGGTGTTAACCATCTCTGCACCTGCCCCTGCAGAGCTGACAAAATTTCTGACCCGGTGTGGCTCCTGTCCCCTAAACAAACCAGCTCAAGCACAGTATGGCATCTTTTTGCTTGAGCCATTGCGTAGTCCCTGTCAGGCATCGGTTTAACTGCCACTTCGCCAGAGACAGAGAAGGAGGAGGAGGAGGAGGAAGAGGTGGTGGTGGTGGTGGAGCAGACAGACCTCATACAAGCAGTTTTCTGGAGGCGTGGTGGATGAACAAGCTCCAGCACAGAGCCCCGTCTTGGATCCCTCCCAGCTGCAATCAGAGTTACCCAGTGTGCCGTGAAGGAAATGTAACGACCCTGTCCATGCTTGCTGGACCACGTGTCTAAAGTCACATGCACCTTGCTGCTGACTGCCTTTCCCAATGACTGGATAACATTGTCTTCCACGTGCTGGTATAGTGCTGGAATGGCCTTGCATGAAAAGTAATGGCGTTTTGGAACCTGCCACTGTGGTACAGCACATTCATCAAATTCACGGAAGGGAGCAGAGTCCACCAGCTGGAAAGGCAGCAGCTGCAATGCGAGTAATTTTGCTAAGCTGGCATTTAGACGCTGTGCTTGGGGATGGTTGGGACCTATATTTTTTCTTTCGCTGCAGCAGCTACGGCAACGTAATCTGACTGCATAAATCTTCAGCTACTGGGATGATGTCACATTGTGAGGAAGGACCTGGTACATCCATTACTGTAGCATCATCCCTGTCGGTGGAGGTTATAGGCAATGACATGGCAGGACATACAGTGGGGGTAGAGACAGATGAGGAGGAGGAGGAGGACCTACGCAAAGTTTTGCGCCAATGGGATGTGTGGCACTTGTTCATATGTCGCCTCAAGCACGTGGTACCCAAGTGTCCGGTATCTTTCCCACGCTTAAACCTCATCTGACATAGATTACAAATAGCAATGCTGCACTCTACTGCACATTTCTTAAAGAACTCCCAGACAACAGAGTTCCTGCATGTGTTCTTTGAGACAACAGCGCTCTGCACCGGAGCAGCTCTGACATGTGATGCCTTGGACTGGCTAGTGCTACGGTTGGTCACAGTGTTTGCTGTGCCTCCTCCTCCCCCTCTTCCTCACTTAATTCCTCTTTTTGATCTGGCACCCAGGTGGAGTCAGTGACCTCATCATCATTGTCATCTTCACCCCCTATCTCCTCGTCACTGGAGCCAACTTGGCAGTATGCTGCAGCTGCTGGGGCAACATGAGTGCCAGTTATTTGTGTGTCATCACTGGCACCCCCTTCCTCTAGGTTGATTATACTCCCTTGCTCAACCTCAGAGATTGAATCAGAGCACTGTACTTGCTGCGCATCCTCAAGCAGCATGTCACTCTCATTGTAGTCAAACAATTCAGCTGACTCCTCCGTGTGTGATAGCGAGGCTACGGCAGGAGTAGCTGTGGACATGGAGGCTGCATTAGATGCTTTGGCAGCTGAGGTGGACTGTAAAGCACTAGAAGCCTGGCTGGCAGAGGACTCGGAGGATGAGGATGGCCTGGTGAGCCAATCCACCAAGTCCTCTGTATGTTGCTGCTGCTTAAGACGGCCAGCACCAGTTAGAAAGGACAAGCGTGCCCCTGCAGAGGATGCACCACGTCCACCACGACCAGAGGCACAGCCTCCCGACACAGGGGCTGCTTGCCCTCTTATCTGTGTCTGGGAACGTCTGCCTGTCCTTTTTGTTCTTTCAGACATGGTGAGTGATATATAGATTAATATATACAGAACTCTGATTCAACTCTGGTATAAAGATTTAAAGAACTCTGGTATAACTCAGTGAGACACACTGATAGCTGGCAGCCAGTGACGAGACACAGATCACCTCAATTCACAAATGTCTTAAAGAAATTAGTGAGCCCCAAAAAACTTGCTGGCTGTGTGACAAGACACAGAAAATCACCTCAATTCACAAATGTTTTGTAGAAATTAGTGAGCCCCAAAATACTGCGTGGTACTGGATGTGTGATGAGACACAGATCACCTCAATTCACAAATGTTTTGTAGAAATTAATGAGCCCCAAAATACTGCGTGGTACTGGATGTGTGACGAGACACAGATCACCTCAATTCACAAATGTTTTGTAGAAATTAGTGAGCCCCAAAATACTGCGTGGTACTGGATGTGTGACGAGACACTGATCACCTCAATTCACAAATGTTTTGTAGAAATTAATGAGCCCCAAAATACTGCGTGGTACTGGATGTGTGACAAGACACAGATCACCTCAATTCACAAATGTTTTGTAGAAATTAGTGAGCCCCAAAATACTGTGTGGTACTGGATGTGTGACGAGACACAGATCACCTCAATTCACAAATGTTTTAAAGAAATTAGTGAGCCCCAAAATACTGCGTGGTACTGGATGTGTGACGAGACACAGATCACCTCAATTCACAAATGTTTTAAAGAAATTAGTGAGCCCCAAAATACTGCGTGGTACTGGATGTGTGACGAGACACAGATCACCTCAATTCACAAATGTTTTAAAGAAATTAGTGAGCCCCAAAATAATGCGTGGTACTGGTTGTGTGACAAGACACAGATCACCTCAATTCACAAATGTTTTAAAGAAATTAGTGAGCCCCAAAATAATGCGTGGTACTGGTTGTGTGACAAGACGCAGATCACCTCAAATCACAAATGTTTTAAAGAAATTAGTGAGCCCCAAAATAATGCGTGGTACTGGTTGTGTGACAAGACACAGATCACCTCAATTCAAAAGGGTAAAAAACAATCTGCCCAATTGTCCCCCAAAACTAAATCGGAGGGTGCAAGCAACATACGGGGTAAAAAATGACAAGCTCAGAGTCGTGTCTATAAATGCTCGCAGTTTAGTCAATAAAATCAATGAACTGGAGGCAATGATGGCAGCTGAAAAAGTAGATTTAGTGGTGGTTACTGAGACATGGTTCAGTGAGAAAAATAACTGGGACATTAACAATACCGGGGTACTCTTTATATAGAAAAGACAGAGAAGGTAGGAAAGGAGGAGGAGTGGCCCTGTATGTGAAAAACAACATAAAAACGAATCAAATAAAAGTGAGCGAGGTGAACATAGAGTCAGTTTGGGTTATGCTAACATTTGGCAATCATACAGTAGCTTGTGTAGGTGTGATCTATAGACCCCTGGACAAGTAGAAGAGCTAGATAATCTGCTGTTTGAGGAAATAGCCAAAATGGCAATGAAGGGGGAAGTTATTATCATGGGGGACTTTAATCTTCCTGATGTAAACTGGAAAACCAAAATAACTGGGTGCACCAGGAGTACAAATATTCTAAACTCCCTACTGGGATTATCTCTAACACAAGTACTTGAGGAGCCGACCCGTAAAGAGGCCATATTGGATTTAATACTCACAAATGGAGGTTTGGTATCAGACGTTGTTGTAGGTGAAAATTTGGGATCTAGTGATCACCAGTCACTGTGGTTTTTAATATAAGAACAGGGATGGAGCCGGACCACACAAAAACAAAAGTTTTAGACTTTAAAAAAACAGATTTTTCTAAAATGAGATTTTGTGTGAAGGAGTCATTATCAGACTGGAGGAGTTTAAAGGGAGTCCAGGAGAAATGGGATTATTTAAAGGAAGCATTATTGAAGGCCACAGGCAATTGCATTCGGCTTGTTACCAAAAACAAAAAAGGGAAGAAACCACTGTGGTACTCTGCAGAAGTGGCCAAAATAGTGAAAAACAAAAAGATAGCATTCAATAATTATAAAAAAACTCAGAGTGAAGAAGATAGGCAAACCTATAAGATTAGGCAGAAAGAGTCAAAGCAATTTATAAGAGCTTCCAAAGCACACGCAGAAGAGAAAATAGCTCAGTCAGTAAAAAAGGGGGACAAAACATTTTTTAGATACATAAACGAGAAAAGAAAAGTAAAACAAGGATTAGTTAGATTAAAAACAAAGGAAGGAAGGTATGTAGAAGAGGATATAAATCTCGCTGACTGCCTCAATGAATATTTTTGTTCAGTCTTTGCAGAAGAAAAGGAAGGAAAGGGACCTCAGTTAGGAGGAAACACTAACGAGACATTTACATATGCGTTTACAGAGAGGAGGTTCTACAGCAGCTGTCTAAAGTAAAGACAAATAAGCCAATGGGGCCTGATGGGATCCACCCTAAATTATTAAAAGAGCTCAGTGATGTAATAGCAAAACCATTAACAGATTTATTTAACCAATCCTTGTTAACGGGAGTCGTCCCAGAAGACTGGAAATTAGCAAATGTTGTGCCCATTTACAAGAAGGGTAGTAGGGAGGAATCGGGGAACTATAGGCCAGTTAGTCTTACGTCAGTAGTGGGGAAATTAATGGAAACCATGTTAAAGGAAAGGATTGTTGAACATCTAAAAACACATAGATTACAGGATCAGAAACAACATGGGTTTACCTCAGGGAGATCATGCCAAACTAATCTTATTGATTTTTTTGATTGGGTAACAAAAATAATAGACACAGGTGGTGCAGTAGACATTGCTTATTTAGATTTCAGTAAGGCTTTTGATACTGTTCCGCATAGAAGGCTTATCAATAAATTGCAATCTTTGAGTTTGGATTCCAATATTGTTGAATGGATTAGGCAGTGGCTGAGTGACAGGCAACAGAGGATTGTGGTAAATGGAGTTTATTCGGCGCAAGGTCTTGTTACCAGTGGGGTACCTCAGGGGTCAGTACTTGGACCCATTCTCTTTAATATTTTTATTAGTGATATTGCAAAAGGTATTAATGGAAAAGTATGTCTTTTTGCTGATGACACAAAGATTTGCAACAGGGTTGACGTTTCTGGAGGGATCAGCCAAATGACAAAGGATTTAGGTAAACTAAAAAAATGGTTGGAGCTGTGGCAATTGAGTTTTAATGTGGATAAGTGCAAGATAATGCACCTGGGACGTAAAAACGCAAGGTGTCAGGGACTCCGGATGGTACCAGGGTGGCACCGGGGGAGAGGGGAGTATGAGCCCTGCGTGCAGTGGTCTGCACAGATAAGCAGAGTATCAGGGTAGTGGATGGACACGCAGACTGACCAGGTAGATAGCTGAAGATGATGTGGATGATGATTGCAGAGCAGGAACCAGAGATGGGGGGGTCAGGAGCAGGAATCAGAGTAGCAGGGATAGCAGAGGTCTTCACTCTTGGTGAGCCTGAGCTGTATGAACCAGCAATGGGTCAGAGAGGGGCAGAGCCCTTTATTATGTCAGTCACGTGTGTTTGGTGCATTAACACATACAATGCTGGATGCTGGTTGCTGGTTTCAGGGCAGGAACAAGCTGGAAAGAACCACCAGGGGGAGTTGCAGGATGGCTACAGCCAGGGATCCTTACAGTACCCTCCCCCTCACGGGCACCCTCTGGGTGACCGCTGGAGATCCTGCAGGATGCAGGGCAGCAGTTTCTGGAGATCCTGCAGGATGCAGGGCAGCGAACAAGAACTTGCTGTGGACCTCAGTGGGCAGGATACCGGCATCAGTGGATAGGCTGCACCGTCCATGTTCCTGATATAGGGTCCCGGACAGGAAAAACAAAAGTTCCCTGCACAGTGTAGCCGCCCGGGTCTTCAGGTGGGGCTTCCGGATGGATACAAGTGTCCTGGCCTTGTGGGCTCCTAGGAACAGAGGGAGACTGGTAGGAAGCAGGGTCACCAGGGAACTCCGTGCCAACATAGAGAGATGGCATCAGGACAGCTGTAGCCTGTGGGAGGTCCCGGGTCATATCAACGGGGAGGTCTGTAACACCAGTCTGGGGACGGTTCTTCCTTTGTTGTCTTCGTGCTCTGGATCTAGAGTTCTTACTGCCAGCAGATGTATCAGAGGTGAGGGTGCCCACATACCCGGATGGCACCAAGGTAGGTACTTCGTAGGTGCCCTGCACCGTATCCTCAGGTAAGGACTCTGGAGCAGCAGGAATGCCCCTTGCCCGTCTGGCGTTGGCGACAGAGGGCGAGAAATAGGGGGCAGAGTCACCGTTGAATCTGGTGCCCACATAAGAAGATGGCATCGTGGTAGGTGTCTCCTCTTCTTCCTCTTTGGTAGAATAAGTATCCCAGGTGGTACCCCTTGGTACCTGGTCTGGATCCCAATACTCTGAGGGAGGCGGCCAAATGGCAAGAAGTCATCCAGAGAGTGATAGCTAGCACCGTCCACTTCACCGATCGCCAGGTCTCGCTGGCTGAGAGTGGTGGGAGTGGTTGTTACACCCGGAGCCTGGATGTAGTTAATCTCCATAGGGATTGGAGGTTCTGGTTCCATCGCCGTACTTTCAAAGTCCACAGGAATTACAGACTCTGATTCCACGGGCATGATGGTCTCCATAGGGTTTTCCAAATCGTCTTCAGAGGTAAACTCCGGAGACACCCTTCTTCTGGGCACAACGGGCATAGACTTTCTGGAGACAGGTCTGGGTACAGGGAGTTTGGTTTCCAGAGTTCTCCTGGGGGCCGGTTTGGGTAGGGGTACCGGCTTAGGGACAGCAAGTCTCTTAGACACAGTACCTGTAGCAGGAGTGGGAGCCTGAGGTCGCTGTAGAGTTCTACACACAGGAGCATGCTTGGAGCGAACAGCAGATTTAGACACAGGTGCTGGCTTGGGGGGTTTTTCTGGGCAATCAGATATCCAATGCGATCCTTTCCCGCAATACAGGCAGAGATTGTCCGCCAGTCTCCTGGCACGTTCTTCAGGGGACAGGGAATCATGATGTTTGTTAGGAGGAGCGCACACCTTAGTCGAGGTGCCCAGAATCTTTTGCAGCATTTGCACCAGGGAATCAGCTAGGGTTTTGAATAGCTCCTGGAATGCGGTCTTAAGCAACTCCACCAGTAAGTGCAGCACTGCGGGCTCATTAGTATTAGGCTGGTTCATTCTGTCAGGGACTCCGGATGGTACCAGGGTGGCACCGGGGGAGAGGGGAGTATGAGCCCTGCGTGCAGTGGTCTGCACAGATAAGCAGAGTATCAGGGTAGTGGATGGACACGCAGACTGACCAGGTAGATAGCTGAAGATGATGTGGATGATGATTGCAGAGCAGGAACCAGAGATAGGGGGTCAGGAGCAGGAATCAGAGTAGCAGGGATAGCAGAGGTCTTCACTCTTGGTGAGCCTGAGCTGTATGAACCAGCAATGGGTCAGAGAGGGGCAGAGCCCTTTATTATGTCAGTCACGTGTGTTTGGTGCATTAACACATACAATGCTGGATGCTGGTTGCTGGTTTCAGGGCAGGAACAAGCTGGAAAGAACCACCAGGGGGAGTTGCAGGATGGCTACAGCCAGGGATCCTTACACAAGGGCTGAATATAGAATATTTGATACAGTCCTAACCTCAACATCTGAGGAAAGGGATTTAGGGGTTATTATTGCAGAGGATCTAAGGGTAAGTAGTCAATGTAATAGAGCAGCAGGAAATGCTAGCAGAATGCTTGGTTGTGTAGGGAGCGGTATTAGCTGTAGGAAAAGGGAAGTGCTCATGCCACTGTACAGAGCACTGGTGAGACCTCACTTGGAGTACTGTGTGCAGTACTGGAGACCGTATCTCCAGAAGGATTTAGACATCTTAGAGTTCATAGAAGGGCTACTAAAATGGTGTACGGCTTGAAGGAGAAAAGTTACCAGGAAAGACTTAATGATCTTAACATGTACAGCTTGGAAAAAAGACGAGACAGAGGAGATATGGTAGAAACATTTAAATACGTAAAGGGAATCCACAAGGTAGAGGAAGGGAGTATATTTAAAAGGAAACAAAGTAGCAAAACAAGAGGACATAGTCTTAGATTAGAGGGGCAAAGGTTTAAAAGTCACATCAGGAAGAATTATTTTACTGAGAGGGTGGTGGATACATGGAACAGTCTTCCAGTTGAAGTGGTAGAGGCCAAAACAGTAATTGAATTTAAGCAGGCATGGGATAGGCATAAGGCTATCCTAAACAAAAGATAAATCCAGGTAAAGTATCCATGTAATTGGGCAGACTAGATGGGCCGAAAGGTTCTTATCTGCCGTCATTTTTCTATGTTTCTATGTCTGTGTGTGGTATCAATGCATCCCTACTCTATACACAGCGCTCCGTGTCCCTATAATATATATGATCAGGGGTTACCTTTTTTTATATTTTTATACTATTCCTATTAAATTAACAGTAATTTTTGATGTATTTTATTCAGTACAAACTTTTTTTTGCCTATATAACGTGCTTTGTGAAAATAAAACGGTTTTGTGTGTACATTTTAATTTAGTTAGTGGATTCCTGTCCAGTGCAGTGAGAAGCAAACGTAATGCAGTGTAGACACGCTGCGAGGCGGAGCGGAGTGAAGTCAAGCCTGCAAAATGTTTGCTTCTCTTCGCTTCTCTACGCTGTGCGTCGCTACACGCTCAGTGTGTCTCAGTCTTTATTCCCGCATCGCTAGCTTACCGAATCAGTTTGTATACTTGTTACTGATCCTGCTTGTTCTGAGGACCCGATCTGTTGCCGACTTTGCCTGCCATTTGACTATTCTCTCTGTGTATTCCCTGCCTGTTTGGTTTGCTTCCTGTTGCTACTGGTGTGCGTTGATTCTCACCACATACAGTAGCGCAGTACAAGTGCCTAAACATTGTTGACCCGGTTTTGTTATAGCTGCTGATGCAACTGAATAGGTCGGGGATCTCTTCTGCATTACCAAAACCTCCACCACTGCACTCTTCCACAATACCACAGAGGGGTTACGGTGTGACGGCACTGTTGCCGACACTAAAGGCCCAATTTGAAAGCACCTATTGTTACTTTCATCCAAAGCCTGCATAAGTTTCACCATAATTTAGCCCAAAAAATCACTAAACTTGTTCTGCGTGTCCTAAAACGTCTCCTCTTTTCATACAGGCTGCCGCCCCAAGCAGTTGTTTATGAATAGATTAAAGGAAAACCATTTACCGTCATTTGAAATGTAATTTTTTTGTTTTTAAATGTTTCTATACATCCTACAAATCCGCCACTTCACGGGCAGGTTATGGGGACCTCCTAGGCACGATATTTGAAGGAATTTTTCATTTTTATTCTTAACCCTTATTTCATGGAAAACTCACTGTTCCTTTAAAAACATTTTTTTTTTAAACTTTTTGTACTTGTTTCCTGTCCCCCAGGGCACTACCCGGACCCCCATACAACTTTTATGGCAAATATCTAGCATATATGCCCTCTTGGAGGGCACTCTAAAAATCGAACGTTCGGGTCCCATTGACTTACATTGAGTTCGGATCGTGTCCGAGTTCGAACTCTAACTTTTGAAATTGTTTGAGTTCGAAGTCGAACCGAACATCGGGGCGTTCGGCTTATCCCTAACACTGTATAGAAGCTCAAATGACATGAGCCAGGCTTTGCTTCTATTACATTATGTACATTATGTTCCTTATCCTTCACATTGCCCCTAGGTTATTATGCTTTCCATTGTTCCTCCATCATCATCGTCCATAGCAGTGCTCCTTGGTCATTATTGGTTTGTTCTTCCTTAGACGCATGGCCGGTCCAAGCTACTGTGCTGTCTGGAGCCAAGAATGAATCCCCCCCCAATAAACCCCCCACAAAATCATGTGGCATGTATGAGTGTATCACAGAGCGCCACAGCAATAAAACTCAGTCTGAGAACTGAGATTCATGAAACCTGAGGAGCAGGTCATCCCACCTCAGCCTTCAATATCTTCACCAAATACAAAGGGAAATTAAAATAACCTAACTCCATATGCAATGTAATACAAAGACTATGCCAATAAAAACAGTCCCTCACTATAATGTCTATATGCCAATATATACCGCACCCCATTCTACTGTGTATGTAAAAAAAAAAACTGTACCCCACTCTACTGTTCCTGATAAAGGGCATCTTTTTTTTTTTTTTTAGAATTCTTTATTTTTAAAGTTTTTGCGTTGACAAAATAAGGCATACATAAATGAAAATAATCGCGCAGGGCTACAACATGTCATCTAGAAATCAGGCAGAGAAAATAAAATAAAAATAATTCAAACAAAAGTCCTCGTAACACTGCTGGAATGGAAAAGAGTCCTCAGGAACAGCAGATAATAACAATGGGGGGGGGGGGACGACAAAAGAATAAAAAGGACAGCAAAAAGTGTCTCTGAAAAAGCGTCCCCAGCCGGGTGACAGCATTAAAACATTGGCTAAAATATAAACCGAGTCCTCGACACTGAAAAAATTAGGGGGGGGGGGCATCATCAAATAATAAAAGGTCTCTGCGTGGGGGGGGGGAGAAATCAGCCAGAACAAAAGTCATTGAAAATGGAAGGAAGAGAAAGAAAAAACAAAAGACAAAGGGGGAACGTGAGCCACCAAGCCAGGTCGAAAAGGGGGAGGACAGCAAGATGAGGAGGGGGAATCTGATTCAGCCAGTGTCTCTCCAAATAGCAGGATCCACGGCTCCATCGATTCCAAATCTTCTGTAGAGGGCATAACGGGCGGCCCACCTCCAAGCCACCCGGCCGCCCTCTATCACTGCGTCATGGGCAACTGCACCACCGCTAGGCAGCCCCCCGAAGCACGGCTCCGTCGGCGCCACAGATAGCACGAGGGGGTACACGCTGGCCAGTGCTGCAGGCTGCAGGTCTTCAGTCGGCGTCGACCCCCCTCCATCACTAGGGCCAGGTGCCGTATCTGGTGGGAGGGAGTCCACCGGCCACCCAGCGCCCCGGTCGTCACCAGCTTTGCGCGCCACACCATCCCAGTCACGCAGGCACCAAACAGCTCTGTGGGGGAGGAGAGCCTCCTCCGGAGCATCCGTCCCCACGTACCGCACAGCAACAGCAGCCACTCGGCTCCCCGCATGTTCCAGAGGCGGGGTGAGCCTCAGCTCCTCGGTCTCGTCCGCGCTCGGGGTCATCGCTCCCCGACAGGTCCTCAAAGTGGACATTACCTGGCGCCAGATACCTCTAGTAAGAGGGGCATCGTCGTCCTCTCTCGCCAGTAGCTGCAGGCAAGCCTCTAGGCCCCATACCACATCTCTTTCTCTTGCAAAGGGAGGGGGGGATCCAACCGCAGGTGCCGGATTGAAGGCCGCAATATGGCCGCCGGTATCTCGTGCCAGCCACATACCCGCGGCTGCAAAGTTCGTCTCAGGTCCGGAGGGGGGGACAAAACGGCCTCCGGACAGCTCGGTTCCGGTGGCCAGCTAGCCGGAGTCCAAAAAAGAAAAAAAAAATCGAATATACTCTGCTTAAAAGTCTGTTATTGGACCCTAAAGGCTGCAGACGTGCGGAGCTCCTGAAAAACACGTCCGCTCCCTTCGGCAGTCGGCCACGCCCCCCAGGGCATCTTTGAACCCCCAAAAACACATGATATTTTCAGTTCAGGTCTAGAAAACCTCAGAATGCCCACTCAAAGAAAGTGGCATAAAAACCTTAATACTCCTCTAATCCCCACCAGACACACACACAAGCACCTGCGCACGCTATCGTTTGTGCCAGGTATAAAGGAATAGGCATCAATAGGCCCTGGCATTTTAAAGTGCGCAGCCCACTTTTGTCTACCACTATACAGAAACACATATATGTTTATACACTTCTATATGCACCTCTATACTCACCCCCTTGTGTGTGCACATACACAACCCTAAAATATACGTACCTGTAAGTGTGCCAACACACCCGCTATATACGTCTACACACACATGTTATATACCTGTATATGCACCTACACCTAGCCACCCCATACACCTAAATATACACACGTAACCACCCTCATACACCTAAACACACAGACATACACAAACACCCCTATACATATACTTACCTGCTCTGACACCCCAGCCTGCACGTAAACATGTGGAGTGGAGTAACCTACAAGGGCGCATCCAAAAGAATAGAAGTTGCAACCGTTTTGGGTAGGTAGAACCTATGTAGAATAACCGGTCCTATAAATATGCAAGCAAGACAATTTTTCTTAGGAGAGTAATATAAAAGTAAGGTATTCTTACTATGGAGAATATCGCCACCTATTGTCCAATGGGGATATAGGTTTAGATAAGTACTGTATATTATGTTCCGGTTGCAACAGTATACTTACAAGCCACCACTTAAACAATAGAACAAGGCAATTCATGCAATATTAAACACAGCGATACATGTAAAGCTGAAATAACAGAAAATAAATAATTGCATAGAAAGTGGCAAGTGCAAATTTAATACACGTTCAAGAAGGATCAATCCAAGTTGATGAATTACCAAGGAGTGCACAGTGTTGGTGTGCACTGAAGTTCTTATGTAGTACAATGGAGTGAAGGTGGGGGGGGAGACGCATTCAGTGAATGTGCCCCAGTGCAAGCATTTCAAAAAGTCTATTGCACGTTTCTTATGAAAGACAGAGATGCTGTAGAAAGGCTGTGAAAAACTGTGTTTCTTATTTGTCCGGTATATCTGTGGTATACCTGCAGGGTGGGGGGGAGGGAGAAATGTGTGGGTGATACCTATACAGATGTCTGTGTAGTATTCCCAGCAGTCTTTTGTTGATGGCTTATCCGGTTTCAAGGAACCTGTAGGTTCCTCAGTGGTACTGGTTCCTCTGCTTTACCGGAGAGCTTGAACCTCATGGAAAAATAAAAGGGCAGATGATAGTGCAAATATTGCAATAACCACGGAGTGCAGGTTAGATGTATCAGAGCTTACTCACGTGGTTTAGAGCCTTCCTCGTTCAGGCTCGAAGGTACAGAGTGCAGGTCCATATAGGCAGGGCAGCCGCCAGACGGGGCCCCTTACTGAACCTCAAGATGGAGGCCCCCCGTAAACTTCCTCAACCTTTAACAGCTTTTCGCCCCCTTACAAAACAAAAAAAAAGGACATAGAAACATAGAAACATAGAAAAATGTCGGCAGATAAGAACCTTTCGGCCCATCTAGTCTGCCCAATTACATGGATACTTAACCTGGATTTATCTTTTGTTTAGGATAGCCTTATGCCTATCCCATGCTTGCTTAAATTCAATTACTGTTTTGGCCTCTACCACTTCTACTGGAAGACTGTTCCATGTATCCACCACCCTCTCAGTAAAATAATGCTTCCTGATGTTACTTTTAAACCTTTGCCCCTCTAATCTAAGACTATGTCCTCTTGTTTTGCTATTTTGTTTCCTTTTAAATATACTCCCTTCCTCTACCTTGTGGATTCCCTTTACGTATTTAAATGTTTCTATCATATCTCCTCTGTCTCGTCTTTTTTCCAAGCTGTACATGTTAAGATCATTAAGCCTTTCCTGGTAACTTTTCTCCTTCAAGCCGTACACCATTTTAGTAGCCCTTCTCTGAACTCTCTCTAAGATGTCTATATCCTTCTGGAGATACGGTCTCCAGTACTGCACACAGTACTCCAAGTGAGGTCTCACCAGTGCTCTGTACAGTGGCATGAGCACTTCCCTTTTCCTACTGCTAATACCTCTCCCTACACAACCAAGCATTCTGCTAGCATTTCCTGCTGCTCTATTACATTGACTACTTACCCTTAGATCCTCTGAAATAATGACCCCTAAATCCCTTTCCTCAGATGTTGAGGTTAGGACTGTATCAAATATTCTATAGTCAGCCCTTGGGTTTTTACGTCCCAGGTGCATTATCTTGCACTTATCCACATTAAAACTCAATTGCCACAACTCCGACCATTTTTTTAGTTTACCTAAATCATTTGTCATTTGGCTGATCCCTCCAGGAACGTCAACCCTATTGCAAATCTTTGTGTCATCAGCAAAAAGACATACTTTTCCATTAATACCTTCTGCAATATCACTAATAAAAATATTAAAGAGAATGGGTCCAAGTACTGACCCCTGAGGTACCCCACTGGTAACAAGACCTTGTGCCGAATAAACTCCATTTACCACAACCCTCTGTTGTCTGTCACTCAGCCACTGCCTAATCCAGTCAACAATATTGGAATCTAAACTCAAAGATTGCAATTTATTGATAAGCCTTCTATGCGGAACAGTATCAAAAGCCTTACTGAAATCTAAATAAGCAATGTCTACTGCACCACCTGTGTCTATTATTTTTGTTACCCAATCAAAAAAATCAATAAGATTAGTTTGGCATGATCTCCCTGAGGTAAACCCATGTTGTTTCTGATCCTGTAATCTATGTGTTTTTAGATGTTCAACAATCCTTTCCTTTAACATGGTTTCCATTAATTTCCCCACTACTGACGTAAGACTAACTGGCCTATAGTTCCCCGATTCCTCCCTACTACCCTTCTTGTAAATGGGCACAACATTTGCTAATTTCCAGTCTTCTGGGACGACTCCCGTTAACAAGGATTGGTTAAATAAATCTGTTAATGGTTTTGCTATTACATCACTGAGCTCTTTTAATAATTTAGGGTGGATCCCATCAGGCCCCATTGACTTATTTGTCTTTACTTTAGACAGCTGCTGTAGAACCTCCTCCTCTGTAAACTGATATGTAAATGTCTCTTTAGTGTTCTCTCCTAACTGAGGTCCCTTTCCTTCCTTTTCTTCTGCAAAGACTGAACAAAAATATTCATTGAGGCAGTCAGCGAGACCTTTATCCTCTTCTACATACCTTCCTTCCTTTGTTTTTAATCTAACTAATCCTTGTTTTACTTTTCTTTTCTCGTTTATGTATCTAAAAAATGTTTTGTCCCCTTTTTTACTGACTGAGCTATTTTCTCTTCTGCGTGTGCTTTGGAAGCTCTTATAAATTGCTTTGCCTCTTTCTGCCTAATCTTATAGGTTTGCCTATCTTCTTCACTCTGAGTTGTTTTATAATTATTGAATGCTATCTTTTTGTTCTTCACTATTTTGGCCACTTCTGCAGCGTACCACAGTGGTTTCTTCCCTTTTTTGTTTTTGCTAACAAGCCGAATGCAATTTCCTGTGGCCTTCAATAATGCTTCCTTTAAATAATCCCATTTCTCCTGGACTCCCTTTAAACTCCTCCAGTCTGATAATGACTCCTTCACACAAAATCTCATTTTAGAAAAATCAGTTTTTTTAAAGTCTAAAACTTTCGTTCTTGTGTGGTGCGGCTCCATCCCTGTTGTTATATTAAACCATACTGACTGTGGTATGTATAGCTGGGCTCTGGGGGTCTGGCTGGGCCCTGCGGTCTGGCTGGGCCCTGGGGGTCTGGCTGGACCTTGGGGGTCTGGCTGGGCCCTGGGGGTCTGATTGGGCCTTGGGGTCTGGCTGGGCCCTGGCTCACCATTCCGCCTTCTTCCTTCCCTGTCCTCCTTCCTTCTTCTTTTCTTCTCTCTTCTTTTCTTCTACTTGATACAACACTGGCCCTCTGTCTCAGGCAGCTTCACGTGACTGGAGGGGGCGGCACCAAAGCGACGTGCTTGGGAGGCCCACGCACGCTGCTTGGCCCTGCTCAGCCAGCCAGCGAAGCTACCTGGAGGGGACACGATCAGCTCCGGTATCGGACTCATAGAGTCCGATATCGGAGCTGTTGAAAAGGGCGCCGCCACTGCCGATGGGGCCCTGGGCCCCTTACGGCAGCAAGGGGCGTAATGCCCTGATGGCGGCCCTGCCTATAGGCGACCTCCCCTATATATCCGGAGTGCGGTCCTCTTGGGGGGGTCTCTGGTTCTTTTGCAGTCACCTGTGTCAGGAAGCTCTGGGGGAGAGGGGGGGTATTGTTCAATAGAACAAAAATGCTTATGGACCAGATGTATAAAAAAATTAGGGTTTTATTGTAAAATACACAAGTCAAAGAACGGGGAATAAGGGGTTAAGAGCAATATAGTATAATAAAATGCAGGAATAAATGCCCAAACGCATTTCGCTAGGTCTGCCTAGCTTACTCAGTGAGGGATTTCGAAACCACCTTCACTCCATCATACTACATAAGAACTTCGGTGCACACCAACACTGTGCACTCCTTGGTAATTCATCAGCTTGGATTGATTGTATTAAATTTGTACTTACCACTTTTTATGCAATTATTTATTTTCTGTTATTTCAGCTTTACATGTATCGCTGTGTTTAATATTGCATGAATTGCCTTGTTCTATTGTTTAAGTGGTGGCTTGTAAGTATACTGTTGCAACGGAACATAATATACTTATCTAAACCTATATCCCCATTGGACAATAGGTGGCGATATTCTCCATAGTAAGAATACCTTACTTAAATATCACGTTCTTAAGAAAGATAGTCTTGCTTGCATATTTATTGGACTTGTTATTCTACATAGGTTCTACCTACCCAAAACGGTTGCAACTTCTATTCTTTTTGGATGTGCCCTTGAAGGTTACTCCACTCCACATTTTTACACTTCAGCAGTAGCAGAATCCTGCTGTTTTTATACCTTCCATATAGGCTGCATCACCTCTACCCGAAGACATGCCCCCCTCAATCTCAAGCGCTCCCATAGGGACATAACTCCTACTGCACATAAACATGTTGAGGCAGTGATCAGTCCAGGGATGGTCAGTCCAGGCCTGTGTATTACTATATAACATGCCTAGAGCTGCAAGAAAGACATGAAATGAAACATGTACACACACACAGCACGCTCTGATAATAAAACACCGCTGACTCATGACAGCCGCAGAACGCATGCACACGGTATATGGGACGGTAACCATGGCTCAGAGGTGAGGCTCTGCCTCATCTGCCTCCAATGATTACACATCCATGGTACACACACAACAACAAAAATATGACAACCCTACCCTTTCTTACTCCAAAAACAAGTGTTTTTACTTGTCAAAGTTTGTTCTAAAACAACCAGCCTACTGGCACTGTGCTCCCAGTGGTTGCCATGGCAACATGAAACTGAAACCAGTGTCCTGAAAACATAAACAGAACACTACACTACTGAAATGTGTTAACACAAATTAACACTCAAAATCAAGAGCTATGATTACTACTTTTCATGTGCTAAGAAAATCCAGCATCTATGATAACTGCCACCTCTGCCCATCTCCCAATACTGCTACCATTACTCCCCTCAGGACACAACACACTGAAACCCTGTGGGAGCAAACTATTGGGCAAAAACAGTGTTCAGGGTTTGGAACATATGAGGGAGAGCAGAAAGGAAGGAGTTAAGGGTCTTTTGCAGCTTCCAGTAGAACCCCCCTGACCTCTTCACTGATCGTCCTGCAGCCCAGCTGTCATAACTCTCAGTGCTGTCAGCTGCCGCGGTTTCTTGTTACAGAGGTTTCCCCAGCAGCACAAACACGAGGACCCTCACAGGACGCTGGGCCGCAGGGTGTCTCCCGGCTGGCAGGGAGCTCTAGCTGCCCGTCTGCCTATTGAACCAGCTAGCGCCCTCTACATTTTGCTGGTAGGTAGGTAGACTGCCATATGGCATGAAGGGCTTGGTTGCCACATACCTGGTGGCTGATGGTGCCAGTGGGAGCCCCTGGATGAGAGACATGCTAATGCTGCTGAGGCCTAAGATTAAGGATCTGCCCACACTTGCCTCTATCCTGCACTCTTCCACTCCTGGCCAGGCTGACCACATGTGTGTGAGCACGGTCAGCAGGCGGCTGAAAAAAATAGTGCAGCAGCGCCGATTTTTTTTTAAAAAAAATTGCCGCTCCACAAAAACTGCCGCTTGGAGCCTTTGCTCCAACCTGCACCATGACCAGGCCTACCCTGCTTAGATGTCATCAACATTGGTATGTGGTACTTATTCCTTTAATTGCTCCATATTCCTCATCTCCTACATCACCCCTCACTCCTCATCCCTTTCCACTGTTCATTACTATTCATCCCACCCACTGTTTCTCACATCTCATCCCCTGCACTTTTCCTTAGTGCTCCTACATCAGTCATGGATCTGCACTTACCTGATGAGCCATATAGTCCGCATGTCTACTGTAAGCCAGTCTCTATACCCTCACTGTTCATTTGTTCTGTTCCTGTTCTGACTGTTAGCTTACAGAATCCACACTACCACTCACTCTGATCTCACTCCTGAGGATGCCAGCACCTTATGGCGAAACGCGTTGAGTGTTAAGACTTTGTACCTCTATTTTTTCCCTTTGGTTGGTTATCTAGAGCAACTTTCTCCACATAGATGAGACTGGTTTTGAGTGATCCCAGTTCCTCTACCATATATGTTTGTACTGGCTGGGTGGAGTAGAGGTAACATCACTGCTCTATAACCATGGAGATCCAGGTTCAAATCCTGGCCAGAGCACCTCTCCAGTAAGTGTCCTTGGTCAAGACTAGGGATGAGCTGTTCGGTTCGATCAGTTCGGAGTTCGATTCGAACTTTGGCGTTCGCAAGTTCGCGAACTTCGAACCTTTTGGCGTGTTCGAGTTCGAAATTTTTTTTTGGAAAAGAGTATAAAAAATGCTTAAAAAATACTAAAAAATCTAGAAATAAAGAGACTGCAGAATATTATAAGCAACGGTTTATTAGATATTGAATTAAAAACTAATGTCTAGGTGCAAAGATTCTCACCTCTAAATGACCTGTATTCTCAAACGGCGTAAACAACAGGTGTTCATTAGTGTTTGGAGATAACATGTGCTTTTAATTAGTCTGGTCTGATGAATCTGATACATTGTTAGAGACTGAGGGTGTGGTGTCTCCTGATCTGAACATTTGAACATGAGATTTGAACAAATGAAGATTTGAACATGTATCAAACACCTGTGCATTTGAGAAGTGTTCATTTCTCTTCTAAATCTTCCTCTGATATGCTGTTTAACCCCTTAGCTCATTTTTACCGCTTTCGCTCATCATGTTTAAACTCAATTTGAAGCCACATTTTATTAAATGAACCAGACATATTAGATATCGTTCTTTCCGTCAGACTCCGCAGATTCATAATATATCATTTTTATATGTATACGTCATGTCCTGCCTGTATATTATGACAAAAAATGCAATACAAATTGAATTTTTAATCATCTGCAGTGTGTAAAGTGTTTTTTTTCACACTTTAGCACATGAGCGTTTGCGGTTATGTTTTCTATGGGGTGCGCTTGTACAAAAATTAGAAATGGGGACTTGTTACATTTTGTGGGGGGAATTACGTGATTTATAGCAAACGCACCCCATAGAAAAAAATCATTAGTGCAGCATCATTGTTCACATTATAATTGAAATGTGAACAATATTGCTGCATTAATAAAAATAACACACACAAAAAAAACATGTTTTTTTTTTTACTTTATACCTGGTCATGTTGGGTATCATGCTCAGGCCTTTCGATTGACACCCTCCATGACCCCCTATCTCCACCAGGGGATTCCGAGCAGCTATGCGTGAGGACGTCAGGCAGTGAGGGGGGACCCGGGGGTGGAGCCACCATCCAAGATGGTGGCCCCCACCGGAGCTAGGCCGCACTTCGGCGCCGCAAGGCATCTCTATACACAGCCCCATCAGCATCTCTATACACAACCTCACAGCATCTCTATACACAGCCCCATCAGCATCTCTATACACAGCATCTCTATACACAACCCCATCAGCATCTCTATACACAACCTCACAGCATCTCTATACACAACCTCACAGCATCTCTATACACAACCCCATCAGCATCTCTATACACAAACAGCATCTCTATATACAACCCCATCAGCATCTCTATACACAGCATCTCTATACACAAACAGCATCTCTATACACAACCCCATAAGCATCTCTATACACAACCTCACAGCATCTCTATACACAGCCTTGTTTTCTGTCCCCAGGGCACTACCCGGACCCCCATACACCTTTTATGGCAAATAACTAGCATATATGCCCTCTTAGAGGGCACTCTAAAAATCGAATTTTGAGTCCCATTGACTTGCATTGAGTTCGAGTTTGAATTCGAACTTTTGAAAAGTTCGAGTTCGAATGCAAACCGAACTCGGGGGTGTTCGGCTCATCCCCAGACAAGACTAATGGTACCTACTTGCCTACCACACAATATCAGCTGTGGAGTCCAGTGGTAACATTTCAACCGAGTAGAAGCAAGTCAAAATAACTTTATGAGAAGCGGGTTTAACCAAACCACCAGGTTGCTGCTCTACAATCATGGAAAGACTACCCAATCCCGCTCAGAAGACGCAACTAGTGTGTGACGGAACCGTTCTCTTCCGTCTGTCCTGACTCTCCAGACACCCCTTCGTTGCGGTCAGCCCGGCTACTGGGAGCACTGTCCTCAGCGCCTCGAGCAGCTTGACCTGCCTGCTTGTGTTCCTCTGCCCTGGAGCCGTTAGAAATTTCCAGAAGGCCGCTCTCTGCCTTCTGAGGTTGAGTGTGGAGTGTAGCGTAGTTTGAAATAAAACACCAGACGCGGCTGTATGTTTTAAAACAGGATTCTCTCTCTCCCTGAGCTCTGAGAGTTCTGACCTTTTAATGAACAAAAATGCGACCATTTATGATGAAATCCAACAGTCATAATTTGCATAAATGACGCACCTCGTCCTACCAATATGCTAATTACATTATGTCAGTTAGATATTTACAATAAACATTCTTTATATTCTTTAGCCTTTAGCTCACACAACATTTGCATAATCCATTCTTCTATCACAGATCCCTTGAATTAAACATGCAGCCAGATAAGGGGGAAAGCCCTGTTGCACAAATTACACAGCAGTAAAGCTTGTTTACTGGCTATACAGAAACACGTTTACCTACAAGTATTTTTAAAACTAAAGCTATGCCATTTTACTAAACAAATTTAAACTAAAACCAAACACTGTAAAATATATTTAAAATCACACGATACAATTGAACATAAAGTCTCTTGGGTTTTGAAGCATACGTCAGCTCCATGACCAGGGCCGGCC
This sequence comes from Leptobrachium leishanense, assembly GCA_009667805.1. NCBI lineage: Eukaryota > Metazoa > Chordata > Amphibia > Anura > Megophryidae > Leptobrachium > Leptobrachium leishanense. The sequence goes on from CM019067.1 coordinate 251,802,206, forward strand.
CGTCCATGGAGCAGGGTGGAGCACAGGCGCCAGGCGGCGGACATTTGAGGGCGGCAAATTCGCCAACTCTGTGCCGCTGTGCTGCACTATTTTTCGTTGTGCCACAGCAGCATCCAATAATCCAATTTGCCGCCGGCGCATCATGGATGACCCTCCTCACGAGTGATGTCGCTAACCCCGCCCACCCTGACCCACACGCATGCGTCCGCAGTCCATGCGGCCAGCGCGGGATCAAGACGCCGCCGCATGTCGGGTGGGTCAGGTGGACGGCGGGCAGAGGGATCCTCGGGCTGCTGCTACGGGCGCACACCAGGTCAGTCACTGACAGGCGCCAGCAGCTTTCCATTTGGTGCTCCCGGCCACCGGTTTGGGGGTCACTGTGCCGAGCAGGAGACTGAGGCAGCGGCGCGTGAGGATACATCTGCACGCCCGCCTCGCTCCCAGCATCTAGTGACAGTCGCCGAGGGACCGGGGGTCTGTTTGCTGCGGGGGGAGAAAGCTCAGAGAGCAGCCGGAGCCTGAAGAGCTGTCAACCCGGGGAAGATTTACAGCAGCGATCGCCTGGTGAAAGCAGCGGATTCTCCGAGTGAATGATCCAGAGCGGGTAAGTTTTCCAGGACTCACTCTGCATATACTCGCTGTCTGCTCTCACTTCAGTCACTTCTCTCTGCTTTCTGTTTCACAGTTTTCCCGTCCCTTTCTTCAGTTTTTTCTCCTCTCATTGCTGTGACTTTGTTTTTTATGAATACACAACTACATATGTATACAGAGAGAATAAGTAAATGTATACATAACACTATCTATACATGGGATTCTCTTATGCACGCTTTCACAATTACTTATTGTCTATACAGAGCACTCTCGTACAGTTACTTATTTTCTCTTTATATGCATCACACTTGTGCACATATTTACTTATTCTATATATATATATATATACATAACACTCATGCACACATACACACGCTCACTTATCTTTCACTCACACATCTCTCTGACACAAACACATCCAGGTTATCCCTTAGGCTGGGTTCACACCTAAGCGTTTTACAGTGCGCTCCTGCGCGCTGTAAAACGCTCAAACAGTGAAATACCATTATTCCCTATGTGGGCATATCCCACCTGGCCGTTTCTCAGCGCGCATGAACGCGCTGATAAACGGCCGACGCAAAAAGAAGTTCGGGAGCTTTTTTTTCGGGCGTACAGCAGCACGTTCGCGGCCATATCATATCCGCGAACGCGCTGCAATGCGCGTTTGCGCGTTTTTTCGTATGCGCGAACACGCGTAAAAAAAACGCGCGCATTGCACGACGCAGCGCTACGCCCAGGTGTGAACCCAGCCTTAATCTCTCTCTCACCGCCGCTCTCCCACACCTGACCGCATGTGTGTGGCCGAGGTAGGCAGTCACTGCACTGGACCGCCAGTACTTCAGCAGGGCAGACAAACTGAGGAGCAGCACGTGCTCATCCCTCCTGGCTCCTTCTGACCAACCGCGGCACCAGTCCCCCCAAGACCAGACCAGGTACCGTATCTGGGGTCTTCCTGGGTATACATGTATCTGGGGACTGTGTATTTATATACAGAATGAGGCTGTATATATGTAGTATATGTTGAGCCCTGTGATACGCTCATACACACTGCACATTACTGTGAGTTTTATTGCTGTGGAGCTCTATGATACGCTCGTCTCATGTTTTTTTTTGGGGGGGGGCAGCATTTCATCCATCGCTCCAGGCAGCACAGTGGCTTGGGCCGGCCCTGTCCATGACATAAGTGAATGTTCTTAGGCGAGACACCTAACAAAATGAATTCGCCTACCTCAGAAAATGCTTGTACATCTCATAGATTGTAAGCTCCCTTGGAAACAGGAACCCCCTGAATCAGGTCATCATCCATGTGTGGTATTCTAATATCAACTCCCTGTACACTGATCTTCTAAAGCGCTGCGTAATTTGTGGTGCTATATAAACAAAGGATAATACTATGCTTGGCAGACTCAGTTCTGAGTTTTGCCTGCCAATGTAGCATTATTTTTTTTTTCCTTTTTCCCTACCCCGGTGTGTTTAGACATTGTTTCTCTTTATATTCCTCTTGTCCTATTGCCATAGACCCACAAAGGTTAATTTCTCCTCTTTTATAGCTAGGGACATCACTTGTATCTCACCTACGGTAGCTTTGCACATTGCTAGCTAGATTCCCCCTCTCTCTTTATTCCCCCCTTTTTTTTTTCCATTTGCTTTTTAATTGATTTTTGGAGCTTTTGCTCTGTTTGTCAGGATACGTACCTATGATGACATTGTTATGTCTTAGATATTACAATACAAGTTATGTTTTATTTAATTTTGCCTTTCCTTATATCGTTCCCTTTTGATATACTCAGTTACCAGGGTTATCCCCCTTTCCTCTTCTGATACGGTATAAGCAGCGATGTATCTAGGCCTAGGCCGACAAGGCCTAGGCCTAGGGAGGCAGTTTTGCGGCACTATTCGGGGGCGGCAAAAAATACCACCCTCCACATGAAAAAAGGCGCCATGCAGCTCACTGGGACCTCAGCTCCGGAGAGGTGCGCGGTGCGCGCAGTAACTTCAGTCACTATCGGAACGTGCCTCCCACATTCCATTCGCAGTGTCTGCGTGCGTGTCTTCCACAATGAAAACACGAATGTGACACGCTGCCTTTGCGCTACCCCCTTCATCCACATGGACGGCACAACAAAGGGAGTGGTAGGTGCCTGCAGCGTCCACTGAAAGCCTGCCTGTAGTCCAGCCTGCCTGTAAGCCAGCCTGCCTGCTGCATGAAGGAGCATAGCCCGGTGGGGACAGAGTTTGACAGTTAATGAAGGTAGTGAGTGACTAATAATAATAATATATTGTACAATTTAAATTGAAGGGGCTTGTTTTATTGTTGTGGCGCTCTGGTAATGTTCATACACACTGCACACTACAGTGGGTTTTATTGCTGTGGTGCTCTGTGATACACTCATACACACCGCACATTACAGTGAGTTTTATTGCTGTGTAGCTCAGTGATACGCTCATATATGCAGCATATTACTGTGAGTTTTATTGCTGTGGATTCTGCGATACGCTCATACACACCGCACATTACTGTGAGTTTTATTGCTGTGGTGCTCTGTGATATGCTCATACACAGAGCACATTTCTGTGGGTTTTATTGAGGTGGATTCTGTGATACACTCATACACCTTTTAGGCACAGGTTGAGTGTAAATTTCCCAATAAGTAGGTAAAAAACAGCCACCAAGCTTCAGGCACCCCACACACAGTGCCCACAATAACAGAAATGGCAAGAAATATATATATATAAATGAAGCCTGGAATGGCACCACCAGTTTGGCTCACATACACCGCTCGATGGTGATGAGACTGGATATTCTAAAAACAAGACAAAATAGAAAAACCATAGCATAAAATCTTCACATTTAATATGGTATTTAAAAAGTGAATGGAACCACTCACAAAACAAGTGGCACCACATAAATTCAATATGAGTGCAAACAAGCATTTGCCAATAATGGTTGTCACCTCACATCTATGACGAAACGCATCGAGCCTGTCCAATCACGTGACACCTTTCCTTTGGGCGAGTTTTTCTTCTGCCGTTGATTGCCATCTTGGGGTCCCTGAGGCTATATGTATCATCTCCAGATGGAGGGTATCCAGAGGACCAGCAATTGGTGACAACCATTATTATCAAATGCTTGTTTTTGAATTTATGTAGTGCCACCTGTTTTGTGAGTGGTTCCATTCACTTTTTAAATACCATATTAAATGTGAAGATTTTATGCTATGGTTTTTCTATTTTGTCTTGTTTTTAGAATATCCAGTCTCATCACCACGAACGGTGTATGTGAGCCAAACTGGTGGTGCCATTCCAGGCTTCATATATATATACATATATATATATATATATATATATATATAATTTCTTGCCATACACATACATACCATACATTAATGTGGGTTTATACAATATACAGAGAGGAAGATGCGGAGGTCTAAGATGAAAAGGTGGTGCCTAGAGAGGAAGGGTGTGGTTTAAACAGGAAGAGGTGTGATCTTGACAGGAAAGGGTGTGTCAAATTAGTGGGTGCACGAGTTTAGTCAGGCCTAGGGCAGCACAAAACCTAAATACACCACTGGGTATAAGGCACGTTTTCCCAGGATTGGAACTTGTTAGCTCTTGATCTTGATTTCACAATCTTTATTAATTTAAACGTATTTACTGTATATTTCATTTAAATATTTAGAGATGTCATGTTTGCATGTCTCATCATGGACTAACTTGTTCGAGCATTTCTTGCTTTCTCAAAAGTGATTTCGTACCATACAGGTCAAGTAGCTTGAGCCTGAGCAGTATTTTTAACTCAATGACAATTATGTCTTTCATTGTCTATATTACTACAAAGGGATACAAAGCTACTTCCAGCTAATGTGTTAGAAAAAGCACACAGATAATTTCAGGTACTTTTAAATGTATTTTTATGAGTCTGTCTGAGTCTAAAACAATATTTGATGGAGGTACACACCACTTGCATCACTCTGATCACACTTATATAACCCAGGATGAACCCAGTATGCACATAATGGAATTGTTACTACAGACATTGGGCTAAATTACAATCTTCGCACAAACGTTTGCGCCGGCGCAAAAGCGCATTAACGGGAGGGGTAAAACCGTTTGCGGCGAATGCCGTATTACATTGTCAGCGCAACAAACGCACGTAATTGTCTACCGTGGGTGAACCTGCGCAAACCCTTTGCGAGCATACTGTACTGCGCACGTCCTATACTTAACATTGTTAGCGCAAACATGAATGTGCGCTGGTACGTGGATGGTATTACAATCTATGCACAGGATTTAACGCATAGCCTTTGCGTGCATAATTTTAGCAACTCCTAAAAGCTGGTGTTAATGGCAAATCTGAACAACCTGGCCGAACCCAAATACACCAGCCCATAAAAAAAATGAAGCAAAGTATAGTTACACATTCTACTCATACCAAACTAATAAAATTGAGAAGTTGTGTGTGCATGTGTTATTGCTGCAGCATATATGCTCAGATTGACTTTGGCAGGCGCAATTTCTTAACGTGAGATAATTGTGGTTCTTAATTCTGATTGGCTGAATCGTGAGAAAAAAACAGTGTACACACTGATTTCTGCACGCAACGGTACTACGCGAGCATTTGTGCGCGTTCGGTTTACGTATGTTATTGCTCGATGGATGAAAAAATGCTGGGAAAGCAGCCCTAAATCTGACAGGCTGGTCTTTAGAATAGCCGGATCTATACTAGAAGAAAAAAAAACTTAGACGTTGTGCAGAGTAATGAAACATACAGGTACCAGGGTACACTAGAAACTATACATATAGTACAGACAAGGAGCATCCAAAACCAACGTCAAGAAGGAAAGCCAAGAAATCAATAACCAGAACGTGTACCTCATACAGTAGCCAGGGATTCAGAACCGGGAGAGAGGTCAGCCAGGCAAAAAGGGTCAGAACCAGGAAATCAGCAGACATAAAACAAACAGAAAACCAAAACACAGCAGAAACACTAAACCTAAATGCACAGGAGAAAATATACATAAACCAGGAACACGGGAATACCTGAGGAAACAGCAGACAGACAGGGGAAACCAAAAGAAATAAACTAAACAAGAAAATACAGACTAGGACCAGAAGAACAGCAGGGAGCTCAGAACGCAGCAGACTGGATACAGGCAAACTGGAATAATGATAGAGCAATGGGATATAGGCCCATTGCTTTAAAAAGGCAGGGGATCAGGACAAAGATCAGCAGGTGAACAGTCAGACACGAAGCAATTAACCCCTGGGCTGCTACCCAGGAAAATCAACATAGGAACACATGGGAAAAAACAGGTATACATGAATACAGAGGGCAGGGGGACAGGGCTGGAACGACGAAACGTGACACATTAGCACTCAGCTGTGTGAGCGTTAACATCATCTAAAGTGGCCCTAGCGCCGACCATATTACCATCCGAACGCTATCGGGTTAGAAAACCCATTAGGAATTCGGAGCTTTTGCTTTTCAGCGCGAGGTTACCGTACTTTGCGCTCCCTATGCTTAACATGGGGAGAGCAAAGTGTTAATTAGCGTTAGGATTACAAAGTCAGAACACTAATTACGTCCTGCTGCGGCTAACTGAAAAGTTAACCACAGCTAGGAGCTGGTGCTAACGGATTCTGATTCTGCAGAATCAGTTAACACCAGCTACAAATCCTCCCAAAAATCACATACTCACCTCTGATCTTGCGGCAAGAACGGCAGCCCGATCCGCTGCTTCTTGCCACCAGGATCAGAGAGAGAGTGGGGGAAAAAGTCCCCATTCTCCCTCCGCGTATCACTCCGCCGACCTGCAGGATCTTGCAAAAGGTGAGATCCTGCAGGTCATGTGACTGGCAGTCGAAGCCTCAATGGAGTCCTATGTATTACATGGAGCGGATGTTTGCGGTGGAGCTTAGCGCTGCCTCGAACATCCTGAGGTTTAGTACTGCATTACGGGGCAGACTGCTGGATTAATGTTTTCCTTGTAATATGGAGCTAAACGGGGACAATAAGGAGAAACCTGCAGGCGCAGGTTTTCCTCCTTAGCGTCCCCCTTTTAGCGCGCAGTATGTAATACTGCCCAGGGACTGTTGCTAATAAATAATAGGAATCCTTGCATGAGAGTTGCCATGCATTGTCCTGTATATAAAATCAATGCAATATCTCTCATATATCCCACTCATATAAATTGATGTTTATCTTTTAATTAATTCTGAATTGACATTAAATAAACCAAGATGGTGCAGACCTGCACATGATTTGCTCGAAAAAAGAATTTGAATTTAAATTTCAAGGAATTTGTGCATTAATTATGTGTAGGAAAACCAAATTAATGGTTGTTTCAGGTTTCATATAATACATAACTGTCAGTTGTATAAGGCAGTGTTTCTCAACACCAGTCCTTAAGTCCCACTAACAGGTCAGGTTTTAAGGATTCCCTTGTGGAAATGCAGACTGAATCTTGCAATCACTGAGCAGCAAATCATATCACCTCTGCTGTGCTTCAGATATTTGGCAAACCTGGCTTGTTGGGGGTACTTGGGGGCCGGAGTTAAGGGAATTTAGGTAAGTCTTATTCTTCCATTCTTAACCCCTTCAATGCCAACTTGTTTATCAGAAAACCACTGACAGGACCCTGTGGATTTATGAAAAACAGATTTGTAGCAGCCATACAGTGAAAATGCACCCAAAAATCATAAAAGTTCATTGCAAAATTTGCCAATGGTCTGCTGATTCCATAGCTGTAAAGATCCAAGTTCTAATATCAGAACAAAACTGTGCATGCGGATCTTGATGGAATGGGTTTTCATGGCCGAGCAGCTGAGTATGTAAGCCTCACATCACCAAGTACAAAGCCAAGCATCGGATGGAGTTGTGTAAAGCACGCTGCCACTGGACTCTGGAGCAGTGGAAACATGTTCTGTGGAGTGATGAATCTCACTTTTGTTTGGCGGATACTAGGACAACGCTAGCTGCCTGACTGTATTGTGCCAAAAGTAAAGTTTGGTGGCGGACAGATAATGGTATGGGACTGTTTTTCATGGGCCAGTGAAGGGAAATATTGATGCTTCAGCATCTACGGACATTTTGGATAAAGGTTTGCTTCCAAGTCTGAGGGAATAGTTTGGGGATGGCCCTTTTCTATTCCGGCATGACTACGCCAAAGCAGGATCCATAAAGACATGGTAGGACGACTCTGGTGTTGAAGAACTCAACTGGCCACACAGAGCCCTGATCTCAACCCCATCAAACACCTTTGGGATGAACTGGAATGGAGATTACGAGCCAGGCTTTCTCGACCAACATCAGCACCTGACCTCACAAAAGCTCTACCTGGTTAATGGACATAAATTCCTACTGAAAGACTTCAAAGTCCTGTGGAATGCCTTCCCAGAAGAGTGGAAGCTGTTACAAAAAGTGGGGACCAACTCCATATTAATCTCTCTGTATTTCAAATGTGATGTCATAAAAGTCCCTGTTGGTGAAATGGTCAGGTGTCCCAATAATTTTGTGCATATAATGTATGTATCTGTTTATTGGTGATCAGTTGGGACCCATGACACTTTTTATGTTTCTTCAAATGTCATTTTTTTAGGGCTTTACTCCTTCCAAAACCAGATCTAACCTACAATATCTGCCTCAAACCTTACAGATTTATAGTCAATATAGAGTCATTTTGAAGTTTGACAACATGATATGATTGGTTTAAAACTATAAACAAAATGCTAGATCACCACCACTATTACTGTATGCCAGACCACATTTTCAACTTAACCAAATTCTTTAGTGACTGAAACACCACAGCAACTAATAAAAACATAGGAGTGCCACTATGGAATACAAAATATTATGTTAATCTTTTAATCCAAAATATGATCGTGAATAAAGAGACGCTTTAATGAATTTATTGTGATCGATAGCTTGAAGTTGTCATTTGATTGTGGTACTTTCACTTTAGTGATTGAATAAATCCATAACTAAGGCATGCGAAAATACTTGATGACCATTGATTTACAAATCGATAGTGTTACAAACTATACAACCTTGTAACAGGAGGTGGCGCTGTAGTCCACCTGTCTGACATAAGGATTCAAGCATCAGGCAGACCTGTTAAACCATCCATAGCATTTCTTTGATATTTAGGTGATAGGAAGGAGGCAATCTATAGCGATTTAAAATGCATGCATTCCACTGGCAAAATTAGCATTTTTATTATCTTGAAAATGCAAACGACCTTATCACGAGAAGCGGAAGATTTCTTACAATGAAAACCCCTATTTAGCATGCACGGCAGTCTGCACATATACAAATAAATAACTGTTTATGCAATAAGCCAAAATTCTTATTTAGGTTATGTGCTTGCGTTTTGTTAAATAAATAGCCAATCAAGAATTTGATGTTCCATGTTATTTCTTAATATTGATGCGGTGTCTTAAGTATTCAAAATGCAGGTAAATATAAAAAAATTAATTATAGCTCTGAGGTCATACTATCAGATTTTAGATGTGTCATGGTTCCCTCTTCATATAGCTTTGTCTCTAAGGGTTTTATACAATAAATGGACCACATAGCAAAAACTAATGTAGAAAAGAAATTGGGTTTTATTGTATATTTTCCTTTACCGTTTAATTATAAATTGTAATAAAAATTATTCATTATTTAATGGGTAAGAAATTGTAATGTAAAAAATAAACCATCATTTTCTCATACAGAAATGTAGTACAGTGAATTATAAAAGAGCAATAGACAATGTATTCAGGCATTTTAGATATAATGACAAATTGTACAAGGCTTTTGTTTTTTGGAGTTCTTTATGTTTTGATTTTTTTCTACTACGCTCTAGTTTCTTTGGCGAACAGCCTCTGTTGTTATGCGTTTATCTCCTTTTAAAGACCCTGGTGTCCAGAAGTTAGAGACAACACCAAGCGGTGCCTGAGGGGCGAGACATGTTGATGGCTACCCTGGAGGACTAGACATTCAAAGAAGTCTCCACTAGTAAACCCAGACTGATATTTATATAATATGCTATGATGTCTTTTTGTTGTCGGCAAGTTGCATTTTCCCTTTAAAAAAGAAACAAAGAAATGAAAGACTCATTTGAGGACTGTGTTGCCTGATCATTTATTGATTGTGGTTTTATTTTTTATGTTGGTCAATTTTTATGCAAGGATTAAGTGTTTAGGAATACAGCTCCTCACTTATAGTACTCTTTTTGATATTGCAAACAGCCTTATATTGCGAAGTGTATAACCAAGGAGAAGCGTTACCCTTGAAAGTAAGCTGCAGCTGTATTAATTGATTTATTGTGTTACCATAAAAACATGCTCAAGGTTTTTTTGAACAATTCTTTCAATATGATGCTTACCGAATATATGTTTTTTCAGGCTTTTTACCAGGTTGGATAAAGGACACTTAGGTAAGCCATCACATTGAGAACCGTCACAGGTTCATTTTCCACTATTTTTACCAGGTTGGTTTTTTTTTCAAAGCAAGGCAACTTTTCGTTTTTTGGCTATGGCCAAATCTGTTCGAATTAATCAACCGATATTTAGAGATTCACCAATATTTTTTTCCCAAATGCCGACAATAGATTTAAATCGAGCTCTTAGCTAGCTATAATGACTTGGAAAATAGTTGTAATGTCTTGGCTAAATTATTTGTAGCAGCTACCTTTTAAGTTCAAAAACACACATAATTTGCAAGTGTATTAGTAGTGACCATTGGTGGGAGCAAAGGATGTGGTTAGTATGATCAGGTGCACCCAAATGCTGGGGGAATCAGCCCTCTCAACCTCATTTAAATCCTTTTCATGCTCTTTGCTATGTATACACAAAAGAGTGTAGATAAGTGAATGTTTCTCAGTATACACCGATAATCCGGAATGTTGGGGAACCCAAGCATTCTGGATTTCATATTCTTCTAGATTTTGAAATTCAGGTGAAGATGATGTCGGAGAGGAAGGGAAGCATGACAGAAGATCCACGATCCACTTCCTGCTGCAGTGCTGGCTTGTAAACACACTGGGAGACAATCAGTAGGTTTTTGCAAGGGACATGCTGTTCAGAACCAGTATGTCTCTGGACAGCATGTCCCAGGCTGGGGCTGCCCAGAGTCCTCTAGCATGTGCGTGCAGTACTGCAGCCATTGGAGGAGCCATGACTCGTCCAGAGCGTCAAGGAGAGAGCAATTCTAGAATTCGAAAGCGTGAGGAAATGCCAGATTTCAGAGTTGTGAGCGTTTCAGAGTTCTGGAAATGATTAATAAGTGCCAAAAAGAGGTTATATACAGTGTATATATATATATATATATATATATATATTATGTCCATGTGTGCACGGTGTGTGTATCTGCATTTGTTCATAAATATATATATATGTGTGTTTATAAATATATTTTTAGGGTACTAAAAATGAATCTGCTCTATTTAAATATGAGTTTTAGTTATGTGTATGCGTTTTCTGTACACCACAAGCAGTTTCATGTTAAATAGAAAAATGGAGGATAACAAGTTGACAATAAGTAACATTTTCTACGAGATCAGCAATCAGAAGTCATAAAGTGCCTTTTTGTCATCTCTCAGCAGTCGGTTCCTGGCATAGCAATTTCAAGGAGCTTATTAGAGTAGCACATACTAACTGCAGACCATCTAGAGGGACATTATGATTGTAAATATGCTACCAAAGTCATAACACTGCAAAGAATCTATTGTCATTGTGGGGGAGGTGCTCGATAAACTGGCAGTGCCCAACAATATCAACTAACTGGGGCACATTTACTTTGAGGGCACACAGGATAACGCTCATAAATTTTACAGGAGTACGCAATCAGATTTTATTTTGTGTTTAATGTGGTTTTTTGTTTCTATGAGGGGTGAATACGGTGATGTTTTGATATACTTCTATTCCCTTCTAATATTATGTAATGATTTTGCCATAACTTTTTTTTTTTTACTAAAGAACCACAGCAACATAATCCTTACAGTAGAGTAATAGGTATGCTAATCATCCGTGATTACTATAATTTGGGCTAGTGCAGATTCTGCAAAAATTCTGATCAGTTGGAATATTATTTCTTCAAGTTTCATTATCCTCCTAATCTAGTAAATACATTTTTTGATTTAATAATGTTAATCAATTATCACCTCCTCTTTACCACTCATAAATGCAATTCTCTTAAAATGTTGGGGCTACTTTCCAATGCAACCATTAATAGTTAGTCACAAATGGAAGAATACTATCAGAGACTTTTTCCATCTGCTGCTCACCATTAAAGGAAAAGTCTACTAAAAAATGACCCACCTTTTTTCCATTATAAAATTGCCAGATGCCACTGATTGTATCTGAGCCGGGTCTTTTTTACAATTTTCGTTATAGAAACTTTCTGTAGTGTTTTTTTCTGGCTCTGCACTGCCTTCCAGTAAAGGCTTCTAAAAGCGGAAGTTGCTGGAGCCTTTTGTGTGCTAAGGACCAATCAAGTGGCCGCTCCAGTTCAGCCATAGCCACATTGGAGAAGCAAAGAGCACCAGACGTTGGCAATGTACGAAGTGTGCTGACATCATTAGTCCCCAAGTTGGTCCCCAGCTGGTGTGATATACACTATCAGGGTTATCCAAAGAGATCCGAATTGCTTCAGAAAGGTAACCGAATGCTGAAAATCAGCGTCCGGTTACCTTTCCTGGCCATTCGGCTATCCAGAGAGCAGGCAATTCACCAAATCCTGGCGAATTGCCTGAAAATACGGTGCCTGTTCGGTGCCTGTTCGAGGGCAGTGAAAACCCCATGAAAAGCACTGCTTCGGCTATTCAGAGAACACAAACCAGCAGTGAAAGGTTCCTGAAATGCCCTGCCAATCGGTGGTTTAATTCGGCAAGTTTATTCAGGAGAATCCCCTAGGTTTCAATGTTAAAAATATTCCCGTTTTAATTCAATATCTAATAAACCGTTCATTATAAAATTCTGCAGTAAAGAGTCTCTTTATTTATTGATTTTTTAGGATATTTTAAGCATTTTTCTGAATTTTTTAATTTTTTTCTAAAAGTCCGATTTGTGGTTTTTTTTTTCTTAAGTTTACTTATTTTTTCTGTAACAGCCCTCTTTATTATCATTCCCTGGACCTCATATGTAAATTTCAGACATTTTCACTCAGTAGTTTCTTTGCAAACAGCGTTTCACTTTCAATCATTCATGCAAACTGTTTTCCTAATTTATTCACCTCACTCTGTCTGCGTGTCGGCTTTTTCCGGCGGCTTCGCTGCGTGTGATCGGCTCCTGCTCGGGTTTTTCCGTGGTTTTCGGCAGGTTAATCCAGATGTTTTTGTGGGTTTTCGGCGTGCATTCGCCGGGTTTTGCGGTTCGTTTTCGGTTGGTTTGCAGCGGCCCTTCCCTGCAATTCGGGGACCCTGTGGTGCTTGCTGAATACACCGCAGAGTCACCAAACCAAAATGGGATCGGCAAAAGGAACCGAATTGAAGAGAACGAAAAGGCACCGAACGTGCGGTGACTTTCGAATCTCTTTGAATAACCCTGTATATTGCCAAAAGTATTCGCTTACCCAACCAAATAATCAGAATCAGGTGTTCCAATCACTTCCATGGCCACAGGTGTTTAAAATCAAGCACCTAGGCATGAAGACTGTTTTTACAAACATTTGTGAAAGAATGGGTCGCTCTCAGGAGCTCAGTGAATTCCAGCGTGGAACTGTGATAGGATGCCACCTGTGCAACAAATCCACTCGTGAAATTTCCTCACTCCTAAATATTCCACAGTCAACTGTCAGCTGTATTATAAGAACGTGGAAGTGTTTGAGAACGACAGCAACTCAGCCACGAAGTGGTAGGCCATGTAAACTGACGGAGCGGGGTCAGCGGATGCTGAGTCGCATAGTGCGAAGAGGTCGCCAACTTTCTGCAGAGTCAATCGCTACAGACCTCCAAACTTCATGTGGCCTTCAGATTAGCTCAAGAACAGTCTGCAGAGAGCTTCATGGAATGGGTTTCCATGGCCGAGCAGCTGCATCCAAGCCATACATCGCCAAGTGCAATGCAAAGCGTCGGATGCAGTGGTGTAAAACACGCCACCACTAGACTCTAGAGAAGTGGAGACACGTTATCTGGAGTGACAAATCACGCTTCTCCATCTGGCAATCTGATGGACGAGTCTGGGTTTGGGGGTTGCCAGGAGAACGGTACTTGTCTGATTGTATTGTGCCAAGTGTAAAGTTTGGTGGAGGGGGGGATTATGGTGTGGGGTTGTTTTTCAGGAGCTGGGCTTGGCCCCTTAGTCCCAGTGAAAGGAACTCTGAATGCTTCAGCATACCAAGACATTTTGGACAATTCCATGCTCTCAACTTTGTGGGAACAGTTTGGAGCTGGCCCCTTCCTCTTCCAACATGACTGTGCACCAGTGCACAAAGCAAGGTCCATAAAGACATGGATGACAGAGTCTGGTGTGGATGAACTTGACTGGCCTGCACAGAGTCCTGACCTCAACCCGATAGAACACCTTTGGGATGAATTAGAGCAGAAACTGAGAGCCAGGCCTTCTCGTCCAACATCAGTGTGTGACCTCACAAATGCGCTTCTGGAAGAATGGTCAAAAATTCCCATAAACACACTCCTAAACCTTGTGGACAGCCTTCCCAGAAAAGTTGAAGCTGTTATAGCTGCAAAGGGTGGACTGACGTCATATTGAACACTATGGATTAGGAATGGGATGTCACTTAAGTTCATATGCGAGTCAAGGCAGGTGAGCGAATACTTTTGGCAACATAGTGTATATATTTTTTTTTAAATAATATTTATTAAGCAATTTTTCTAAATTAGAAAGGTACAGAAATAAAAAAGGGGAAAGGGTAATGGGGTTATACAATACAAAAACAACAGGAAATAGTGCATCTAGAGCAGTACACAAATAATTCCAAAATGACAAAGATAAACAGTCTATCAATCACAATCGGCATTCAGGGGGGGGCTTTAATTTAACAGAAGTGTGCACTAGATGGTCTTCCCAAAGTGACCATCGGTCCAATTTCAGTGGGGATAAATGGGAGGAGTGTATGGCCAGACCCCTCATAGGTCGCTAGGGTTGCGAACATTTGTTCAAGGTCAGGAAGGAAGAGTGGGAGGACTGGGTTTCTTCCAGAGTCATGCAATAAAAAGAAAACTACAAGAAGTGATAATACAGAAAAGTTTCCTCTGTCTTTGGAGCTTATGTATATGCCCTGGGAGCGCCCCTAACAAGTAAACTTATGGGGAGAAGGGGAATGCAATTCCCAAGACATCATCCACGAATTACGCCTCCTGCAGCCTGAACGGCTGGAGTGTCGGACAAGTCCACCATACGTGCATCATGGTTACTCGATGCGTTAGGCATCTCCAGCACATAGCAGCGATTTTCTGGTTGAAGGGTCGTTCCCTCCTAGGAACTATATACCACCAATATAACACATTACATCTCGTTTTATATAAAGAGACACACCTGGACACCCCTCTATCTAGTTGGAAAATTTGTTGCCACATTAGTGAGTCAAGCGTTTGGTGGAGTTCGTCCTCCCAAGCTCACCTCGCCTTGAGGCGTTGTAGAGGGGGAAAATAGGTTTGCTTATCTAGATCGTGCAATTCCACATGAGTCTGTCTCCGGAGATGTACAGTAGCATCAGAGAGAGATAGTTTGTGGAAACGGTAGAGAGAATACAGGGTTTGAAGAAGGAGCCACGCGGCTACCCTCGACTTCCTAAAGTGAGATGCCCATTTGATACAATGCCCACTAAGAACTGTCTTGTGAGCCTGCCAGATGGTCATACCTGTCGTGTCCTCGTAACGATTAAGGACGAAGTAGAGACGGACTTGTGTTTCCAAGTCATGTTTGGCAATTTCATCTATCAAAACAGAATCATTGAGGCATCAGGGAGATTGACCAAATAGCTCAAAGTCATGTCTAGTGAGCAGCGTCACTGGAGCATGTTCTGAGCACGAGATCATACCAATCGAGCAACTTTCTACCCCAGTAAGCAAATGACCTTGGAGCAGGACATAATCAATTCTAGTATGTGGTCTATGGACCTGGGAATAAACGGTAACATCAACTTCATTAGGATGAAATAACTGCCAAACATTGTGAAGATGGTATGTCGCCAACACATCCTGATTTTTAGCCACTTGTTTCATATGGTTACCCGTTAAAGGACGAGACCCAAAACTAGAGGTATCCTTAATGGATCCAAGCTAAAATTTAGGTCCCTGCACACAATAAACAAGCCTGTGAGAACGGAGGACAATTTCTGAAAAATGAGGCGCAATATCTTTAAATCCCACCTGACAGCTGTTTGGGTGGAGGAAAGTCTTCCACTTTCCACAGCTGTCAGAGGTGATCTGGAAGGAGGGAGGAGGGGATGTGCCTGTGTCACTCTGACCAACGAAAAAAATATATAGTAGTCACAGTGTGTAGAGTGTCCCATTAGCTGCTCTATATTGTCCAGGTTTTCCTTGACATATAAAATATATACATGCCAATAGGAAATGTGTTAAAAGTGCACAATGTAGAATCTAACCAATGCAGGCAGGAAATTAATTCATTGGCATCTCACATGTACTGCCTTACGTAAATAATTGATCTACATGTTGCTCTGTGCTTGCCCCTCTGCATAAAGGAATAATATATTTCAAGGATCACAAGGCAGATCTGACAATCCGGTAAATTAGGCAAGTAGAGCAGAGTGTCAGTATTATAAACATTTATTGTACACGTGAGTATGAAAGTTGACCTTTTAATAAATGTGTACTCTTTAATTTACTTTTTTGTGTTTACTTTCTATGTGTTCCCCCAGTATTTCTCTATGAAAAGCCACTGACTGGACAATGATCACCAGTCCTCGGCAATACATGGTGACATCACAATGGGTGGTTCAGCCTCGTGGTTGAAAAAAAAAAAGATGAAAAAAACCCACCTTATGTCAAACACATCCAAGTGTCAAACAGCTCTAGATACAAGGTGCAATCATTATTATGAATTACTCCGTGTATTTCAGAACCCAATGGAATAGGATGAAGAGAGACCAAATTTGAGCAGGCTAATCTACAGTATATGTTCAGAAACCCTTTCAGTTGAACCATTCCTATATTGCACTCACACATGATTAGCCCGAATGTATGAACTATTCCTCCTGCAGCTCCTTCTCTAATTTTACGTTTTTTATTGCTTTGGTATACTTTACCTGGTTATTGTATCTTGAAACCTGCAAGCCTGCCGAGTATAGGTTAACTGGCTGAATACAAGAGGGATATTTTTTTATATTTATTTCATTTTAATTAAAAAGATTGTGATTAATGTAAAAACATTATAAGGATGACTGCTAAGGGTAAGCTTTTATTGTTTAAATACTATGTTGTATGATGGCTTCTCTGGTGGCCAGATGCGCCGTCACAATGACACTGCTTCAGGGCTTAATATGCAGGTCTAACTAAAACCCATGCCATCTCAACAGAGAAATACTCAATATTTCTCCATTTGTATGACATGCGTGACACTGATGGCTTTGTAAAGTCTTACTGTTTGGGCAGTTGGGAGAAAATATAGATTGTCGCAGCTTTATAGCCAGTCAGCCATCTTGCTGAAGTAGCGTAGGGTCGTCCTTACTTTAATCTACCTGTCAATTGTAGAAATATTTTACCATGGGGAACATCTGAAATAGACCAGCCAGAAAGAAAATCTAGCAGCTCTCAATGTGTTCCATAACTTCATATTGCTTTTAGCAAGAGAAATACAACAGGCTTGGGAAACACTAACAAAAGAAAAGTATCACAGCGAAACAGATCAAAAACAACCATTAGAAAACAACTGATGGCGACTATGATTAGGTAATTTAATTTTATTAATATTAAGTTATCCCGAACGGTTTTGTCAATAATTACACAATGTATACATTTTTTTACCCCTTCTCTTTACAGAGAAATTTAGGAAGTTCATTTGAAACTGATCGTAACCGGAAAGTCCTGGGCTAGTCGAACTAATGTTTTACGAGAATATTCAGGAAGAAGACAATTCCAGTACCTCCCTCCTTGCACCATCAGCATTTGTCTCACTTCCTTTCTACCGTGCATATTTTATTCTTTCTTTTTATTCTATGCTCGTCATTAGTGACAACGAATAATATTTAGCTACCCCAATTCAAAAAATTCAAAGTGATAAATTATTCACAAAAAAAGCCTGTTTGGAAAAAAAATAGCTACATGTTTTCATTTGAATTAATGTATATATAAAAAAGTATGATTTCAGAATGTGATTTTTTTTCTATACACCTTGTATAACGAGTGAGTGAAATTATTATTTCTTTTTAGTTATATAAATAAAATAATAATAGTAATAATAATAAATAATAGTTTTAAAAAAAATTCTTGAGTTTCTTGAAGACTCGCCATAAGGTTTCAAACAGATGGTACCTAGAACTTGCCAGATTGAGCCATGTAGACAAGACAGCTCCTTTGCTCTGTTACATAGTTACATAGTTATATAGGCTGAAAAAAGACATGCGTCCATCGGGTTCAGCCTCTCCCACATAACCTACTCCTGTTGATCCAAAAGAAGGCAAAAAACCCAGTCTGAAATGCTTGCCAATATGCAACATACTGGGAAAAAATTCCTTCTTGACCCCAGAATGGCAGTCAGATTTCTCCTTGGATCAAGAAGCTTTTACCCACATATTAAATATTATAACCCTTAATATTCTGTGTCTGCAGGAAGTCATCTAGTCGTTTTTTAAAAGTCTGTACAGACTCTGACCCAACCACCTCAACAGGCAGAGAATTCCACAGCTTTATTGTTCTCAACGTAAAATAACCCTTCCTATGCTTTAAGCTAAATTTTCTTTCTTCCAGTCTAAATGGATGACCCCTTGTCCTGTGTATAGTCCTGTTAATGAATAGGTTATCAGACAATGGTTGATAATGGCCCCGTATATATTTATATAAGGTTATCAGATCCCCTCTAAGGCGCCGTTTCTCTAAACTAAAGAGGTTTAAGCTTGTTAGTCTTTCCTCATAACTTAACCCTTCCATTCCCCTTATTAATTTAGTTGCCCGTCTCTGCACTTTTTCTAACGCTATAATATCTTTTTTTAAGACCGGTGCCCAAAATTGCACGGCATATTCAAGGTGCGGCCTGACCATTGATTTATACAGAGGCAAAATTATGTTTTCATCCCATGAGTGAACTCCCCTTTTAATGCATGCCAATACTTTGCTTGCCTTGGCGGCTGCTGTTTGACATTGCACATTGTTACTTAGTTTGAAGTCTATGATTATTCCCAAATCCTTCTCCTGCTTGGATTTCCCTAACTCCGTACCATTTAGGGTATAAATTACTTGTGTGTTCTTCACTCCAAAGTGCATAACTTTGCATTTATCTACATTAAATTTCATCTGCCATTTAAGTGCCCAGTCCCCCAATCTATCTAAAGCCCTCTGTAGCGAAGTAACATCCTGCTCACATTGTATTACTTCCCCTAGTTTTGTGTCATCTGCAAACACTGATACATGACTTTCAATGCCTATCTCAAGGTCATTTATAAATAAATTGAATAGTATTGGTCCTATAACAGACCCCTGAGGGACACCGCTTACCACTGGTGTCCATCTTGAAAATGTACCATTTATGACCACTCTCTGTACCCTATCTTTTAGCCAGTTTTCTATCCAAGAACAAGTATTTTCATCTAGACCAATTTTTCTTAATTTAAATAGTAACCTTTTGTGTGGAACTGTGTCGAAAGCTTTGGCAAAATCTAAGTAAATCACATCCACTGCGACCCCCTGATCTATACTTCTACTTACTTCCTCATAGAACGTAATTAGGTTAGTCTGACATGATCTGTGTTTCATGAAACCATGCTGATTTTTGCCAATAACATTATACCTCCCAATAAATTCCTGAATATTATCCTTTAGTAACCCCTCAAATACTTTCCCAGCCACAGATGTTAAACTCACAGGTCTATAATTCCCAGGCACAAATTTTAAACCTTTCTTAAATATAGGGACGACGTCAGCTTTTCTCCAATCCTCTGGTACTATTCCTGAAAGAAAAGAATCTTGAAAGATTAAGAACAGAGGTTTACATATTTCAACACATAGCTCTCTCAGTACTCGCGGGTGAATTCCATCTGGCCCTGGGGCTTTATTCACATTCACATTGTTTAATTTCTGCAAAACGTTGTCCTGAGTCAACCAGTCACTTTGTATTAGTAAGTTTTTATTAATGAATTGCATGTCTCCTGTTATAAGTTTCTCTTTGATAAATACTGAAGAAAAATAATCATTTAAAATTTCTGCCTTATCCTGATCTTCAAATTGAAAATTATCAACACCTTCCGGAGTTAATAGTGCTTGGCGCTATATTCAGTTAAACAGTGTCTAATGGTATAAATATGCAGCTCACCACAGGTGTGTCACCCACCCTTAATAATGGAAAAAATACAAACTTAATCGTAAGGGAGCGCAAGGATGAGATTGGTATAAATTCGTTGGCAAAATGATGTCACAATTGCTTGATGGCCAGAATATCTTCACTAAAAGAGAAGAATCACAAATTGCGCAGCATAGTCATGCATTTGAATTATGTTTAATCTAATAATGGAAGAAGGTCACTCACAAACGTAGAGCCTATAGGCTCTTGGTATGCGCCTTTAAGCCTCTATGGGGGGCTTCTCCCATCAATCGAAATGTAGATCGTCAGAATCAATGAAGGTGCTTCGGACCTCAATTAAAGGACAAGAGAACAACACATGGCACAGTACCAATAAAGGAAAGATGGCAGTGTATAATGGTTCGATCTACTCACGAATTTATGAGCCTCTCAATGAGTGGCTCAGTATGGGGGCTTTGGACCACTTAAGGATGGTCCCACCTCTTGTGCAGAATTCCCGCTGGATAGATGGAGTCAGTAATCTTTCAGTTTCTGCCTACACAGCCGCCTCCAGCACACTGCAGACTCCCTCTGCACACTGCTCCTTATCTTTCTATGCTCACAGCAGGGGGAGAGAGCTTTTGCCTTTTATTCAGCTAGTGAGCTAGATTTTTCCTCACTAGCTGAATAAAAGGCAAAAGCTCTCTCCCCCTGCTGTGAGCATAGAAAGATAAGGAGCAGTGTGCAGAGGGAGTCTGCAGTGTGCTGGAGGCGGCTGTGTAGGCAGAAACTGAAAGATTACTGACTCCATCTATCCAGCGGGAATTCTGCACAAGAGGTGGGACCATCCTTAAGTGGTCCAAAGCCCCCATACTGAGCCACTCATTGGGAGGCTCATAAATTCGTGAGTAGATCGAACCATTATACACTGCCATCTTTCCTTTATTGGTACTGTGCCATGTGTTGTTCTCTTGTCCTTTAATTGAGGTCCGAAGCACCTTTATTGATTCTGACGATCTACATTTCGATTGATGGGAGAAGCCCCCCATAGAGGCTTAAAGGCGCATACCAAGAGCCTATAGGCTCTACGTTTGTGAGTGACCTTCTTCCATTATTAGATTAAACATAATTCAAATGCATGACTATGCTGCGCAATTTGTGATTCTTCTCTTTTAGTGAAGATATTCTGGCCAACAAGCAATTGTGACATCATTTTGCCAACGAATTTATACCAATCTTATCCTGATCTTCAGTTAACAATAACCCTGACTCAGATTTTAGTGAACCTACATTTTCACTCTTGGGTTTTTTGGAATTTATGTACCTAAAGAATCTTTTAGGGTTGGTCTTGCTCTCTTTGGCTATTTCTTTTTCATTTTCTAGTTTAGCCCATCTAATCGCATTTTTACATGCTTTATTGGCTGCCCCATATGCTTTATAGGATGCCTCAGATTTATCAGATTTAAATGCTTTAAATGCCTTCTTTTTATTTTTCATTTCCTTAGTTACCTTCCTACTAAGCCACATTGGTTTCAGTCTGTTTCTTTTATATTTATTAACCAGTGGAATATAATGAGACGTGTACTTTTCTAGTGTTAGTTTAAAGAAATTCCACTTATCCTCAGTGTTTTTCCCGTGAAAGAGTTTCTGCCAGTCAATGACATTGAGAGCTTCCTTTATTTTAATAAAGTTGGCCTTTTTAAAATTATATGTTTTAGCATGCCCCTTATGAATGTGTTTTTTTGAGTTTATTTCAAAAGTCACCATATTATGGTCACTGTTTCCCAACTGTTCCTTTACATTAATATTTGAGAAAAGATCCACATTATTTGTTATAACCAGGTCCAGACAGTTATCCTCTCTAGTTGGTGTTTCTACCAGTTGTGACATGAAGGTATCATTTAAAATGTTCAGAAACCGGATTCCCTTTGCTGAATTACTAGTTCCACTATCCCAATTAATGTCCGGGTAATTAAAATCTCCAATAATTAAAGTGCTACCATGATCTGCAGCCTTCCTAATTTGCTCTAACAGTTGTTCTTCCTCATCATTATCTTTATTAGGTGGTTTATAGCATATGCCAACCAATAGTTGACTTCCCTGTTTATTCCCCAACGAAATATTTACCCATAAGGATTCCACATTTCCCTCATCGCTTTCCAGTTGTGTAATATTAGGCTTTAAATCCTGATTTACATATAATATATGTTTACATATAATAATGTTGGAGATGCTCTGTGCACCTAGGCACTATGATACGTTTGGTGCACATTCCCTTCTATTCATAGGCTTTGTTTGCAGACAGTTGTCCTGACTTGTGATGTTCTTTCTAATTCCATTCTGTTCGGTCTTGCTTTTTATTTGTTGGGGAGGAAATAAGTTCCCATTTAGACCATACTCTGTAAAGCTTTTTTTTCCCGTTCTTGGGCCCTATCACCTCCTTCAAGCTAACACTAGCGTGAGTGTTAGCGTTAGCTTAATAGAGATGATAGCAGTGCGCCCAGATCACCTTTGAATCGCTAACGGGCTAAAAACCCCATTAGCGCTCGTTAATTTGTATTCTGTACCGCGAGCTTACTGTACTTTGCGCTCCCTATACTTAACATGGGGAGGGCAAAGTGCAAGCACAGAGTAACTAGTGTTAAGATCACAAGGTCCTAACGCTAGTTACTAAGAGCTGGTGCTAACTAAAAAAGTTATCACCAGCTCACCTCTTATCCCACAGTGAGAACAGCGGCCCAATCCGTCGCTTCTGGCCAACGGGAGAAGACAGAGACTGGAGTAAAAAAGTCCCTTGTCTCCCTCCGCGATCACTCTGCCAACCAGCAGGATCGCGCAAGAGGCAAGATCCTGCTGGTCCTGTGATCCGGCAGGAGAAGCCTCCATGGCACTGTAGCGCTGCCCCAAGCATCCGCGAGCCTAGCGATCGCTACAGGGCAGACTGCTGGACTCAGCGCCTGCCCTGCGATCTGCTGGTAAATTAGCGAATGCTAATTTTTTCCCTTTTCGTTCCGGTTTTAGCGAGGGGCACGTGATAGGGCCCCTTTACTTTTAAGTCACACTGATTAGATCATATTTATGATAATTATCAGAATATTTCTATAAAACATTGTCTAACTACAGCATTATTATCAATTTCATATATCAGTGTTGTCTAAAGGGAGTAGAAAATGATTATTTGGTGGAGAGGATAGGAAAACACCTTGGTGAGTTCCCACACTTCTTTATGTTGGACGTATCCCCTGCATTAGCTGCCCAGAAAACTGGTGCTCTGACCAGCTGCTACTGACAAAGAATGCCTCACCACTTGAATGTATGGAGGGTCCTCATTTAAGCCTGGGGGCTTCTTCTACACATTCTTTAATTAACTTTAGAGTAAGGAACTTAGTTGCAGGAGGATTAAATAAAAGTTTATTATGTTCCATAGGTAGAATTCTTAATTGTTGTGAGATGTATAGGGCGAATCAGAAATTGTAATACGTAAAAAGTTATCCGGGGTAGTAAATATTTGCAATGTTGTAGGTAGAACAAGTAAGAGTTTAACTAGCTGGTAAATGGGGGTTTATCTAGCAGATAAATGTTATGTCTATATAGTGGAATAGACTTTAAGTGTTCTTAATTAACCTATATAGAAATCAATAGCCACAAAGGGACAATTACAGAATAAGTTCCAATTTTCGAACCGATGAACGTTGCTCTACAGACCGTATAAAACATTTAAACTAAAATTCCTAGTAGGGACACAACTTCTGAATGTCCTAATATCCAGAATTCGAAGAACGTCTGTGTGATTTTCACTTTAGAAAGAAAATACACAAATTGTATCATCTTTTTAAAGGTAAACGCTGCCATGAATAAAAAATAATGACAGAAAAAAAGCAAAGCAAGGGCCAGTCAATAACACCTGCTACCCAAAAAGCCTGTTTTTATTTTTTTAATTAAATTTTTATAGAGAGGTGAAAGCTTATTTTGTATATTCCACGTTAGTATCTCTAGTTCCTGGTCTTGGCCAAGAATGATAAGTTTCCGGCCAATTAATATCTGCATAGCAAATGAAATCCTTCTCATTGTCCCAATAAATATAAACTGAATGACAATATTTGTCATGAAACAGAATGAGTTTTATTTTATAGGGGGAGAATCTGAAACTGAGTTTCAAAAAAAATATATTAAAATATAAAGACACGGAAAACAATTCTGAAATTAAACCTTTTGGAAAAAAGTATGCCTACCCCTTTACAACCACGTGATGGTCTATGGGAGTGTGTGGCATACGGACAAGCCTCTCATTTCCCTGAACACGAGATCTTTAGAACCTTAGGCTCCAGAACACGTGAGTGTATTACTTTCACCACTCATATCTCTTTGCTAGTGTTACTACTGTACTGCCCTATGTGTGTTATATGTTTCCTCAAGGCATCAAGTAAAACAGTTCACCAAAACACGTTTCACTAGTACAGCTTCTTCAGTGGCACCAACTGATGAAGCTGTACTAGTGAAACGCGTTTTGGCGAATTGTTTTGATCCCAAGGTGGATTTTGTTTCTGGAATGACATAAAATATAGCCCCACCAGTGTACCTCATGACTGAAAAGCAGCGTGAGTATTGATGGTTTGCTACATAGCAGCCTGTGGTTTCATTTTTTGGGTAGGACTCACCTTCACTAGAGGTGCCTTGACATTGGCAGGTGAGCTTACACTCTTAATGGCCATTAAAAGAAACTAAAGCCTCTAATTGTGTTTTGTTTCACACAGTATAATAGGAATAAGCGCAGATGCCATTTTTCTTCTTGTTATGTTTTATATATGTTGCTGGCCTGGATCCAATTTAGTGGTTGCAGTCACCCCATCGGGTAATAGGTGCGACGCCGCTCCTCCTGTACTATGTTTGTTTGTTTGTTTGTACCTCCAGCAAGGTCATCATTGCAGCTGTTCTGTTCCGTGTCTTTGTTTTTTGATCCCAAGATGGATTTTGTTTCTGGGAGGACATAAAATATAGGCCCACCAGTCTACCTCATGACTGAAAAGCAGCGTGAGCAGAGATGGTTAGCTACATAGCAGCCTGTGGTTTCATATTTTTGGATAGGACTCACCTTCACTAGAGGTGCCTTGACGTTGGCAGGTGAGCTTACACTCTTAATGGCCATTAAAAGAAACCAAAGCCTCTAATTGTGTTTTTGTTTCACACGGTGTAATAGTAATAAGCGCAGATTAAATTTTTCTTCTTCATATGCAACTTCTGCTCACAGGACACTGATATCAACAATGGGAGGGAACTTTCAACCACAAAGGCACATTGGAAATTATTGCTATCATGGAACTATATTCCTTATTTGTTTTCCCCTATGTTATTACTTAGATTGGATTAGTCCACTCTCCCTGTCTAACCCACATATTTAGTTTGGCCCAGCCCCATTTCCTGCTTTAGCAAGCTGCTCTTCCTGTCAGTTTTTAACCATAGAGGCAGTGAGCAAGCATCTTGTACTGTGATTGCATTCTGAAAGTGTCGGGCTGAATACATACCTGTCCCTGCTCTACCTCGCTGTCCCCCGCAGTCACCTCCGTCTAATCGTGGCGTCCTTCTTCTTGGTTCCCTTCTCGAAAGAAGGGAACCAGGAAGCAGGACACCGTGATCGGACGGAGGGGAATGTGATTGTGGGAGGTCAGAGAGGGAGCGCAGGTACAGGTACAGTATGTATCCAGCCCAAGTGTGACTCGGGGTTACCGCTTTCAGCATAGAAATTTAACCCCGAGCCACACTCGGGAAAACTGCCAGGGAGGTTAAGAATTGTAATCAAGCCCTTTATTGTACTGATTTCTTTCAGGTTTTTTTTATGCTATTTTACAATCTGAACTTGCTATTCAGTGAATATGCCCCCATTTATTTTATTGAGCCCTACCAGACTATTAATGCTGCTTTCAGCTGTCCTCATGATTCACAGTTCCCTAATAGTGTACGTTTTACAGAGCACATAATGCTAATTCCTATGCAAAAAAGAAAACACTACTGTGAAATTATGCTCTATCAGTGCCACTGGGACAAGCAAACCAAAGCATAGTTCTTAAAAGTGAAGTATCAGGAGCTAAATTATAAAATAAAATATACACACAATAAAGAAAAGTCATCATACTGAGCATTAGTCTTCCTGGAGAATAGCAAATAAAATCAGCTATTTATAAGGATGCGTTTATTTTTGTATTCCTCGCGGCACCTTCTATTCTGCCAAAATGAAAAGAATTAGTTTATTGGTAACTGTAGGGCTGTAATGATTTATATAAATCATTATATAAGAGCAATGCCAGTCAGTAAAATATTGCTCTAAAGTGGCAATATCGTTCCTTTTTTTTTTCTGTTTTGCTTTAAGACTTTGCAGAGTGATGTGTAATTTATCTCAGAAGGTTTCTATTTGAACAGTTATAGGGAGTTTAGAAAACATTAGCATGGGTTTGGAATTCATCAAGAAAATATGGTTTATTCAACAACAGCCACCATCTGATCACTTGGGAGAACGGCAATCAGCGAGTACCCAGAAAACAATGGCATGCAAATGAACTGTCTGTGTTATGCTAAATGGAGACCATTTCCTACAGAATAGAACTGGAGGAGAGGAAGTCTGCTATTCACAGTCTGAAATGCCAATTATCCGAGATTTAGTTATTATTATTTCCGCCACCAATCACGTTACGCGCATATTTTTGGAGTTTGTTCGGCCGATACGTCTTTATTTTTATGCATCCTCGTTTTTGCATACAAAGCCTATAACAATCCATTTATCTCCTATTCATTATGCCAGTAATTCCCAAGTGTTCAAGCTCCAGCTCTTTACCATGTCTCATTCCTACAGGCCTAGAGATCTAACTGCTTGAGTGCCAGCAGAATGAGAAACTGGTCATTAAAAAGATAATATGGCTTTTTAGCGCTTGCCCTTTAACGAACGAGCAGGCGATCTGTGCGTACGTAGAAGTTGGACAAGGCACTTGGAAATTGCTCATTCTGGATTATTCGGAATAGAAAGGTTTGAATTCAAGTACGCTATGATTCATGATTTCATAATGGATTGTTATCCAGTAGTACCAACAATAGTTCAAGGAGATTTCTGATTTCCACTATAAAATCTATTTTTTTTATACCCATCTCATGTATATCATGGAAGAGTAAATGTATGGATTATGTTCTCCCTATAGCCTTCAGGACAGAAAAATGATAGACGTTAAAAGGTGGACCTTCCTCTCTGGTTACTAGTTTTTTTTGCCTGTCCAACAGCCATTAGGATGCAGTTTAGGAGTCTATCACTAATAATACCTTACTTCAGGATGTGAGTGGATTTTCCTCTCTGTAAGTAACAGACTGACAAGGTAGGTTGTTAACCTATGCCTTCTAGCCCAAGATTTATAACAATCTATGAATGGTTGACTGTGTTTTGTTCTCGTTGTTCTTTCTTTTCATGGGTGTCATGGCACCAACATGGTTTTGGGATTCTGGGAATGTTGTTGCCCATGACAATGACAACACAAACTATGGGCAAGGAATGGCAAGGTAGAATTCCATTTCAATGGGTGAAAAAATGATAAAAGAGAAAGCTCACTCATCATAAAGGACTTCCATAATTTAAAACCTAGTAAGAAAATGAGCTGTCTATCAGCAGTTTGCTTAAGGTATTAGCATGCTATTTTCCAGTCACAGGAATTTGTTTGTTCCTGTTTGACACAAGGAAGACATTGAGATTAGGGTCAGAAGAAGTGACATTCGTATACATATAAAGATGGCAAAGATTCTTTGCAGAGGCATCATGAGATATTGTGAAATTACTTTCCCGGGCCATGGCCCTCTCAATAGAAACATAGAAACATAGAAACATAGAAAGATGTCGGCAGATAAGAACCTTTCGGCCCATCTAGTCTGCCCAATTACATGGATACTTTACTTGGATTTATCTTTTGTTTAGGATAGCCTTATGCCTATCCCATGCTTGCTTAAATTCAATTACTGTTTTGGCCTCTACCACTTCAACTGGAAGACTGTTCCATGTATCCACCACCCTCTCAGTAAAATAATGCTTCCTGATGTTACTTTTAAACCTTTGCCCCTCTAATCTAAGACTATGTCCTCTTGTTTTGCTACTTTGTTTCCTTTTAAATATACTCCCTTCCTCTACCTTGTGGATTCCCTTTACGTATTTAAATGTTTCTATCATATCTCCTCTGTCTCGTCTTTTTTCCAAGCTGTACATGTTAATAGCAACAAGAGCCTTATGACTTCAGTCTCACTGCAGACTCTTCATCTGAGTCTATGTGCATTTTCATTTGAGGTAGAACTGCTATTTGGTCGAGACCTGTAACTATCTATTAAAAAGGCAATTAAAGGAGGCAGCAGTGTTTCTCTCTGGACATCAGCTACACAGCATTGCATATAAATATGCTTTCTGCACTACCTTTGAGAACCCCAACTGGATTCTCAGTTGCATGTATCGGGGGGTTTGCTCCCAATTGCTACTTATTTTCCTGGCAGTCCATCAGTGGTGTAACTAGAAACCTGAGAGCCCCGGTGCAAGACTCCATGAAGGGCCCCCCTCGCCCCCCAAAAAAATTTATTTTTACTTTTTTTTCCCAGCAATATAAAAAAGATAGTATTGCCCCCAGCTCACATAGATATATATATATTGCCCCCAGCTCACATGAATATATTTGCCCCAGCTCACATGGATATATACACTATATTGCCAAAAGTATTCGCTCATCTGCCTTGACTCGCATATGAATTTAAGTGACATCCCATTCCTAATCCATAGGGTTCAATATGACATCGGTCCACCCTTTGCAGCTATAACAGCTTCAACTCTTCTTAGAAGGCTGTCCACAAAGTTTAGTAGTGTGTTTATGGAAGTTTTTGACCATTCTTCCAGAAGCGCATTTGTGAGGTCACCCACTGATGTTGGATGAGAAGGCCTGGCTCTCAGTCTCTGCTCTAATTCATCCCAAAACTGTTCTAACGGGTTGAGGTCAGGACTCTGTGCAGGCCAGTCAAGTTCATCGACACCAGACTCTGTCATCCATGTCTTTATGGACCTTGCTTTGTGCACTGGTGCACAGTCATGTTGGAAGAGGTAGGGGCCAGCTCCAAACTGTTCCCACAAAGTCGGGAGCATGAAATTGTCCAAAATGACTTGGTATGCTGAAGCATTCAGAGTTCCTTTCACTGGAACTAAGGGGCCAAGCCCAGCTCCTGAAAAACAACCCCACACCATAATCCCCCCCTCCACCAAACTATACACTTGGCACAATGCAGTCAGACAAGTACCGTCCTCCTGGCAACCGCAAAACTCAGACTCGTCCATCAGATTGCCAGATGGAGAAGCCTGATTCGTCTCTCCAGAGAACGCGTCTCCACTGCTCTAGAGTCCAGTCGCGGCATACTTTACACCACTGCATCCGGCGCTTTGCATTGCACTTGGTGATGTCTAGCTTGGATACAGCTGCTCGGCCATGGAAACCCATTCCATGAAGCTCTCTGCGCACTGTTCTTGAGCTAATCTGAAGGCCACATGAAGTTTGGAGGTCTGTAGCGATTGACTCTGCAGAATGTCGGCAACCTCTTTGCACTATGCGCCTCAGCATCAGCTGACCCCGTTCCATCAGTTTATGTGGCCTACCACTTTGTGGCTGAGTTGCTGTCATTCCCAAACACTTCCGTGTTCTTATAATACAGCTGACAGTTGACTGTGGAATATTTAGGAGCGAAGGATATTTCACGACTGGATTTGTTGCACAGGTGGCATCCTATGACAGTTCCACGCTGGAATTCGCTGAGCTCCTGAGAGCGACCCATTTTTTCATAAATGTTTGTAAAAACAGTCTGCATGCCTAGGTGCTTGATTTTATATACCTGTGGCCATGGAAGTTATTGGAACACCTGATTCTGATTATTTGGATGGGTGAGCGAATACTTTTGGCAATATAGTGTATATTGCCCCAGCTCACATAGGTATATTGCCCAAGCTCATATGGATATATATATTGCCCCTAGCTCACATGGGTATATATATTGCCCGATCTCACATGTATATATATATTGCCCCAGCTCACATGGATATATATATTTGCCCCAGCTCACATGGACATATTTGCCCCCAGCTCACATGGATATATATATTGCCCCAGCTCACATGGATATATATATTGCTCCCAGCTCACATGGATATATATATTGCCCCCAGCTCACATGGATATATATATTGCCCCAGCGCACATGGATATATTGCCCCAGCTCACATGGATATATTTGCCCCAGCTCACCTCACATGGATATATTTGCCCCCAGCTCGCCTCACATGGATATATTTTCCCCCAGCTCTCACCTCTGCGACCGTTCTTCTCCCTAGCGGCCGCCAGCATGCAGCTTGACCGCTCGCCGGGAACCATCTGACCAGCGCAGCCGAGTTCTCGCGAGATCACGTGCGCTGGTCAGGTGGTTCCCATCCCATAGAAACATAGAAAAATGTCGGCAGATAAGAACCTTTCGGCCCATCTAGTCTGCCCAATTACATGGATACTTTACCTTGATTTATCTTTTGTTTAGGATAGCCTTATGCCTATCCCATGCTTGCTTAAATTCAATTACTGTTTTGGCCTCTACCACTTCTACTGGAAGACTGTTCCATGTATCCACCACCCTCTCAGTAAAATAATGCTTCCTGATGTTACTTTTAAACCTTTGCCCCTCTAATCTAAGACTATGTCCTCTTGTTTTGCTACTTTGTTTCCGTTTAAATATACTCCCTTCCTCTACCTTGTGGATTCCCTTTACGTATTTAAATGTTTCTATCATATCTCCTCTGTCTCGTCTTTTTTCCAGGCTATACAAGATCATTAAGCCTTTCCTGGTAAGATTTCTCCTTCAAGCCGTACACCATTTTAGTAGCCCTTCTCTGAACTCTCTCTAAGATGTCTATATCCTTCTGGAGATACGGTCTCCAGTACTGCACACAGTACTCCAAGTGAGGTCTCACCAGTGCTCTGTACAGTGGCATGAGCACTTCCCTTTTCCTACCATGCGAGCAACGAAGCTGCAAGCCGGCGGCCGCTCGTAGGGAGAGGAACGGCCGCCGGCGCTGCTCCCAGATTCCGACGCTGATTGCTGGAATCTGGCAGCTGCCTGGGCCCCCCTCCAGTGGTGGAATGCCAGGGCCCAGTCGCAAGCGCGACCGCTGCGACCCTGGTACTTCCGCCACTGCAGTCCGTCATATTGGGAGAATTCGCTCTACCTCTAATATTACTGATCAACATGACTACCGCCGCGTAAGTTATTTTCAACCTTTTTCAACTCAAGGCACACTGACTAGGTCTCGCAACTGTCCTGTAACACCATTGTAACAGAAATTGGGGGTGCCTGGTCTCCAGCTCGAGGACCAGACCCCAACCTGTTACAGCGTCTGTCCCTTCTCCCAAGTACAGCAGATCTGCAGCAGCTTTCCTTTCTCCACAACCTTTGGCCAGAACTTGAGACTTGAGGGGGTGTTGCAGTGGTGTATTTAGGTTTTGTGCTGCCCTAGGCCTGACTAAACTCGTGCACCCCCTAATTTAAATTTTAAACCCTCTTCCTGGTTAATCCCCACCCTTCCTCTTTAAGCTCCACCTTTTCCTCTTAGAGCTCCGCCTTTTCCTCTCTTTATATTAAAAGTGGATACCAAGTGCCTACTTGTATATTTTATATACCATTTCAAATGTATCTATTAAGATAAATAAAATTATGAAATGTTTAAATTCAAGCATTTTTACAAAGAACAGCCACGCATGTTAAGTATACTGGATCACAGCCGCTCTAATTGGTTGAACAATAAAATCCACAGAAACGTGCACTGCATATGAGCGTATCACAGAGCTGCACAGCAATAAAACCCACAGAAATGTGCACTGTGTATGAGCATATCACAGAACTGCACAGCAATAAAACTCACAGTAATGTGCAGTGTGTATGACTGTATCCCAGAGCTCCAAGGCAATAAAACTCACAGTACTATGCAGCATGTATCACAGAATCCACAGCAATAAAACTCCCAGCAATACAATGTTTGGTGTGTGTCAGCGTATCAGAATCCACAGCAATAAAAATTCCAGCAATGCAATGTGCAGTGTGTATGAGTGTATTAGAATCCACAGCAATAAAACTCCCAGTAATGCAATGTGTGGGTCAGCGTATCAGAATCCACAGCAATAAAACTCCCAGCAATGCAATGTGTGGTGTGTATGAGTGCATCAGAATCCACTGCAATAAAACTCCCAGCAAATCGAGTGTATATGAGCACACAGCAATTATTTATTCTACATTTACCGGCCTCCGTCCGCGGTAGGGCTGTGTGCAGAGTCAGCAGGGACTGTGTACAGACTCAGCAGGAGGTCCCTCCAGGCCACGTTAGGATCGCGGCTGTGCCTGTGCGTGGAGCCATCTTGTCAGCAGTGGGGTGCCACTGCCAGAGGTTGCACCGTGGCTTTTATTCCCTTCCTGGTGGGTGTTCAGTCCAGAATAGAGTGACAGTCCATGTTAACGAAAGGGTGGGCAGCTGCATGCGTGTCACGTGGTTCAGCCAGTCAGGTGGTACTGAGACTCAGTACCACCTGACTGGCCGGACCGAGTGTGACCTGCACGCATGCAGCCTCACCAGGAGCAAGGCAGCTCAATGACAAATTTCTATCACTGCAGTGCTGGTTAAGGAAATGTCCACTTTAAACAGCAGTAAGCAGACAGGGCTTCATATTCTGCTGATACCCCCCCTTTACCTGCCGTTTACTGTCATCTTCTCTCTCTGGACACAAATCACATCCCCCTCCTAGAGCTGCTGCGGGGCAGGGGAGGAGCTATGGAGGGAGGAGTGGGGGATTTTTATTCTATTTGATTTTATTCCGTATGCAAACGCCATGCTCCGCTGCTCGTTGTTTGAGAACACAGCTCAAAGCTGACACACAGTGACAGTGGCACCTCCTAGTACCCCCTAATGACACCCCAATAATCACTGGTACCTGGGGCGGCCCGCCCTCCGCCACTCCTCTAAGTACACCACTGCTCTGGTGATATGCTCACACACAAGATTGGCGAACTGCCAGCAAGTACGGTGCTGTTTGAAGGCAGTGCAAATCCCCATAGAGAAGTAATGGTTAATCTATTCAGAGAACACCAAACAGCAGAGAAATGTCAGTGAAATACCCTGATGTTCGGTGGTTTCAATCAGCAGGTTCAGGTATTCAGGCGAACCCCATAGGTTTCAATGTTAAAAATATTCCCGTTTTTATGCAATATCTAATAAACCACTTATTATTTTAATCTGCAGTAAAAAGTCTTTATTTATTGATAATTTTTTTTAGTACCATTTAGTAATTTTTCTGGCAAAATCCCCCCCCTTTTTTTTAATATCGGTTCTTCTTTTCCTGTAACAGAACTTTTTATTATCAATCATAGGATCTTATATGTAAATTCCAGACATTTTCGTTCGGTAGTTCTTTTGAAAACAGCAGGCCATGGGTTTGCGGTGGCAGCATACAGCGGCCGACTCCATGCACTTTGGGGACCCTGCGGTGAATGGTGAATTCACTGCAGGGTGGGGAAATTTTATTCCCCGAAGTGCAGGGAACTACAGAACACCAAAATGTTGGCGTCATTTCGGTGCTCTGTGAGTAACCCAATTAGTGGTGAGGTTTTTTGTTGTCCCCTGAAAAGTGAAAGCCTAGGCGTTGCCTACCCAGGACATACTTGAAAATTAGTGACATCTCAATGTTTCCTTCCTTCCTTAAAATAGTTTGCAAAAGTAAAAAAAAAAAATTATTATTATTATTTATTTTTTTTGGGGTGGGGCCACCCGGCGGGCCGCCGCCCCCTGGAGAGTGCCGCCCTAGGCCTTGTTGGCCTAGGCCAAAATACACCAGTGGGGTGTTGTACAGCTCTTAGTATCTCTCCCCCAAATACCAGACATGATTTAGTGTAGGGAAGAATAAAGATCTTTAATTTGAAATACAGACAGGTTTATATGGGAAACGGTGGGGGGGGGGGGGGTAAATGACACAATCAACACAGCACACAGTCTACACAAGGTGTAAAGAAAATCACTTCAAAATACAAAAGAAATCTGATCAGTTACAACAGACAGGATTAACACATTATGGACATCAACTCAATCTAAGAACAAACAATGACACACACAGAGGTAGACAGCACTAACAATAGCTCTTAAAAGGATTTTTTAACCCTTTCACTGCTGAGCCATTTCACCCCTGTCTGCTGAGCTCATTTTGAGCGTTTTGTGCTCATCATCTTTAAATGTGTTTTGAAGTCATGTTTTTTTTATAAGACCTAGGCAAATTATATATCCTTATTTTCAGCCGACTCGGCAGATTGCAAATATATTATTATGGATATATTTCATGTCCCGCCAGAATGCTATAACAAAAAAATTTGCTTTCTATTCAGATTTCAATCATTTACAGCTTGTAAAATAATTTTTTAATATTTTATCATCCAAAGCTTTGTGGTTATATACAGTTGTGTTAAAAAATTATTCAACCCCCAATGCTGTAAAGGGTTTTAGGGAATTTAGTGTACATTTGTAATTGTATTCAGAATGAAATCCTACAAGGACTTTTTAAAGAACCATATGCAACTAAAATGACATCAATTGGTTTTGTAATACAGTAGTAAATGTTTCTTTTGTGAATTCTTCATTGACACAATTATTCAACCCCTTAAAGACTACCACTCTGAAGAACAGAGGTTCATTCAAGTGTTTTCAATCAGTTATTGAAAACACCTGTGGATGTCACGGAGCAGCAATAAAGCATAATAAGCACCAATTAGGTAGCTTTAAAATGACTGTGATACTCAGCTCCTTCTAGACATTTACTGGTGTGGTTACAAACATGGTGAAGTCAAAAGAATGGTCCAGGAAGACAAGAGAAGAGGTGAATACTCTTCACAGGAAGGGCAATGGCTATAAGAAGATTGCAAAGATGTTAAACATACCAAGAGAGACCATAGGAAGCATCATTCGCAAATTCAAGGCAAAGGGCACTGTTGAAACGCTACCTGGTCGTGGCAGAAAGAAGATGCTGACTTCGACTGCTGTGCGCTACCTGAAGCGTAGAGTGGAGAAAAGTCCCTGTGTGACTGCTATCTAACTGAGAAAAGATTTGTCAGATGTGGGTACTGAAGTTTCAGCTCAGACAATACGGCGCACACTGCGTAATGAAGGCCTCCATGCCAGAACTCCCAGGCGCACCCCCTTGCTGTCTCCAAAGAATAAGAAGAGTCGACTGCAGTATGCCAAAAGTCATGTGGGCAAACCACAGAAGTTTTGGCATAGTGTTCTGTGGACTTATGAAACAAAATTAGAACTGTTTGGGCCCATGGATCAACGCTATATTTGGAGGAGGAAGAATAAGGCCTATGAAGAAAAGAACTAGGCTTGCGCACCGATTTTTTTTTTCGGTTCGATTCGGTTCGATTTGTTCGGATGTTTAAAATTTTCGATTCGGCTCGTTTCGACCAATTTCTGTTTCGATTCGGTTCGGTTCGGCTCGTTTTTCGTGTACATTTTTTTTTCGGAATATCGACCATTTTTCGTGTTTTCGGGTCACTTTGCTCGTTTTTTGTATCGACTTTTCGTGATTTCGGAAATTTTCGTTTTTTCGGAACGTCTGTTCTCCTCGTTTCAAAGTGTCTAACTCTATTAGTTTTGACGTAAACTACAATGGTTTACTTTTTTTATACTTTATATCTTTTTTTATAATAAATTTTTGGTTTGTTTTTCGGATCCGATAATTCATTCCGTCGATACGATAATTCTGGCGATTCTATCGTGTTTTTTTTATTAAATAATGATCCTTTTTTTCTTATGAATATACATTTCACAACTTTATTTAATCATATTAAAATGGTATGAAAGCCAAGGAACAAAAAAAATGAACAAAACGATTTAAAAAACGCTAAACTGACCCGAATGCCACAAGAAACAAGTGATACGCATTTACAAATATAAAATTTACAGAATCAGCGATATAACCGATAATAGTTAAATATACGATGTCCAGAATTACCGAAATGGAACCGAAATCACGAATGGAACCGAAATCATGAATAGAGCAAAAATAAATTTCGATTTGACACATTTCAAGTCCATTCGAAAAATCCGAAATTTTTTCGTTTCGGCTCGGAAAACTTTTCGGATCTGTCAGTTTTCAGGTCCGATCCGATTTGGAAATTCGGCCGAATCCGAAGACACGAATCGGGAAATTTCGTGAAAATTCCGAAATTCCGAAACCCGAAACGCACATCCCTAAAAAGAACACCTTGCCTACTGTGAAGCATGGCGGGGGGTCAAACATGCTTTGTGGCTGTTTTGCTTCTGCAGGTACAGGGAAGCTTCAGCGTGTGCAAGGTACCATGAATTCTCTTCAGTACCAGGAGATATTGGATGACAATGTGATGCAGTCCGTCACAAACCTGAGGCTTGGGAGACGTTGGACCTTTAAAAAGGACAATGATCCCAAGCATACCTCCAAGTCCACTAGAGCATGGTTGCAGATTAAAGGCTGGAACATTTTGGAGTGGCCATCGCAGTCACCTGACTTAAATCCGATTGAGAACCTCTGGTGGGACTTAAAGAAAGCAGTTGCAGTGCGCAAGCCTAAGAATGTGACTGAACTGGAGGCTTTTGCCCATGACGAATGGGCGAAGATACCCGTAGATCGCTGCAAGACACTTGTGTCAAGCTATGCATCACGTTTAAAAGCTGTTATAACTGTAAAAGGATGTTGTACTAAGTACTAAGATTGAATGTCACTTGAGGGTTGAATAAAACTGATAATGATGTGAGCACAGTAAAGACCTTTGTGGTTATTTCACTATAAATGTTATGTTATATTTGTCTGACCTACACGTGCCTCTTTGATTTAATTGTAAGCAAGATGACTGAATGATCAAAATCAATGTCAAACTGGCCAAAACACTCAATTTCAGTGGGGGTTGAATAATTTTGAACACAACTGTATATTATATATAATAATTTCTTGTTGAAAACAATTAGGAATGCAAACTTGTTATTGCATTTTTATGAGAAAATATGTAATTTTAACTAAAACTTCAAAAAACTAAATTTTTCACTTGTATTTTGCCACATTGTGTTTAAAACATTGACCTTGCTGATGGCATGGGAAATGATTAGGTGAGTAACGGCAGAGGTATTGCTCATTTAATATGTGACAAATGGACAATGCTTTGCAGTTGCTTTGGAACTTCATGAAAATAATATTATTTTATGTCTGTTTGTGTGTTTTTTTCACATGACATTATTCATGGTCATGTTTGGTATCATTAGAAAGGTCAGACTCTGACCTGTCCAAGGACAATGAACATGACTTTGTAGGGTATAAATATTGGAAATGCTGAGGTCCAAAGTACCCCTGCTCTCCTCACAGCGGTGAAGCGGCTTGCGTATTAGATGGACCAACGCTTTGCCCCATCATCTCCACATTTGGTCCTGGCTTGGGAAATGAGAAGGTGAGTTAGTAAAGTAGCACTGTTTGGTTTACAAGTAAAAGCCACTTGGCTGCGACCACGCACTAAGCATGCCCTCTGCACCCTAACGGGAAAGTCAAGTGGTTGACAAACCAAATTCTTACAACACAACCAGTTTTAAGATTACAATACATTTAACAACATTATCCCTTAAATGCCCACTTACGCCCATAGTCTGTTAGATTTAGCTTTGCCACATTGGTCTGCGGTCCCTTGGCAGAAGGCCAGCATCCACCTACCCAGTGGCGTAGCGTGGGGGGGCTGGGGGGGCCGTGGCCCCGGGCGCAGTTTTGTTAGGGGCGCATTCGCGCCCCTAAAACTGGCCCGGGGTTGAGGGACCCAGATGCCGGGCAGCGCGGGAGCGCCTGCCCGGTCTTGAACAGTCCGTCCTGTGAAGTGGATGCGTCTGTGTGCGTGCGCAGCCGGTCACGTGGTCCGGCTAATCAGGTGGTACTGAGTCTCTGTACCACCTGACTGGCCGGACCGCGTGACCGGCTGCGCACGCACACAGCCGCATCCACTTCACAGGACGGACTGTTCAAGACTGGGCAGGCGCTCCGCGCTGCCCAGCATCTGGGTCCCTCAACCCCTGCCGGAGCTGGGGCAACAATCCAGGTGAGAGCTGGGGCAAATCCATGACCTGGGGGCAAATCCATGTGTGACCTGGGGGCAAATCCATGAGCTGGGGCAAATCCATGAGCTGGGGGCAGTATCCATGAGCTGGGGGGCAAATCCATGAGCTGGGGGGCAAATCCATGAGCTGGGGCAATCCATGAGCTGGGGGGCAAATCCATGAGCTGGGGGGCAAATTCATGAGCTGGGGGGAAAATCCATGAGCTGGAGGGGGCAAATCCATGAGCTGGAGGGGGCAAATTCATGAGCTGGGGGAAAATCCATGAGCTGGGGGGCAAATCCATGAGCTGGGGCAAATCCATGAGCTGGGGCAAATCCATGAGTGAGCTGGGGCAAATCCATGAGCTGGGGCAAATCCATGAGTGAGCTGGGGGCAAATCCATGAGCTGGGGCAAATCCATGAGTGAGCTGGGGCAAATCCATGAGCTGGGGGCAAATCCATGAGCTGGGGCAAATCCATGAGCTGGGGGCAAATCCATGAGTGAGCTGGGGCAAATCCATGAGTGAGCTGGGGGCAAATCCATGAGCTGGGGGCAAATCCATGAGTGAGCTGGGGCAAATCCATGAGCTGGGGCAAATCCATGAGTGAGCTGGGGGCAATCCATGAGCTGGGGGAAATCCATGAGTGAGCTGGGGCAAATCCATGAGCTGGGGCAAATCCATGAGTGAGCTGGGGGGCAAATCCATGAGCTGGGGGCAAATCCATGAGCTGGGGGCAAATCCATGAGTGAGCTGGGGCAAATCCATGAGCTGGGGCAAATCCATGAGTGAGCTGGGGGGCAAATCCCTGAGCTGGGGGCAAATCCATGAGTGAGCTGGGGCAAATCCATGAGCTGGGGCAAATCCATGAGTGAGCTGGGGGGCAAATCCATGTGTGAGCTGGGGCAAATCCATGAGCTGGGGGCAAATCCATGAGCTGGGGCAATATCCATGTGAGAGCTGGGGCAATATCGATAACGTGTCCACAGGTTGGGGGGGGCGCACAATTCTTGGCTGGCCCCGGGTGCTGACAACCCACGCTACGCCACTGCACCTACCTCCCTACAGACACAAAGGCTGTGTATAATGTGGGCAAGGGTGCGAAGCAGGGTGAGGACATAAAGTTGGAGTGAGCTTCAGTTACAACCACTATATTTTTAAGGATATATTTATTTTCTTTAAGCCTTGGGTATATATAACAAGTAGTAAAATATGTACTTCCTGATGTTCCACAATGTCTTTTGTCCAAGGATAAATGGTTGATAAGTCATTCCAAATTATAGTTTAAAGAATTCGCAAATTGTCAGGGTTATCCACGAAATGATGTTGTTTGGTCTCATTGCAAACAATGGCGAAAACCACCGTCGCTACAACGATAATAATCTTTGTCGGTCTCAATACAGAAAGTCAAAGAATGGCATTGGAAGCTTCATTGATGAAACATTGCCTGCCATTCTTTGAATTTCCCTATCTGTATTATTGAGAATTTATCGTTATTGCAACAATGGTTATTTTCAACTTTGTTTGCAAAAACACTAAATAATGATATTTAGTGGATAACCCTGATAGTTTAAGAATTCCAATAATATGCAAACAAAACATGAATACAACTGGCTGTTTGGACAGAACAAATAAAACGTCATTGGGTCACATAAGTAAAATACTTATGAGTTGGATTTATTTACCATTTTGGAATGATAAATGGGCTACTGACACGTCAGACTACAAATATATTGTATCATCTCATTGTTTATCCCCAAAGGTCTCATTTTTCAAAGAATCTTTTTAAAAAGGTTGTATTGAGATGCCTCGATTTGTCCCTTACAGCCACCTTGATGAAAATAATGCTGATGATGGGTTATTCGATGATGCTTTGCTGATTCTTTACAGCTGAAAGAATATTGATTGTCCAGGAGCAACCAATTAGCACTAACAATGCTCTAAGGCATAAAAACACATGCTAATAACATTGAGTTTCCAGGAGGCAAAGTGTCCAAATGATCTTTTTCCATGATGGCGACTTTACATACAATGCAAAAACTGGTTGTCTTATACATTAGCAGAGAAAAATAGAAACCCGAGAAAGTCATGTACACAAAATATATTTGTTTATGGATACTGTGTCAAGGTCCTGGGTTTTTAGGTGCAGATAACAAGGTTTCAAAAAGTATTCCAAAATATGAATTATAATCCAAAAAGGAATTAGCAATGCATCTGTGCTAAGCAAATATTCACAGAACGAATTCAAGAATTCTGCTCTTATGACTTTAGGCATGGGAATAAAATTACATTGCTATAAAGTTAGGTTAGGTTGGATAAAAGTAGTGAATATTGCTAGCATCTTACAGAATCCAAACACTCAAAAAGTGGCCTTTTAGCTTGAGATGACACAAATTAGTAACAAAAAAGTTACAGCATTAGGTTTTTCACCAGTTTGAGCAACAGTAGCATTTCTGTGTGATCGACTCAGGCAGCCAAGCCTTCACTCCCCACATGCATCAGCCTTGGAAGCTTGGAAGCCCATGACCCTCACCAGTTCTCCTTCCTTGTACCAATTTTGGTAGGTACTAACCACTGCATACTATGGACACCAAACAAGTCTTGCTGTTTTGGAGATGCTCTATCCCAGTCATCTAGCCATCGCTGTTTGGCCCTTGTCAAAGTCACTCATATCTTTTCGACTGCGCATTTTTTCTGCTTCCGACACATAAAATTTGAGACCAGACTTTTCACTAGTGGCCTAATATTTCCCAACCCTGGACAGGTGGCATTGTATCCCCATAATCAATGTTATTCACGTAACCTGCCACTGGTTTTAATGTTGTGTCTGATCAGAGTATATATCAGTTCTTTTTTGCTAACACAACATATAGTACATTTTTGTGTTTTTCCCAATACAAAAATTCACTGTCACTCACTTCCAGTGGCACGGTAACAGAGTGAATGATAGCAGAAAGCAGAAGACGTGTCAGACAGGCAGGCGTCAACATCAACCCAGAGAGTGCAATTCCGATAAAGAAGGAATAAGGAGATGTCCAGCAATGAAGTCTGGTATGTATTGGTCTGCAATATCTTATAAAAAAATGCAAAATTACATTGATATCCATCACTTGATGAGAAATTAACGGGAAAATGAACAGGTTCACTTTAAGTCTCCTGTGCCCACTAATAACTATTAGGAGAACAGTGAATAATACCAGATCTTTTCTCTGCCGCTATTCGGTTGGGTATTATTAATAAATATGAATGTTTTATGTTCTTTGGGATTTGAATTGGTGTTAATATAAGAAATTGCACACATCCATTAAAAACCAAAGATCTCTTTTTAAACTGATTGTAAATCTCCAGACCAATATCCTGCTCTAACAATTAGCCAACTGCCCATTAATCAGAGCTTCACAGGGATGACTCAACTTGTGCAGTTTAGTAAAAGTCTCCTAAGCATCAGAAATACCTAAGCTTTTGTTTCAATTGCAGCTTATTTTAATATTATATTTATTTTTCAAGTGTGACTTCTTCACAAAAGGCTCAAAGGTGAGGATACACCCAGTTAATGATGAATGCTTCCACTGGTTCCGATCCTTTTTTTTTACTTTATTCCATTTCTGTCCTGTATAAATAACCTCTAACAAGTTAAATAAGTGGTAAATAAATCTTTTTCGTGCCTCTACTTTTTTCTATCTTTATAAAATAGCTCTTTAATGAAAATGATGCCCCAAACAGCCATAGTATTTGCTGCAAAGAAGAGATAATGCAAGAAGAATAGTTATTGGTCCATGATTGTCATTATAAAATAGCTGCAGGAGGAAGAGGAACGTTAAACACGGAATGTGTGTCTTACAGCTAAAAACTAAATCCGACTTTGAATTAGGAAATCTTGATTTTTATACCCACTTTAATACAATTTAGAAAGGAACACAGTAATGTTCCGATCAATATACCCAAACCGTGGTTTAATTTACCATGTTCGTTAGGTCACCTATGCTTTCAATATACCTCAAATATTCCTGCCACATCGTCAACCTTGACCTTCAGCGTCGTACAACACGAATAATGTTGCATCATATCTTAGAGAAGAGCAATGTAATCATCTTGTCTGTTTGTGGCACTAAGACAGTCAACAGCGTTTGATACAATCAGCATGTGTCTTGATACTGAGGGAACATAGCGACACCTCTAACTGCATGTAGTTATTCGACTGTCAAGAAATGCACCTTATGGTGATAAATGTCGGCTATAAAATTGGAAGACTATAACATAAACATGTTTCACAAAGAAATACACTAACAGAATTCACTGCTACTTTTTTGTCAAAAAAGTCCATTGTGTTTGGTGTATGGCAGTTTATTCATCGAACGGCACCTTCATTACACCTTCAGTAACTTATTACAAAGAATAGATGGTTTCTCAATTTTTACCCTAATTCTTTTCAATTAAGATAATATCTAATCAAATTATAGCAAATAATATCAAATCAAATTATAGCAAATCAAATAAAGACATTTATTAAAAAGAAAATAGTGGTTTTAAGGACAAGATGATTAGCATCCAAAATATAGGGATTATTTACTGT
This sequence comes from Leptobrachium leishanense, assembly GCA_009667805.1. Lineage (NCBI taxonomy): Eukaryota > Metazoa > Chordata > Amphibia > Anura > Megophryidae > Leptobrachium > Leptobrachium leishanense. Next base: position 251,844,936 of record CM019067.1, read on the forward strand.
GAATTGAAATTAATTCATAATGGATTTGTAATTTCAATCACAATAGACACATTTTAAAACTTATCAAATTTGAAAAATTCCAATCCATCTGCTGTTTCAATTTTAACATAACTTTCTAGCGCCTTCTGTTGTTCATGTATTTGTAATGAATTATAGGGTTTATACACAGAGCACCGAAATGTCACCGACACTTCAGGGAATCAAATTTCCCCACCCTGCGGTGAATTTAGCATTCACCGCAGGGTCCCCAGAGTGCAGGGAATGGACTCGAAAATCACCGCAAAACCGCTGAACACCTGCCAAAAAACTGCCGAAAATCCGCATCCTTTACAATCCGAAGTATTGGATCACTTGGAACAGCAGCAAAAAACAAATCGACAACATGTCCGGATAAAGCCGATGAGCCGCCGAACACAGCACAGGCCAGTCGCCCGAAAAAGCCGTCAATCCAACGAACGGGGTAAAAACAAAATGATTGACAGTGTCAAAATTGAAACGCTGTTTGCAAAAAAACTACTGGACGATGTCTAGAATTAACACATAAGGTCCTATGAATGATAATAAAAAGGTCTGCTACAGGTCTGCTATTAAAAAAAACGGGGAATACATTTGATAAAAAATTCCAAAAAAAATGCCTAAAATATCATACAAAAAAAACAGTACATAAAGAGACTTTTTACTGCAGATTAAAAGAATAAATGGTTTATTAGATATTTTATAAAAATGTGAATATTTTTAAAATTGAAACATATGGGATTCGCCTGATTAAACCTGCCGAATGAAAGCACCGAACATCAGGGCACTTTGACAACTTTTCACTGCTGTTCGGTGTTCTGTGAATAGGTTAACCATTGCTTCTCTATGGGGACTTTTGCTGCCGTCGAACAGGCACCGTACTTGAGAAAGGATTTTTACCAGGAAGGATACATTGAGATTTCTCTCGTTTTCAAGTATGTCCTGGGTGGCGAGTATGTACCGTTAGGTGTCTTGCCTAAGGACACTTACTGGAGAGGTACTTTGCTGGGATCGAACCTGTGTCTCTACAGTCTCTCTCCACGGTTAGCAGTGGTGATGTTACCTTTACTCCACCCAGCCGGCAAAATTTGGCAAACTGCCTGCTTTCTGAATAGCCGGATGGCCACAAAAGTGCAACATACAGGAAAATTCACTGTCCAGTGCCATTTCAGGGCCAGATCGGCTCTCTCTGAATAACACTGTATATATTGTGTGCAGCAGGGCCCAAGTCGAACGGGAAGGTGTTAGAATGCAGTTCCTCCACTTTTTCTCTCAGAGAGGACCCACACATTGATCAGTTTTTATTAGGCCAAACATATTTCCATATTAAGTTTATGTTAAACTTACAAAATACAGAGCACTCAACAAAACCATACATGTAAATAGGTTAAAACCAATGCAAACCTACCAGTTTATTTGATTTTGTTATTTATAGTGTTTACATATATATGTGTTTGAGTAAAATTAACATGTTTGTTTTATAATGTACTGACCACATTTCTCCTATATTCCAAATAAAAATATTGTCGTTTCGAGCATTTATTTGCAGATCAAAACAACAAGAACGATGCAATGTTTTTCGGCCTCGAATACCTGTAGATACTCGAGTATACTGCTAGATTTTTGGTGACAAAAATTTACCTCAAAATTGGAGGGGTCGTGTTATATTCGAGACGTCTGCAGTGCGTGTAAGAAAAAACTTGACTTGCTCATGGATCCCAAGTCTCCGTGACTAGCGGTGGATGAGCCTGCCTGCTAGAGCCGGAGGTCAGAAAACGACACCTCCTGGCGTGCTGGCTATTGGTGAATGATTCATAGTGTTGGTCATTTTGCTCCGCCGGCCATCTGTATCGCAAGTAAGAAGACGGGTGGCCGGCGGCTTCATACTTAGTAACAACTACAATCATTCTAGAACAGAGCATCCTGGCCTCAGGGGGAGCCCGACTGTGTTAAGAAAACCTGGAAGGATTTTAATGGTTTCCCAGTATAGTATACTTTTAGAATTTTGCTCCTCGCGCTATAATCGTGTCATTTCCATAATAAATCTCTATCCATTGCGTTATATTAGGGTCACGCTATACTCGAGTATCTATGGGTAATGCATTGCATTCCCAACCCAGAACTGTTATGTGTACGAGAGTTCGTACTGCAAGATGTGTCCAACTGTCTGTCTAGGATGCCCTCTCCTGGATATCATTCGGCTTTCCATATAGAGGTCTGCGAACTCCCATGGATTATGACAGCGTCAGAAGATCAGCGGAGGAAGTTGTGCTTCCAGAACCTTTCATAAACCCTCATTCCATACAGTACTACAGCGTTTGCCACGGTCTTGACAACCTAATTTGTCAGGCTTTAAAGTAGAAGTGAAGCGGACAAAGGTTGTTTTTGACGTTTCCACATATGCATATCGCCCTCCCAATGGCTTCAATACGCAAGCAAATATGATACCTGAGGGTTGTGTAAAAAAAATTAATCAGATTCTCCCAAGTGGCAGTGTTACTTTATAACCCATGAATATGTGTTTTTTTGTCTGAAAAATAAAATGGTTTTATAAAAGCAGATTATTTATGCATGCATAGAATTGACATAATGCATTATGGAACAGAAAGCAGTACATTTACGCATTGTATATGTTTGAATAAATAATCAGTTTTTCTTTTCGCTGCACGTTCTTCAGGCAGATCTTTTGTGAACTCTTATATCTATGGTTTGACTGTAATTTCCATTGTGAAGTTTCATTGTAAATCTAAAGAAAAAGAACTAGCTTTTCTTGTTCCCAATATTCCAGAGACATATGGGCCACCGCTCACCACTCGGAGAATATTTCTACTGCAGCCGAGCGAGAATTGGAATGCAGATGTTCTACTTAATTTTCATATATTGTTCTCTATCGAGAATTGAAAGAACAGAAAAAGAAGTAAATCTATAATTAAACACTAAGCAGAAAAGTGTTTGATATACAGCACGAGAACACTATGAAATTGGATAATAAAGCACAGAGCTGACTCCCTATATCTGTCAGTTTAATGTTATTTTCTGTGGACGCTGAACATAAAAGTTAGCAAAATAACACCAACGGCATTATCTCAATATCTTTGGGATATTGGTGCATTTCAAAGAAATGTGCCTAATCAACCCTGCAAACTTTAGTCATTTATTTACGCAGAAACTGTAATTTCATCAGTAGGAAAATGTAATCTCTTTCATATGTTGTTTGTTAAAGAGTGGGAACACAACGAAATGAACAGCCACATGGCGAAGCAAAGTAAGAACCATGACAGACAATGTATTTTTGGCCATCAGTTACATAAGTACATAGTTACATAGGCCGAAAAGAGACATGCCTCCTTTGAGTTCAGCCTACCACACAACATTTACTGCAGAAAACGAGGAATATGGACACTGCCACCGCTGCTAAAGAAGGTGCATTCGTGCTACCATGTTTATTTAAATGAGGCACACAGACGTATCGGGGTCACAGCTCCTTCTTCAGTGTGCAGTGCATCCTGATACATCTGGTTTTTCTGTGTTCTTCATTTAACCCTTTCGCTGCGGTGGACGTGCTCAGCTCGTCCACCCGCAGGTAGCGTTCCTTGCGGAGGACGCGCTGAGCGCGTCCTCCCTTTGGGGCCAGCGATCGGCCGGGTTCCGGCTGATCGCTGTGCACCCCGGTGAGGGCTGACATCCTCGATGTCAGCCCAGCACCCGGAACCGCCGCCGGCCTAATTAGATGTCATCGCGGCGGCGTGATGACATCTAATTCAGGCACCCCCCCGCATGTGCGGAGGAGGCGCCTGAAAGGGAGGGGGGGAGGTCAGGGGGTTAATCCAGGCACCGTTTGGAAGGAAACCTGCCCTTCCTAACGGTACCTGGAATTAACCCCATGGGGGCCGGATCACGAATCGGCGCCGAAAAGCGCCGGTTCGTGATCCTTTCCCGGAGCTGGCCGACATCTTGGATGTCGGCCAAGCCTCCGGGAACTCCCCCTGAGGACTGGCGTCATCGTGCATAGCACGATGACGCCAGTCTGGGAGTTAACCCCTAACTGCCACTAATGGTGGAGATAGGGGGTTTCAATGAACCCCCTATCTCCCGATCCGTGGCAGTTAGGGGTTAATGTTTGATATTGTTGGATCAGCCAGAGCATGGCCGTTCCAATGATACCAAACATGAGTATGAAAAAGTTTTTTTTTAAAAAAATATATATATTTAAAAAAAATTCTAAAAAAAAAATAAACAATTTTTTTTTTTGGTTCGTTGATGCAGCAATATTGTTCCCATTTCAATTATAATGTGAACAATGATGCTGCACTAACGATTTTTGTATGCGGTGCATTTGTTAAAAATCGCATAATTTTCCCCAAAACAAAATGTAACGAGACCCCATTTCTAATTTTTTTAACAAGCGCACCCCATACAAAATATAACCGCAATTGCTCGCATGTTAAAATGTGGAAAAAAAACACTTTACACATTGTAAATTATTGAAAATTCATATTTTATTGCATTTTTTGTTATAATATACAGACAGGACATGACGTATACATATAATAATGACATATTATGAATCTGCCGAGTCTGACGGAAAGAACAATATATAATATGTCTGGGTCATATACTAAAATAAGCCTTCAAAACACGTTTAAACAAGATGAGCGAAACAGGTAAAAATTAGCTCAGCACAGAGGCGTGAAACGCCTCAGCAGCGAAAGGGTTAAATAAACATGGTAGCACGAGTGCACCTTCCTTAGCAGTGCTGTCAGTGTCCATATTCCTCATTTTCTGCTTGAACCTTTAGGCCGGGTGCACACGAGTGCACTCAGAGTGGAAGGAACGTCCGTGAGAGTTGACGTTCCTTCCACTCGACGCCCGCCTGCCCCCCCCTCAGCACTCCAAAGAGCGATCCTCCTATGGATCCTAGCGCATCGACGGTCATGCTATGTGGCAATAAGTGCGCGCGCACAAGCATGTGACCGGCTCCGTCGCAGCATCACAACGCAGCGATGGATGCTTGTAAGTGCGTTTTAATGCACGTACTGTGCGCAGAAGAATAGGCTAGTGTGCACCCGGCCTAACTCTCTCACCCTGGTTGCTGTGAGAGGGAATCGCTTTCCAGCTGCAGCTGTTACATTTTACAATTTCTTTTTGGTATAACAGACAACCTAACCCCTGTCTATATTGCATTTTTGTAGTCGTCAACACCTACTGCTGTCGATCCAAAAGAAGGCAGAAAAGCCCCCAGTCTGAAGTGCTCGCCAAAGTGCAATATTGCACTTATTAGAGTTATTCATAAAGCACCATAATTTCAGTGCTCTCTCGTCTGGTGCCCTTCGTAAGCTCAATTCACCGACCCTGCAGTGAATTCAGCCTTCACCACAGGGTCCCCGGAGTACACCAAATGAATGGATCCGCCAAATGAGGCCGATAAACCCACCGAACGCATCCAATAAACCACCGAACGCTGCCGATAAATCGCTGATAAACCGCAGAATGTATCCAATAAACCACCGGACGCAGCCAGAAAACTGGCGAACTCAATTGACGATCCACCGACTAGGCCACCGAATGCCTCTGATCAGCCGCTGAAAAAATATCAATCAGCCGCCAAACAGGGGTAAAAAAATAAATAAATAAAACAGTTTTTAAAAGGTGTTTTAAACAAAGATAATGCATGAAAATGCATGGAAATGATATATAAGATCCTATGAATAATAATAAAAAGGTCTGTTACGGAATAAAAAACCACAATTAAAAAAATCAATCAAAATGTTTGCTGAAAAAATCCAGAAAAATGCCCAAAAAAATCCTAAATTATTAAAACTAATAAAAATACTTTTTGCAGCACATGAAAAGAATAAATGGATGAATAAAAAAATTATAAATATGGGAATGCTTTTTTACATTGAAACCAAATGGATTCAACTGTTTAAACCTGTCGAACGACAGCGCCAAAAATCTGGCATTTCGACAACTTTTCAGGGCTGTTCGGCATTCTCTGAATAAATTAACTATTACTTCTCTGTGGGGAATTTCACTGTCACCAAATTGCACCGTATTTCGCTTTCAACTCAACAATATATTTGGCGAATTGCCAGCTTTTTTGAATAGCCGAATTTCCACAAAATTGCACCGTACGGTCAAAATCACCGTTTGGTGCAATTCGGTGGCAAATTCGTCTCTCTTTGAATAACCCCTACTGAGGAAAAAAACATTTTTGACCCCAGATTGGCTAATTTTTGTTCCTTCATACTTGGTGCTAAAATTAGGGAGGAGAAGGAGATGTGTTTCAATTCCATCGCCAAATCAGTAGCCCACTTTGCCATGATGCACACTTGTTCTCTCCAATGGTGGCTTTTATCCCCTGTCCAATCCTCATGTATAACATGAATGAATTGTATTTAGGGGAGAGGCAGTAAATGGTGGCTTTATCACAGTGAAGCTGACCAACTGAGACAAATATGTACATGACAGGAAATCTATAAATATCTAATGTAGTATTTAATGTAATAGATTTTAAGCAATAATAGTAACTTAATATTATATCACAAAAATGTTATGTCAGATTAACCATTCTCTGCCTTTGTTTTTTAAGATGATTAAATAATTCTTATCCATCTTTGCAATTTGACTACACGCAAGACTTGACCACTTCCACAGAAAGCAACTTGTTAATTGAGGAAAGCATTACAATGTATACATTTGGTTCTATTCGATTATTTTTTGATACCTTAGTCTTCATCGCCGGTGAGCACCACTTAATTGAACATCAGAACACCAGAACTGATTTCTCTTCCGAACTGATAATTGCGTTAGAAGGCAATTAAGCTGAAAAAATATATCAGTTGCGTGAGAGCCTGTAGGTCAGATCTCCTTTCTTTTTGCACGCACATTTACTTGAGTTCTGCCTTGTAAACAATGTGTTGCAGAACCTAGGAATGGCTGCGTAAGTAATTTTATTTTTCACGATTCAAGCCCTAAAGGTCTTGAACTGTCAGATTTATTGTCCTTCCCATTTTATGACTTTTAGTTGTATTTATTCTTTTATGTTTTCCATCAGCCGTGTTTACGTGAAATCCACTCTGTCGACTTTCATACTGTTAAATCATTTCTTTAAACCTAAGCTTCTGTTCGGCATCAATCCCCTAAGACATATCATTAACATGAATCATTTCAGAAAGTGTTTGGTGTAGTAGGAACTTCTTGTTGTATCAATCACTCAATGTGATGGAAAGGAGTGATGACCTTCACAGAATCTTTGTACCAAGGCGAAGAATCCAAGGATGGAAAAAAAATTCTGTCTCTTACTGTATTTTTTTGCTTCCTATAGTACAAGGTGTCACTTGCTTTCGTGTCGATCAGAAGGACAATAGAAATTCTGTTCGCATCCAATAATCACTGTCAATGTGCATATTTAAAGGGACATTACAGTAAACCTTGAAGTATTGTAAATGGATGATTGAATAGTTCCTGTTGTAATATTGATCATGTAATAACATAAGATTTTAAGAGTAAAAGAACAACTGTACAGCCATGCAGGTTTGTATCATTCCTGCAGTTCTCTTCCAGTGAAAGCCATTAACCATCTTACCTTTACTCACATTCAGTCACTATTCAAATCCTGCTACTTACACCTAAAAAACATTGCACACGTCCGCTCCTGTCTTAATCAGGACTCTGCTAAAATGCTCATCCAAGCTCTTATTATCTCCCACCTTGACTACTGTATCCTCCTTCTCTCTGGCCTTGAGAGATCCCAGATTCTCCCTCTGCTGTCTGTTATGAACACTTGTGCCAGGCTCATCCACCTCACCTCCCGTTCCTCTCGCACTTCACTCCTTTGTCAATCTCTACACTTGCTCCCTGTTTCTTTTAGAATCCAATTCAAAACACTGGTGCTCACATACAAAAGCTCTCCATAACCACGCCCCTGCCTACATCTCCTACCTTATTAACAGGTACATCCCATCCCGACCACTTCGCTCTGTCATTGATCTGATGCTATCAGCTTCAGGTACCTGCACTCCCAACTCTCCCGCCTTCAAGACTTCTCCCGAACTGCCCCCTTTCTTTGGAACTCCCTCCCGCACAACATCAGACTCTCCACATCTCTCCAGTCCTTCAAGATGTCTCTGAAAACATATTATCTCTCACTCCCTAATCCCCCTCTGTTCATCTTCCCACATAGCACACATGCACTTTGCTATTTCACATTCTCTATTAACCATTACCTAGTGTGCCACCCCTATCCTTTTAGATTGTAAGCTCTTGAACAGGGTCCTCTCTCCTACTGTACTGTGTGTTGAACCTGTGTGTATATGTGTTGTTCTACCTCCCATTGTACAGCGCTATGGAACGTGTTAGCGTCTTATAAAAGCCTGTAACTCTCTGTAACTTGTGCAATGGCATTTGTCAAAACATATTTGCATCTGATGATGTGTATATATGTCAGAGATGAATGAGCAGAAACTTTTTGAACTTCATACAAGCATATCTATAAGAATTCAAGGAGCATTTCTACTTGTGACATCACATCGACTTGTGACATCATGTAGGCGGTGTATTAAACAACTACTAAAAAACAAAATCATATAACGCAGACAAGAGGAGCAGTTAAATATAATCTGAAAAAAGACATTCAAAACTAAGACATAATGCACTGCATTTTTTGCATATTTATTTAACTCTTTTTTCTAGAGGTTATTTATTAATGGTAATGACATGATATATTCATAAGTGATATTATTGATGGCAAATACATCTTTCAGTTAAACCTGATCCTGTCTCATATAATACTTTTGTCCTCAAATGACAAAAAGCAGATGTGACTGCTTTAATCATAAACTGAACTCTGAAGTCGTTTTTTTTATTGAATGTGCAATTGCAGCAGATGATAACTGATATTATAACGACAATAGAGCAAATGTCTTGACCAGTTTTGCTATTAGCAGACTGAAATGGAGGCAGAACACATGTTTGATGTGACAAAATGATTATGTGTTAAAATGTTCCTTCACAGGCCATATGATGTATGTGTTCTCCTATCAGTATGGTGGGATTTGCTATAAATATTTGCCCACTGTATAGATCAGTCTCTATGTATTTAAACCATTCACTACCATGATCGAGTATACTCCATCTTTGAAAGCTCCTGCTGGAATCCTGATATCGAGTAAACTCAATGTGGTCTTGTTCTGGAGCAATGCAAAGGAATTCCTTTACTGCCAACAAAATACGTTTGCAAATGGACTCCAGAATATGCCCATGAAAGATCAACACAACCGGCATGACAACCAATGTGTTATAATTATTCAAAATCCATTTTTCATAAAGGAACCACAGAGCTGAAGATAAACTGTAAATGTAGCAGCACTTTTTGGTCAGCCTCTGCCTGTCTAATAGGGCTTACCTACAACATGGATATATAGAGGGATACCTCTATATATCTTTACTTTATGGTCACTTTCCATAAAACCACTGAGTCTTACCATATAGGCATTTTATGTAAAATCACTTGGTATTGAAGGATTTAAAGAACTATTGTAAGATAAAAAAAAGGTTGGTCGTGCGGCAGTCAGCCAATCCAACACCTCTCAATGCAAATGTATTGAGAGGCATTGGCCAATGAACACTGTACTTCCTGTGTGCTGTTGGTCACTCAGAACCCAGAAAGGCTGTCGTTCATCCACAAATATGCCTCTGGCGTACTAAACATGTTTCTATGATGAAATAAGGCTAACCGATGTGTTAGACATAACATATTGTATTCGTAGATACATATATTTGTAAATAAAAAAATCTTTCTTGGAATGTGTGCAAGAATTTTAATGAGACAAAGGAACTTAATAGCAATGTGTCAGTACGTATGCTCCTTATAGGCAGCGTCCTCCATATGAGTGCAAAATCAGGATTTTGAAACCTGGAGCTATGAGAGATGCTTTTAATCTGAACTTTCATGTGGATATTGTTATAAGGTTCGCATGTGAATAGTGTAAGCCTTTTACCTACATTCAGTGTATGGTATATGAAACATAATGACATTATTACACTATCCCCTTGTTGGTTCTCTTCTATATGTGAAAAAAAGGCTGCTGGAAATGAAGAGATTATTGCCCATCCTATCACCCATCTATACATGAATATACAGTCAGGTCCAGAAATATTGGGACATCGACACAATTCTAACATCTTTGGCTCTATACACCACCACAATGGAGTTGGAATGAAACAAACACAATGTGCTTTAACTGCAGACTGTCAGCTTTAACCCTTTCGCTGCTGAGGCTTTTCCCGCCTCTGTGCTGAGGTCATTTTTTCCGGTTTTGCTCATCATGTTTAAACGTGTTTTTAAGGCTTATTTTAGTATATGACCCAGACATATTATATATCGTTCTTTCCGTCAGACTCGGCAGATTCATAATATGTCATTATTATATGTATACGTCATGACCTGTCTGTATATTATAACAAAAAATGCAATAAAATATGAATTTTCAATAATTTACAATGTGTAAAGTGGTTTTTTTTTCACATTTTAACATGCGAGCAATTGCGGTTATATTTTGTATGGGGTGTGCTTGTTAAAAAAATTTGAGATGGGGTCTCGTTACATTTTTTTTTGGGGAACATTACACGATTTTTAACAAACGCACCACATACAAAAATCGTTAGTGCAGCATCATTGTTCACATTATAATTGAAATGGGAACAATATTGCTGCATTAACAAACCAAAAAAAAGAAAATAAACTTGTTTATTTTTTTTTTTATAATTTATTTTAAATATTTTTTTATTTTTAATTTTTATTTTTTTTTACAAACTTTTTTCATACTCATGTTTGGTATTGTTGGAACGGCCATGCTCTGGCCGATCCAACAATACCAAACATTAACCCCTAACTGCCACGGATCGGGAGATAGAGGGTTCATTGGAATCCCCTATCTCCACCATTGGTGGCAGTTAGGGGTTAACTCCAGGACTGGCGTCATCGTGCTATGCACGATGACGCCAGTCCTCAGGGGGCATTCCCGGAAGCTTGGCCGACATCCAAGATGTCGGCCAGCTCCGGGAAAGGATCACGAACCGGCGCTTTTCAGCACCGATTCGTGATCCGGCCCCCATGGGGTTAATCCCAGGTACCATTTGGAAGGGCAGGCTGTGCCCTTCCAAACGGTGCCTGGTTTAACCCCCGCAATGCCACCGATCGGGAGGGAGAGAGGTCCGAAGGACCTCCCCCCCTCCCTTTCAGGCGCCTCCTCCGCACATGCGGGGGGGCGCCTGAATTAGGTGTCATCGTGCCCCCGCGATGACACCTAATTACTCCGGCGGCAGTTCCGGATGCTGGGCTGACATCGAGGATGTCAGCCCGCACCAGGGGGGCCAGCGATCGGCCGGAACCCGGCCGAACGCTGACCCCAAAGAGAGGACGCGCTCAGCGCATCCACCGCATGGAACGTGACATGCGGTTGGACGTGCTGAGCGCGTCCTTAGCAGTGAAGGGGTTAATTTGAGGGTATGTACATCCAACTCAGGTGAACTGTGTAGGATTTACAGCAGTTTGCAGATGTGCCTCCCACTTGTTAAGGGACCAAAAGTAATGGGACAATTGGCTTCTCAGCTGTTCCATGGTGAGGTGTGTGATATTCCCTTATTATCCCAATTACAATGTGCAGATAAAAGGCCCAGAGTGCATTTCAAATGTGCTATTTGCATTTGGAATCTGTTGCTGTCAACTCAAGATGAAATCCAAAGAGCTGTCACTATCAGTGAAGCAAGCCATCATTAGGCTGAAGAAACAAAACAAACCCTTCAGAGAGATAGCAAGAACATTAGGTGTGGCCAAAACAACTGTTTGGAACATTCTCAAAAAGAAGGAACGCACCGGTGAGCTCAGCAACACCAAAAGACCCGGGAGACCACGGAAAACAACTGTGGTGGATGACCGAAGAATTCTTTCCCTGGTGAAGAAAACACCCTTCACAACAGTTGGCCAGATCAAGAACACTCTCCAGGAGGTAGGTGTATGTGTGTCAAAATCAACAATCAAGAGAAGACTTCACCAGAGTGAATACAGAGGACTCACCACAAGATGTAAACCATTGGTGAGCCTCAAAAACAGGAAGGCCAGATTAGAGTTTGCCAAACAACACCTAACAAAGCCTTCACAGTTCTGGAACAAGATCCTATGGACAGATGAGACCAAGATCAGCTTGTACCAGAGTGATGGGAAGAGAAGAGTAGGGAGAAGGAAAGGAACTGCTCATGATCCTAAGCATACCACCTCATCATTGAAGCATGGTGGTGGTAGTGTCATGGCGTGGGCATGTATGGCTGCCAATGGAACTGGTTCTCTTGTATTTATTGATGATGTGACTGCTGACAAAAGCAGCAGGATGAATTCTGAAGTGTTTCGGGCAATATTATCTGCTCACATTCAGCCAAATGCTGCAGAACTCATTGGACGGCGCTTCACAGAGCAGATGGACAATGACCCAAAGCATACTGCAAAAGCAACCAAAGAGTTTTTGAAGGGACAGAAGTGGAATGTTATGCAATGGCCAAGTCAATCACCTGACCTGAATCCCATTGAGCATGCATTTCATTCGCTGAAGACAAAACTGAAGGGAAAATGCCCCAAGAACAAGCAGGAACTGAAGACAGTTGCAGTAGAGGCCTGGCAGAGCTTCACCAGGGATGAAACCCAGCGTCTGGTGATGTCTATGCGTTCCAGACTTCAGGCTGTGATTGACTGCAAAGGATTTGCAACCAAGTATTAAGAAGGGAAAGTTTGATTTATGATTATTATTCTGTCCCATTACTTTTGGTCCCTTAACAAGTAGGAGGCACATCTGCAAACTGCTGTAAGTCCTACACCGTTCACCTGAGTTGGATGTACATACCCTCAAATTAAAGCTGACAGTCTGCAGTTAAAGCACATTGTGTTTGTTTCATTCCAAATCCATTGTGGTGGTGTATAGAGCCATAGATGTTAGAATTGTGTCGATGTCCCAATATTTCTGGACCTGACTGTACACAAGATGACGCAATATTTTATACACTTACTCCACTTTTATATAAATAATAGTAAAATTGGCAATATTTTTCACATCAAGAAATGAAAGCATTGCTCTGTATATGAACGAGTTAAGAATAATATCTCAAGTGCTCAATCTCTTCTCTGTAAAGGTGTAATAGATACTTTTCAAGTGTATACTTCAAGCAGTCAAGCTTCTTTTGTTATTATCTGCTTTAAGTGTATAAGTGAAGCAGGACATTTGAGAAATAACACCTGTTATGTTTGTTAACTTGAAATAGAGTGCTCAATATCTGGCGCACACTATGCCCGATGGCAAAAAAATTGCTTGTTTTTTACAATATTTATATTTTTATACAAAGCACTACCAAAGATATATTCCACGCGCAAAAGGTGGGCAAACCATAATACAGTAATAAGTCCACAGCATAAGCTCTCCTAACATGAAAGTCCGCTTAGATGTGTAACACATAGTACATTATTGCACCACACTTCATCAAAACATCCAGAGTAAACATGCATCCACACCATGTTGATATTGGCAGTGGCATTATACTGTTGCCACAATATTCTTAGCATGATTCCATTGCCATATTGTTATAATGTTGAGTGACATTTATTTAGACTCAATCATGTCAACTCTGCCAGGTAAACTGTTATGAAAAGTCTTATAATCTGTCATCCATCAAATACAGCCAAAACACACTAATTCATTGACAGACACCCATATACACTGCCAGACACCCATATACACTGCCAGACACCCATATACACTCAAAAAGACTAAAGATGGTTCATTCATTACTGACATATATATTACCAGTGCCTGAAATGTGTACAACACAACAGGGGTTATTCAGCAAGCACTGAATTTTTAGTGAAGTTTCAGTGCGTTCTAGTTCGCTGCTTCAGCGATCCAATTTCACAGACCCTACGGTGAATTCACTATTCACTGCAGGGTTCCGAAGTGCGCCAAAGATGGAGTCGCCGAAGACTGCCAAAGACCGAAGACCGCCGAACTGATGCCAACCAGACCACCAAATTGGCCGTCGATCGCCGCTGAACTGCTGAAGAAAAAAAAACAGAATTCTGCTATTCTTCTAATAAGTTTTTAAACCAATAAAAATGCATTAAAATTAGTCTAAATAATAAAAAAGGTCCTATAAAAAATAAAAAGGTCTGTTACAGAATAAAATAAAACACCTTTTTAAAAAAAATTGGGAATCAAAAATTTTGTCCAAAAAATATAAAAAATACATAAAGGTGTTCCAAAAAATAAATAAAAAGACGGTTTGCTGAACATGAACAGAAAAAAAACGGTTGAACAAAAAACAAATAAAAATGATAAATTTTTTTTCATTGAAACCTATGGGATTTGCCTGTGTCTAATTAAACCACTGAAAATCAAGGCATTTCACTGATACTTCTGTGCAGGTCGACGTTCTCTGAAAAGATTGGGACAATTTTGCTGTCGATATCGGTAGTGAAGGGGTTAAGGCCACAACAATTACATGCTTGCATGCTTGCATTTTCTAAAGTAACTACAGTCAAAAAGGATGCATGTTTTAGTTTTAGGGTAAGGTGTAGCATTAATGTTAAGGTTAGCGTCAGTATTAGCAGAGCTTTTTTTCAGGGCGTACTCGCCGGTACTCAGTACTGGCACCTCACCACTCTGTACTGGCACCTCACCACCAGCCCAAACTAACAGGAGAGAGCATGATACTACTCCCTCCTCCTGCAGTGGCAGGCAGAGAATCGGAAGCGGTCGGCAGCCATGTTGCTCCTGAATGCTTCCGATTGTCAGGAGTGTATGTAGGGACCGATAACCCCCCCTCTTCTCCCAGTAAGTGACAAGGGAGGGCTGGTTAAATAAAATCTCCCCTCTGTTTCTTCAGTGCCCCAGCTCTGGCAGATGTGTGTAAAGATGCTGCACCCCCTCACTATGCTGCCGCTGAAACTTTGAACAGCATGGGGGGTGCATCATCTTTACACACATCTGCCAGAGCTGCGGATTGTCAGGCAAGCGATGTGATCAGAGGAGCTGGCACTGTAAGGCAGTACAGGTGGCCGCCTAAGAGCACAAGACCAGGAGGGGGTGCAAAAATATTTTTAAATCCCTGCTCACTTTTGACAGGGATCCAATTTTTTAAACTATCTGCCTGGCGCTGTGTCCCTGCTGCTCCTCCTCTAAGATGTAGCCGGTGCCCAGCGCGCTGCATTGTATCTGCCAGGTCAGATAGTAGACTCCCCCCGCGGTTGTGAATACGGAAGCCTACGCTCTCTCTCACCCTGTTCCCTTCCTCCTTGCTGGTGCCTGGCCCTCTCTGATGATGTCAAGAGGAGGACGTGCCAAATGTCGTCTACACTGCCGCCCTACCACCAGCCACCCTAGCAGTTCCAGACAGTGTGTGGTACACCATGGAAGGTGAGAAGGTAGAAATTTAAGTCCTGGCTGCATTGCTCTACAGGGACTCAGTGAAAGGCAGGCCTTGGAACAAAGTAAAAAACTGCTGCTGCTTCAACACAGCATTTAAAAACATCAGCTCTGGCAACACAGGTATGTTCACCTGGTCCTCATTGGAGTCCCCCAATATTATTCAAATAGCACTTGGTGTATAGTGGAGTTTTATTGCTGTGGAGCTCATACACACTGCGCATTACTTTGAGTTTCATTGCTGTGGAGCTCATACACACTGTGCATTACTGTTTCATTGCTGTGGAGGTCATACACACTGCGCATTACTGTGGGTTTCATTGCTGTGGGGCTCATATACACTGCGCATTACTGTTTAATTGCTGTGGAGCTCATACACACTGCGCATTACTGTGAGTTTCATTGCTGTGGAGCTCATACACACTGTGCATCACTGTTTCATTGCTGTGGAGCTCATACACACTGTGCATTACTGTGAGTTCCATTGCTGTGGAGCTCATACATACTCAGCAAAACTGAGTTTCAATGCTGTGGTGCTCACAAATGCTAGGGGATTATCCACTCAGTGCCAGCGTTGCAAAAAACAAAACAAAACAGCTAACTGCACTGCAATATAGATTTTTCTTGCAACAGAGACACTTAGCGGATAACCCCCATAGGGTTACAACAATAGTTGTAGTTCACTTAAAGGAACACAGTATTAAAAAATATGGTTCCCTTTTGTGTCTTCCTTTAAGTGAGCTACAACTATTGTTTATTAGGACATGAAAATAGTCATAATAATCAGTTTTTCCCCGGGCATGAGAATACCCCCACCTATTTTTCCACAAAAAAAGCACTGAGTATTAGAGTTTTGATTAGTATTAGTGTAAAGGTGACCTTTAAGGTTACGGTTAGGTTTAACCCCTTAGTGACCGGGCGGTTTTACACAAATCCGTCTTTTAGTGACCGCTGCTGTTTTTACGTTTCTGCGCTGTTAGTGTTTAGGTCAAATTTTCCTCTTACTCGTTTATTATACCCACACATATTATACACCCTTTTTCCCGCCATTAAATGGACTTTCTAGAAATACCATTATTTCCATCATATCGAATAATTTACTATAAAAAAAATATGAAATATGAGGAAAAAAATGGTAAAAACACACTTTTTCGTAATTTAATCCCCAAAATCTACAACCACCCAAAAAGACCCTGGCTAAATAGGTTCAAAATTTTGTCCCGAGACTAGAAATACCCAATTTTTACATGCGTTTGCTTTTTAACCCCTTCACTGCTGAGACAGTTCACCTATGTGCGCTGCGCTCATTCTGACCATTTTGTGCTAATTATTTTTAGATGACAGCCTAGGTCCTATTTAATTAAACCCCCCCCAGACAAAAAAACTTTAAAAAAAAAAACATTTTTTTATTTTATTTAATTTTTTTATTATTTTATTTTTTTATTTTTTTTTAAAACCAAACCTGGTCATGTTTGGTATCATTTGAAAGGCCATAATCAGGCCTTTCAAATTATGTCAAATATGACCATCTAGCTGCCATGGATCGGGATGCTACATGGCAGCTAAATGGTTAACTGGCCCACTGACATCCTCACACATATGGTGAGGTTGTCAGTGGGTGGGGGGGGACCTGGAGGCTTGGCTGACATCCAAGATGTCAGCCCCCCTCCAGGTTTGAATCGTGTTTTGGCGCCAATTGGCGCCGCAACGTGATCCGGCAGCGAAACGGTTAATGCCATACTCTCAGGCTCTCCCCTCTCCAGCAGTGCAAACGGCATCTCCCTAGCTTCAGTGGTTGGGGAGATAGAGGGCTCCGAAGGAGCCCCCCCTCCCCTCCATTGAAATGCATGGGGACGCCTGCTGATGACATCACCACGCAGCGTGGCGACGTCATCAGCCTCGCCTGCCCATGTAAATCACATGGGCAGCCTTCCTCCCTGCCAGATCGCTGTGGGATCCAGCGAGGGAGGTGAGTATCGGGCGGGAGGGGGATTAGGCGCCGCTGACGTACCCTGTACGTCCGCGGGTCTAAGGGAGACCCGAGGACAAGACGTACAGGGTACGTCAGCGGCCCTTAAGGGGTTAACTATTATATTTTGCTCTCTTCAGTGTTAGGTAACATTTCTGCTCCTTCTTTGGATGTGAACATAGCAAGCTTGATCGATTTATACTGAAGATTGCGTAGAAAATTTGAGGTGAATCTGTTGGTTAGGCTTAGGGGTTAGGTTAAAAGCAACCCTAACTCTGCAACTAAAAGAAGCATAGTGCTGTGAAAAATTTATTTTAAAAAGGTAATACCAGCAGATAGTGTGAGACGTCGAGTAGCGAGTGACGACACAAACACAAAGCGATGGGTATAAAGAATTTTTTTTTTAAATAAAAAGGATAAACAGAAAGATAAAACATTAAAACATTATTAAACTAAACCCTGAACACTGCAGTAACACAAACACTCAGCATAGGTAAAGTGATATACAAGGGATCAACAAGAGCAACATTCATTTACCAAATCCAGAAATGCACAGCACAGCCATGTGCTCTCAGGTCCAAGCCAAATCACCAAAAGGACTGATCCCTTCCTGGAAGTCCTGGTTGAATGAAAAGAAGGTTGGCCTAGAGTCATGTCTCCCCCACCAGAGTGGGCTGGCTTAATGATGTCACAGCAGGGCCGGCCCAAGCCAATGTGCTGCCTGGAGTGACGGATGAAATGCTGCCCCCCCCCAAAAAAAACACTTGCAAATAGTATAGGTGTATCACAGAGCTCCATAACAATAAAACTCACTGTAATGTGCGGTGTATATGAGGGTATCACAGAATCCACAGCAATAAAACTCACAGTAATGTGCAGTGTGTATGAGCGTATCACAGAATCTGCAGCAATAAAACACACAGTAATGTGCGGTGTGTATGAGGGTATCACAGAATCCACAGTAATAAAACTCACAGTAATGTGCAGTGTGTATGAGCGTATCACAGAATCTGCAGCAATAAAACTCACAGTAATGTGCGGTGTGTATGAGTGTATCATAGAGCTCCACAGCAATAAAACTCACAGTAGTGCATGGTGTGTATGAGCTTATCACAGAGCTCTACAGCTTTTTTGACCCCCCCGGTCAATCCCATTCTTCATTACACCCTCCCATGGCCCCACCCTTCTTTTTACGCAGGTCCCCTTTTTTGGTTTCTAGACAAGTCCCGTTTTTTTAAAACCAGGCTGGTCCCATTTTGTTTGTCTAAAAAAAAACAGGCAGGTCCCCATTTTTGTAAAAAGAGGCAGGTCCCCATTTTTTTTAAAAACCGGGAAGGTCCCTTTTTTTAAAAACCAGGCAGGTCCTGTTTTTTTTTTTTAAACCAGGCAGGTCCTGTTTTTTTTAAATGCAGGCAGGTCCCGTTTTTTTTTAAATACAGGCAGGTCCTGTTTTATTTTCTAATGCAGGCAGGTCTCGTTTTTTATTTGTTAATGCAGGCAGGTCCCGTTTTTTTTTAAATGCAGGCAGGTCCTGTTTTTTTTTAATGCAGGCAGGTCCCTTTTATTTTCTTCTAATGCAGGCAGGTCTTTTTTTTTTTAATGCAGACAGTTTTCCATTAAGCACATTATCACATACATACTTAAACTTTATTCGTTAATAAAATTCACTCATCTCTGACCATGGCTGTGACTTTTTTCTGCTCCAAACATATCACTAGATGGAAGACCGGCAGAAGTGGGTGGTTTTAAAGTATACTTGTGAGTTGTGTGTTATGCCAGTCTGACTCTCTCTGAGACTGCAACAGGCTCTCTGGCACTTACCTGGTGCGTAGCTGGCTGGTCCAGGGCCCCGCGGGAACCGGAGGACGAGGAGAGACTGAGTCAACAGCAAACAAGTGGCTGGCGTGCCTGAAGATCCCTCCAATGTCTGCCCACACGACACCTGGCGGCATCTTGATCCCTCGCTGGCCCGCGTTGGCAAATTACCGGCCGCGGCGTCGACTATGGCGGTGCAAAAATTTGCCGCTCTCAAATGTCCGCCGCCTGGAGCAAGCGCACCACACTGCTCCATCATCGGGCCGGCCCTGTGTCACAGCTAACCACACAGGGCAAAAAGCCTCTCACTGCCCCTAGTGTTCCCTCTTTGGTATAACAATTAAATATGATGATTTATGACCCAATTCATCCATGATCACACCTAGTTTTTGCACTGAACACACATCAATAACCTGTTGCACAAGACCAGCATCAGATCTTGTGCTTTTGATTTGCTTCTCCTTTTTTATATTACAATGCATAGGCACAAAAATATATCGTATGGTAATAATGTAAATCCTAGGTGTTGATTCCAAGAATCATGTTCAGTTTAATACAGTACAGTTGTGGCTAAAGAGCAATACCCCAGATTTGAAGAAAAGCAAATGTTTAAAGAACTGTCTATTCTAGAAAAAGCACAAGAGTAAAAAAGTTGAGTCTTTTGGATTTGTAAAGATTTACGATGGTTTTCTTGGTATTGTGAGAATTTATGGTCGTAGGGTTGACGTGGAAGATGCAATATGAAGTCAATCTTTAACAGAGTTAGTGTTAGACTAATTCCCTCTTGCAGAATCCAGATCCAATGCATACATAACATACACACATTTTCCAGGTCGAGACATAACTCATACAAATATCTATGGTTTTACACAGAATTTCTATAAACATTATTAAATGCTACAAATGGAAACATTGCCAGGTTGTGCTGGATACAAGACCATACATCATTTCACAAACGGGGCACTTTTTCGTTTAGCATAAACTAATGTTGCTAGATCCTGATGGATTCATGTATAATTTACACAAATATTATGGGATCTTGACTGGTTTATGTATTAGTCGCGAATACATTCCTTAGTAAAATTAGAATGGTAAATGGAGACTTGACAGAAATACAGAAAATACACGATTGGGAGGTGAACTAACCCTGAGGCATTTGAGATCGACTTTATATTATAAAAGCAACTCAGTCTGTAAGAATGATACACAGCTTCATTAACCCCTTCAATGCTGTGGTTGCTTGTGTTTACACATTCAGCAACAGCAGACACAGCAGCTCAAGTAAATATGATTTGGAGCTATACTGTTTAATTGCAAATGAAACTCGGTTCTTACAATTGAATTTAATTTGTAGTTGGGCTCGGGACTGTGCTTCAAAGGTTTTAATACAGTAGGCATTTCACTCAAAGCGCTAATATATAGCTTTGAGTGAAAGCAATATTGGGAAGCATTGCTTGAAAAATGGGAATCTGTGTGTAATCACTGATCCCCATCTGATTCTGAATAGAGCTCCAGCTGCAGTTACCCTTTTTGACCAGCAGATGGCAATATCTACTTGCCAAATAGGGCTTCTACAGCGCAACATTCATTCAGAATTTTCTAAATGACGATTTAGTGTATTATTGATGAAAAAAGTGATTTTCCAAACAAAATCACTGGTTCCTGACAGAGGTTAAGTTAAGGAAAATTACCTGGTAATGATGGGGTTAAGCTTTTTTGTTGTGATGTTCAAATAAATGAAACAATCTGAACTATATGAGGAAATTCAGATAATATTTTTGCAATTTGCATTGAAATTCACAGTCATAATGTCACATTGCAATATGTAACTAACTAATACGTTTGGTCCAGAACAGCCCCTGATATTACTTCATCATAAACAAAGTTGTTATCTTGAAACAGCACCTTGATGCTGCAGGAGCAAAATCAATGACATAATCAGGGCATTACATTTGGGATCTCACCGAGTAACTGATTTACTACCTGCAGGATGGATACTCTGGTTTACGGTAGTAATGATGGCGAGTTTTTATCACGCGTTACAATCCCACATGTAACACTTCAAGGCTGGCTCATGATGTTAAAAAAAATCACAGATTAAAAACAAAGTTGTGCTAATAAAAAGATGTTTACAATATGTTGAGATTTTTTTTGATAAGCATAGCATAAATGTACATTATGGGAAAAAAATGATAACGCACCATAAGATTGATTTCAGTGACGTGTGCTTCAAAAGCTTCAGAAGAAATCGTCACTCCGTTATAGTCCATGAAGAAGCAGAGCATAAGTCAAATAAAAGCAGGTATAACTAAATAACAGAACTTTTTAAGTGCATAGTATATATACAGTATATACATATATATAAATCCAAGGAGTGGCCGCACTGAAAAATATAAAAATACAAAATTTATTATTATTGTATTTTTATATTTTTGAGTGCGGCCACTCCTTGGATTTTTGTATATTTTCTTGAGCCTTGCACCACATTTTGCATTGCTTTTGCACTTTTGTATTTTTTGGAAGGAGCTGCTGGTATCCTGTATACTTTATATGTATATATACTAGATATATATGCAAAATGTTGAAAAGCAAAAAAAAATTTCGAGCTCTATAATAAGTTATATATATAGATCTATAATAATTATGAATAAGAACCCATTACATCTGAAATGATTTTGTACTCAAATGACAATTAAAAATGTAAATCTGTGGGTCTCCCGGAAACCGTGAAAGGCCCACAACTCCACAACTTAGTCACCTCCTGGCTCCCCACAGCGCTGGGGATTTCTGATGATATTCTGCTGACAGTGGAGCGAGTCCATAGGCTGGGACCAGACCTCTCCCCTTCATTGACTCGGCCTCGCACATTCATTTTCAATTTGTTGAATTTTGCGGACAAAGTCCGCATTCTCCAAGCATACCGAAAGGCTGGCACCCTAGACTACCTAGGAACCACTTTACGCCTTTTCCAGGATTTCTCCGCTTCATTGGCTACCCGCCGGCGAGCGTTCCCTCCAATTTGTGTGCAGTTGGCAACAGCTTACATAAGATTCACGGTTCAATATCCGGCACGCCTCCGTGTCCACCTTCATGGTCATGTCGCCTTCTATGACACACCGGACGACGCCGCGACCATCTTGAAGAATGACTCTGGACCCTTGCAACCTCGCTGCTCAAAATCACCACCATGATTACGAAGATGGCTCCACAACTGGACTGGCACTGCCGTAGAGGCATGTCTGAGACACCACACGATCTCTCCTACTTTCTCTTCCTTGTTATTGATGTTTTTGTTCCGTTTCTGTATCTCGCAGTTGGTCCCACTGTCTTGAACAACGACTCTCTGACGATCTTCATCTCGCTCCTATGGGATCTCATGTTGGTTTGTTACTGTATTTTTCCTGTACCTCCTGTTCGATCATATGCTAACCCAATTTTTTTCAGAGGCAAACGCTCTTATGTCTGTGTTAGGTTGTTTATAGTTAAAATGTTTTGGATCGATCTCGTGAAGTTTCGCCGACAGGTAACGATATCTTTTATTGTACTTCGGGTATAGGGTCCGCTGCTGGGACAGCCCCCACCCCTCTTTCACCTTAGTCTCCGTACAGCATTTTTCCAAACTAAATTTTGGCATCCCTCATGACTCATAATACTCCTCTCACTCTCCCGACATCCGTAACTCCTCAGATTTCTACCCGTAATTCCTTTAAAATAGTATCCTGGAATGTTGAGGGCCTTAACTCACCGATCAAATCCCAAAAATGACTCCGACAGATTGTGACGCACTCTTAGCTCCCATCACACACGTTGAGGTCCGTAAGGCGATAGCTGCACTCAAAAATGGTAAGGCCCCGGGTCCTGATGGGTTCGGGTGGAATACTATAAGCTCCTCGCTGGCTCGGTGACCCCTCACTTGGCCTCCATCTACAAAAATATTTTGCAAGGGGAGGACCCCCTCCAAATTTTAACGAGGCGTGAGTGGTAGTCATCCCCAAGCCCAGGAAGGACCCCACCTTGGTCACCTCATACCGACCCATAGCGTTACATAACACAGACTTGAAACTGCTATCCACTATAATGGCAGGTCGCTTGCAGGGCCCCCTCGCGCGTCTGATAGGTTCCCAACAAACAGGTTTCCTTAATGGCCGACACTCCACTATAAACATACGCAAGGCCATAGCAGCGATATGGTCCTCCTCCCTAACACCACACTCCTCTAACCTCCTACTGAGATGTGATGTGGATAAGGCATTTCATAGCATTACCTGGGCGTACCTAGTCCGCTTCATCAAATTCCATCACTTTGGGAAGGTGTTTCTGGCACTCTTTCGCACGCTCTATCTCAACCCAGTTACAGTGATTACAGGGAACGGCCTCAATTCTACCCCCTTCGTCTTAGAGCGTGGAACCAGACAGGGCTGCCCCCTATCCCCGTTACTATTCAGTCTTGCCTTAGAACCCCTCATACGTATAATAGAGGCATCCCCAGAGATTAATGGCATCCATCTATCCTCCTCAGTGACACTAAAAGTGGTAGCTTTCGCTGATGATTTGTTGCTATTCCTCTCGGATCCCGCCTCAGCCATTTCACTCTTGTTGAACTTATTAGACATGTTCCATGTAGTCTCAGGTTTCCAGATTAATTACACCAAATCACTTGCGCTGTCTCTGGGAACCAAGACCCGGGGCCCTTGGCTCAAGCAATTTCCCTTCACCAATCTCCCTTCCCCACTGTAAAACATGGCGGAGGGAGCATCATGGTTTGGGGCTGCTTTGCTGCCTCAGGGCCTGGACGGATTGTTGTCATTGATGGAAAAATTTATTCCAGAGTTTATCAAGACATTTTGCAGGAAAACGTAAGACCATCTGTCCGCCAACTGAAGCTCCGCAGAGGATGGGTGATGCAACAGGATAATGACCCAAAGCATACAAGTAATTCAACAAAAGAATGGCTTCAACAAAACAAAATACGCCTTCTGGAGTTGCCCAGTCAGAGTCCTGACCTCAACCCGATTGAAATGCTGTGGCATGACCTTAAGAGAGCGATTCACACCAGACATCCCAAGAATATTGCTACACTGAAACAGTTTTGTGAAGAGGAGTGGTCCAAAATTACTCCAGATCGTTGTGCAGGTCTGATCTGCAACTACAGGAAACATTTGGTTGAGGTTATTGCTGCCAAAGGAGGGTCAACCAGTTATTAAGTCCAAAGGTTCACATACTTTTTCCACCCTGCACTGTGAATGTTTACATGTTCTGTTCAATAAAAACATGAAAACATATAATGTTTGTGTTGTATTATTTTAAGCAGACTGTGTTTTTCAAATTGTTGTGACTTAGATGAAGATCAGAGCACATTTTATGACCAATTCATGCAAAACTCCACATAACCCCAAAGGGTTCACATACTTTTTCTTGCCACTGTAGCTAACCCATTAGTTACACAATTACTCACGTGCTCTTCTCCCCCACCCTCGACCTCTGCGATTTATACGCTTTTGCAGCTCGAGATGCCCACCAAGATCCCTTGGATGGCGATATCCATATGGTCCTCACACTTCCCTGATCTCTCACCACAGGATCTAATAAACGGCACTCTAGTATCCAGATGCTTGATTCCTTCCGCTAACTACTGGGTCATGTTTTACAAAATCTTACACTGCGCATACATGTCACTAGATAGAATGGCCCAAGCAGGACTCTCACCAAACGCTAATTGTTTGAAATGCCACCACACACTGGCCGACTTAGAACACTGCCTATGGTCCTGTCCATTCATACAATTATTTTGGGATAAGATACAACATGTGGCACGTGGGTCCTTAGATTGGAAATCCCTCGAACCCCGGAATGGGCCATTTTTAATCGACCGACCCCCTCCACTCCCCGGCCTTTCTCTAAATGTCATAGTTTTTGGCTTGCCCTTTTAGCAGCTATGGGTAATTTTGTCCCAATGGTTTTTCGCAACCCCTCCTTCTTTCTGTATGGTGTACGAGAGGATATATGCCATATTTCTGGCCCAATGGTCTGAAGCGTCTATGCATCAGAATGAGAAGACACAGGCCCTTTTTACTAACTGGACCCCCCTTATCAGAACCCTCCCCTGCGAGACCAAAGACTCGCTGCAAAACACTTTTTTCTGTGCTCCTTGGTACACCTTACAGATGTTGCGAGGTACCCCACCGATCCCCCAGGACCCTCCAGACCACTCTTTGACTCGCTTCCTTGCCTCCTCCCCCGGAGACCCCGGACAACCACACACCGCCATCTCCCCGCCACTAGCAACTATAGGGCCCCATCTCTGATACAGGTGACAATATGTATTTTCTACTGCTGCACTCGAATGTTGGCCGCTTTCTTTAATGACGTTTCAGAGGTATCTTCACTGTTTCATTTCGGATGCCGAGAATGCGCATTGTTCTTCTATTTCTAATTGCTGTATCATACGTCGTTCTTTCACTTGTAAATAAAAATATAAAAGATAAAAACGTAAATCTATGTTACTGGAAAATCAGTATAAACATTTTTGAAACTGCAGAAATGTCACCACACCACTTTCATGCCTCAACTTTCCTCGGCCTTAAACACTTTCCATCACCCACTTGGTGGTCGATTGCTCAATTTTCTCCATGAACATTTAATCCAGAAAAACAGGCACAGAACTCATTTTGGCATTGCAGATGAAAGAGATTCTATTAATAACTAGAACCAAACATTCTGAATGCAGTAAGAGGATGTGCTAACTATTTTCTAAATTGGTATTTATAATTTTAGTCCTTCTATCTACAATACTATTCATCTATTTTGTCTTTCGGTTTGTCTGGCTTATGGAATACATTCCTCTGTTCCTGAATGTATTTATATCTCTTTCTAACAATGTCATAAACCCCAGTTTAGATATATTTCCATCTAGCAGCAGAATTAGTTGATTCATAAAGTCGCTGAGACTGAAACCAATGTAACTTTGCAAGTGGAGCGCAGGCCCTGGGGCCTGTTACCTAGTACTGCACATGACACATGATGTTATGTAATGAACTGCTAGGTTGAATCAGCAAATGCTACTCACTAGATAAATAGAACATCACCTATCATCACATTTTAGGTGGTCATAGACAATGTAGTGTAAGGCCGGGGTCAGACGAGCGCACTATGTGTGCCTGTACTGATGTGCCTCACGGCATCCGTTGCAGTATTGTGACGCTTCTTCGGGCCGGCCACACGCTGTAGCTGCGCATGAATTGCACGCGCTACAGGGGGCGTGCTGCAGATGTTCCGAAAGCCTCCCCGTCGAAGCGTCACGACATGCGTTCGACGGGGCTGCAAAGCGTGATCCTCCATAGATGGATCGAGCCTTGCAGCACTGAGCCCACTGACTGTGCTCAGCGAGGTGGCCAGATGGGCGTCAGAGTGGAAGGAATGCCAACTCTCACGGTCATTGTACGAGTGTATATGTATGTGTTTGTGTTGGTGAAAATGCAGAAAAATTGTGTGTGCATGCATGTGATCATTAGGGTGGGTGTGTTTGTTTGCATATGATTGAATGTGAGTGGAAAGGTGTGTGTGCATGCGATTGTGTATGTGTATATACATGGATACATATAGAATGGCATGTATGTATTTGTTTTTGTGTTGCCAGGGAGGTGGGAAGGAATGCATGTGATTGTGTTTTTGTGAATGTGTGTAGGCATGTGCAACAGTTAGATGTTATGTTGTCAGAGTTGGAGACTAGTGCAGATACCCTAACCCTCCTCAGCGGTGTGTAGGAGCAGTCCTCCAAAGAACTGGCTGCAATGTGCACCAATTAACAATGTACTACAGAATTTTGTGCATCGAACCTCTAGACATAAGGTTCTCTGTAGTAAAAGGCACTTAAAATTTAATTAAAAAAAAATTTAAGCCAAAAAAAAAGATTTTAAGCCAAATTAGTACATTCAAACAAACAGGTCTGTATAATGTCAAGTAATCACAGAATGGAAGCCCTTGGTAGCGCCTCAAACCGGATCATGCACCATTCCCTTTACACGTAGCCATCCATCTCGTCTCAACCCTCCCATAGGACTCCATAGACATATTATGTACACTGTTTAATCAAGTATAAATCCCACAATTCCCACGGGTCTTATTTCGGAGGCAAAAACTCCAGTAATTGAGTGGCTAAGCTATCATACCATCGAAACCTTTCCCTGGAGAGATTTTAAACTAGCAACAGTGGAGGGGTGCACCATCTTCCAATTCCTAGCTATCAATAGCATAGCAGTGGATAGAACATGGACCAGCATTATAGTTTGTTGTCGAGAGAGAGCACCGGGGCCTGCAACCCTAGTAGTGCAAAGTCCGGTGTGAAGAGAATGGTAGAGCCCACAACACTCGAGGCTAGCTCCACCACCTGTAGCCAGGAGTTAATATCTGGGTAATGCCACCAGATGTGCAAATAGGAGCCCTCCAGTACACCACATCTCCAACAGGTTGAAGAGGGTGCCCTCGTAACCCTCGCCACTCAGTCAGGAGTCCAGTACCACAGATAAAGCACTTTTCTGGAGGTTTCTAGCAAGGTGGTATTTTTCGTAACTCCCACGTCCCTATGGAAAACCTTACCCCATTCCCCTGAGTCAATACTCCATGCGAGGTCCCTTTCCCACACACTTTGATATTGCCATACTGGAAGTTCGCGGTCCGAAGAAGCTATATAATAACCAATAGAGAGCAAACCGCATGGTCGTGGGGAGGCGTTACAAATACTCTAAGTCACCGTTAGAGCTAGTTTATGGAAGGAGAAAAAGGCCATGAATCCCTGCCTTAGGAGGTAAATATGGAGCAGGAGATAGGGGAAGAAATAAGAACTATCCAGGTGAAATTTCCCTACACAATCGGAGAAATCCAGTATGGTCTGTTTTTCAAACAGTAGACAGAGGCTGACAATACCCTTCAGTTCCCATCTATGACTATTAAAGTTTGGGAGGAGATAGCGAAGAACCCTCCTTATTAAGCCAATTTTTTGTATTTCCAGGCACCCTCGATTTGAACCGAACCATTATACCATTTCAAATGCTAAATCAAAATATACATAGAGTGCATCCTTTGCAAAATATTAAAGCATAGGAAGAACACCAATAACTTTGTTCACATGATCAAACCATCAGAAAACAGTCATTAATTCCTACCGATATCAATATATAAACACAATTAGTACAGTATTTCCTTATGTATTTGATAGTCACATTGAAGAAACATGGAAATTAAATTACTGTGATTTCCTTAAAGTTCTTTCTTTTATTTCCAAAGAAAATATCATTAAACTAGTTGTTCGTTTGTTTTGTTTTCTTCCTGATTAGCTTAATGCTACAATTTTTAAAACTCATAAAAGAGGCATCTGGTGATCTGTAATAATATCAGCAACCTGTTAATGAATGGACTAATGGCACAGAAACGATCATTTACTGTACATACAAACAATACATAACGGGATTAGTTTAAAATTTCCAGCTTGAACTGAATTATTTTTATTAACCCTTTCACTACAAAGAAGACAGGGGGGAGATTTTACAGATGGGGAACACTAATCTTGCCTTAAGGTGTGAAAATATTTTTTTAAAATTTTCATTATTCATTGTATGTCAAACCAAAATCATATCTTTACTATTTTAGAAGCGAAAGGGTTAAAACTAAAATATTTATTTCTTTGCAGACAGATTTATATTCAAACCTTTTCTACTGATTTTTTTTTTCAAGGCCAGCGAAGAAAAATAACTTAAGAAGCATCATCTCAAGAACATGGCGAGAAATTGAGCTTAAAACAGAGTAAATTTTAAAAATAACGTCGGTGATACAAAAATAAAATGAGGTGATTGACCCTATAACAAGGCGAAAAGAAAATATCACTTGCTTTTCCCTCTATGGAAAGTACAACGTACTGCTTGCTTTTCACACGACAACAGTAAAATATTTTTTTTTACATGTGATCTTCCCCAAATCCTCTTACAATAAAACTACCGTATTTTTCGCTCCATAAGACGCACCTAGTTTTTAGAGGAGGAAAACAGGAAAATAAATATTCTGAATCAAATAGTGTAATAATGGATATTGCCCCAGCACCTCTCATGGATTTTGCCCCAGCTCATGGATACTGTCCCCCAGCTCATGGATAATGCCCCAGCTCACACATGGATATGCCCCAGCTCACACATGGATATGCCCCAGCTCACACATGGATATGCCCCAGCTCATGGATATGCCCCAGCTCACACATGGATATGCCCCAGCTCACACATGGATATGCCCCAGCTCACACATGGATTTGCCCCGGCTCATGGATATGCCCCAGCTCATGGATATGCCCCAGCTCACACATGGATATGCCCCAGCTCATGGATATGCCCCAGCTCACACATGGATATGCCCCAGCTCACACATGGATATGCCCCGGCTCACACATGGATATGCCCCAGCTCATGGATATGCCCCAGCTCACACATGGATTTGCCCCAGCTCATGCATATGCCCCAGCTCATGGATATGCCCCGGCTCACACATGGATATGCCCCAGCTCACACATGGATATGCCCCAGCTCATGGATATGCCCCAGCTCATGGATATGCCCCAGCACATGGATAATGCCCCAGCTCACACATGGATTTGCCCCAGCAGCTCATGGATTTGCCCCAGCTCATGGATATGCCCCAGCTCATGGATATGCCCCAGCTCACACATGGATATGCCCCAGCTCACACATGGATATGCCCCAGCAGCTCATGGATATGCCTCAGCTCACCTGCCGCCGCCGCGTTCGTCTCCCTCTGAGCGTGCATCCGGCGGCAGGAAGCTTGGGCACTCACCTGGGGGAGCCACGTGACCGCGATCTCACGAGATCGCGGTCACGTGGCTCCCCCAGGCGAGTGCCCAAGCTCCTTGCCGCCGGACGCACGCTCAGAGGGAGCCGAACGCGGCGGCGGCGGCAGGTGAGTTGAGGCATATCATGGGGCATTCGCTCCATCAGACGCACCCACTTTTTCCCCCACTTTTTGGGGGGAGAAAAGTGCATCTTATGGAGCGAAAAATATGGTAAATCTGTGAAAAAAAGTAAAATGGGAATTTAATTCGTATTTATGTAAAAATGGTCTTAAGCCTTTGGAGAAAAATTCACATTCCTAATGTGCAGCCACCACTTAATTACCCGTTTTTTTATCCATATTTTCTCTCTACTACCTTCCAATATTGCAAGTTGACCTTTGACATCCACTCTGTTGTAATTCAAATATTGTTCAATGTTTTTTCTCAATGTTTTATTACAATTATTATGAAAGTTTTACTCAATATTCTCCCTTTTCCCCCTATAACAACAAGCCAGCCATACCCAAAGCAACCTCTCCCTCTGCAAGAAAAGCAGTCACTACTCACCACCATTTTTCCCCGTAACAAGCCAGCCATACTCAAAGCAACCTTTCCCTCTGCAAGAAAACCAGGTATACTTCAATCAACACCGTCTTTGCCATTTTGTTACTGCTGCCAGTTTATATATATATATATATTTGGGGGTTTCCTTCCCTTCTTTTTTGAGAGTTTAATTCAGTGCTGATTCTCAATCTGCTCAGCTCCTCCCGCTTGTAAATACTTTGCATGACTAAATGGCTAGCCTTATTTAAACTCTGTATTTATTTTATCCACAGTCACTACTCACCACCATTTTTCCCCTCTGCTATCCCACCCACCTGCCCCATCTATCCTCCCACCCAGCCCCTATCTTAATTATATAGCCTCCTTTTCTCAGCTTCTGCAATCCTCGCTTGGTTTAACCTCATCATGCCAAGCTCTTGGTCTATCATTATGCAGTGTCTGCTATTTTCTCTCTGGTAATTATCTCCATACTCCCCCTGTTCCCTTTTGTTTCACTTGCCTCAGTCCCTTAGATTGTAAACTCACGGGATGTCTGGCTGAGCATTTGTATAAAGTGCTGCATTTGCAGGACAATTCTCCTGCAGGCAGGGTCGTCTGTTCCTTATGTTTTATTTGTTTTGTCATCTGTCTGTGCTTACCCATTGTAAAGCACTATGGAATCTGTTGGCAATATATGTACTTGTAACTGTAACCTGTGCTACCTCTTATTGTGCTACCGGCTTATTATTTGTACTTCTGTTTGCATGCTCTATGTTTTTGCTAGTAAGTATATAGAAGAAAAAAGAGGAAAAACTTGAACATGTCTTATAGCATAAAGGCAGCTCTTTTCCTGCACTCATGGTGGATTGTGCACTCAGTTCATCTGAACATTTACGATATAGAGTGTTATGTATCCTCAAACTACTGTGTTACAAAACACAGAACAATAAGACCATATCAATAAGCAGTATGTTGTTGCGGCACCTTCCCTAAACTTTGAATACCTGCTATCTTTTAGGTTTTCAGGTCTATTCACTGAAAGGTGAAACTCAGATTTGGCAGGAGAAGAGACCAAATAGCTGATTTGGAAAGTAAGATAAATGGGAGAATTTTTCTGGTTTACTATTTTTGACCTAGAATTTTCACTTGTGAGCAGGATGTTACTTCGCTGCAGAGGGATTTTGATAAATTGGGGGACTGGGCACTTAAATGGCAGATGAGATTTAATCTAGATAAATCTAGATAAATGCAAAGTTATGCACTTTGGAGTGAAGAACACACAAGTAATTTATACTCTAAATGGTACGGAGTTAGGGAAATCCAAGCAGGAGAAGGATTTGGGAATAATCATAGACTTCAAACTAAGTAACAATGTGCAATGTCAAACAGCAGCCGCCAAGGCAAGCAAAGTATTGGCATGCATTAAAAGGGGAGTTCACTCACGGGATGAAAACATAATTTTGCCTCTGTATAAATCAATGGTCAGGCCGCACCTTGAATATGCCGTGCAATTTTGGGCACCTGTCTTAAAAAAAGATATTATAGCGTTAGAAAAAGTGCAGAGACGGGCAACTAAATTAATAAGGGGAATGGAAGGGTTAAGTTATGAGCAAAGACTAACAAGCTTAAACCTGTTTAGTTTAGAGAAACGGCGCCTTAGAGGGGATCTGATAACCTTATATAAATATATACGGGGCCATTATCAACCATTGTCTGATAACCTATTCATTAACAGGACTATACACAGGACAAGGGTCATCCATTTAGACTGGAAGAAAGAAAATTTAGCTTAAAGCATAGGAAGGGTTATTTTACGGTGAGAACAATAAAGCTGTGGAATTCTCTGCCTGTTGAGGTGGTTGGGTCAGAGTCTGTACAGACTTTTAAAAAACGACTGGATGACTTCCTGCAGACACAGAATATTAAGGGTTATAATATTTAATATGTGGGTAAAAGCTTCTTGATCCAAGGAGAAATCTGATGCCATTCTGGGGTCAAGAAGGAATTTTTTTCCCGGTATGTTGCATATTTCAGACTGGGTTTTTTGCCTTCTTTTCGATCAACAGCAGTAGGTTATGTGGGAGAGGCTGAACCCGATGGACGCATGTCTTTTTTTCAGCCTATATAACTATATAACTATGTAACTTCTCCTGCCAATTCTTCATCTTTAGTGAATAGACCTGTATGTGTTTTGTAGAATTACTCTCTGTATTCTATTGTATCTCTCCTTTAAAAAAAAATCTGTAAACAGTCTACCAAAATGTAGTTTTGTAAACTGCAACTAAAGGTTAATGGACATTAAAATGTTTTACATTTATTGCCCTATTCCCATATTGCCGTTAAGCACAGCGCCTGATTCGTACAGCGGAACGGCTCGAGCGTTGTCCTTATTTTTTAAAAGACATATTACATCC
This sequence comes from Leptobrachium leishanense, assembly GCA_009667805.1. Taxonomy (NCBI): domain Eukaryota; kingdom Metazoa; phylum Chordata; class Amphibia; order Anura; family Megophryidae; genus Leptobrachium; species Leptobrachium leishanense. The sequence goes on from CM019067.1 coordinate 251,877,984, forward strand.
AAGATGCAAGCTGAGGATTCTTCTCGGATGTAGCGTTTGGTTACTGTACAGTAGTGTCTCCTATACTTTGTACGGGTGATGCAAATGGGGCCCCAGCAGACACCGTAGGGCAGGCCACTTATACTGCTGCTTGTTTTCAGTGCACTTATTATTTGTCTCTGAATCTAGAAGATATGGGTGTTGAAGGAATAAAGTAAACTTCTTGAAAACCAAAAACAAGTAGAAAATGTAGATATTATCAGTTGCAAACTGCAAACTTCTTTACCAAACTGGGTTAACCCCTTCACTGCTGACGACGTGTGGGACATGTCCTCAGTTACTCCTGCTGTATGCTGAGGACGTGTCCCACACGTCATCAGCTTTGCGGGACCCCCGGTGGAGATACTCACCTCTCTGTCCGGGGTCCCGTGGCGTTCTGACTTCAGCGTCCTCAGAAGCTGAAGTTAAGACCCGCCTGACGTCAATGACGTCATTGCGCCATGCGCAATGACGTCATTTCCAGGCGACCCCCCGGCGATGCCAGGAGATCGCCTGGAAGGGAGGGGGGGATCTGGTCAAAGAAATGCCAGACACCGCTTAAAAGGGGAGAGTCTCCCCTTTTAAGCGGTGCCTGGCTTTAACCCCTTAGGCACCGGGTCGCACTTTGGCGCCTTGCGGTGCCGAAGTGCGACCTAGCTCCGGTGGGGGCCGCCATCTTGGATGGTGGCTCCACTCCCGGGTCCCCCCTCGCTGCCTGACATCCTCATGCATAGCGTCAGATAGCCGGGGAACCCCTAGCTGCCCGGGGATTTCCCAAGGAAATCCCCTGGTGGAGATAGGGGTTTTGTTTGAACCCTGATATCTCCAGAACCGTGACAGCTAGGGGGTCATGGAGGGTGTCATTCGAAAGGCCTGAGCATGACATGACATGACATGACCAGGTATAAAGCAAAAAAGTAAATAATAATAATAAAAATTAAAAAAAAATATATAAAAACATGTATTTTTTTGTGTGTTGTTTTTATTAATGCTGCAATATCGTTCACATTTCAATTATAAAGTGAACAATGATGCTGCACTAATGATTTTTTTCTATGGAGTGCGTTTGCTAAAAATCACGTTTTCCCCCCCAAAAATTGTAATAAGTCCCCATTTCTAATTTTTGTACAAGCGCACCCCATAGAAAATATAACCGCAAATGTTCATGTGATAAAGTGTGAAAAAAACACTTTACACACTGCAGATGATTAAAAATTCTAATTTTATTGCATTTTTTGTTTTAATATACAGGCAGGACATGACGTATACATCTAAAAATAATATATTATGAATCTGCTGAGTCTGACGGAAAGAACGATATATAACATGTCTGGGTCGTATAATAAAATGTGGCTTCAAATCGCGTTTAAACATGATGAGCGAAAGCGGTATAAATGAGCTCAGCACACAGCGGTGAAATGCCTCAGCAGTGAAAGGGTTAAACAAGGTTTAATTTTAAAACCACTAAAATGCCCCATTAACTTTCTCAGGGCACATATTTTGAAAGAGCAACTGCAGAAATTAATTAGTTTTTTCTGTTTTCCTCTCCCTTCTTCTCCTTACATACAAAAGCAAGACAGGCTGAGAAAACAACAGATGGCGACTCTACCACATGTATGGCTAATTATTTAATTATACATATGATATAAAAGACAAAACAGAACGATCACAAAATTATCAAGCACAATAATACATTTTTAAATATACATACTAGACTGAGTTTATCTGCTGTCCAAACAACGAGCTTGCATACAGATACATTTATACTATTTGACTATCCCTAAAAAATGCTACGAACATACAACTACGTGATTTTCATATCCATTGCCATTAATCATGGTAAGAATAGAAAGCTTATGACTTCCAAAATAAACTGAGTGGAATCTATTGCATAAATCCTAGTTATTAGTGCAAATCCTCCGCAGTTGTTCCTTGTATTTTTCCAAGTCAGGCTGGTACTGCTACCCACTTTTCATACAGGTCCTTAGACACGTGTCTATACTGGCAATATGAATGTCCATTAAATCCATGTTGCTGGTTAACCAGTAGAGCCCCAGGCAAATCACTCTATGTTATAAATAAAACAATAGCGCCACCTTCATGCTCAGAAATAGATACTGTACAATAAAAATACAATACGTATCTCTCTCTTGTATCGTCTTCCCTAGAAGACATAGCAGCAATATTACTCAGAATAAATACAACAAGAGTGTATCTATATAAAACAAAAACAACACAAACATAGCATAATACAACGATGAATTCAGAATGCATATCAAAGCATAATGTTACCCCTCCTCGGTAAATGATGGCTCCAGGAACAGCAGAGTCAAACACCTGCCAATGAAAACCAGTATAAGCAGCAGGACCCCGTCAGGCAGAGAGACACCAATATCTAGATACAGAGGCCATAATTGAATAAATATGCAGCAGGGTTCAAAAGAGCAAAATTTACAACACTTTAATATATTATTCAACACATTTCGTTGGCGAACCAACCTCATCAGGGTTACACAATGAACATCTGGGTGACCAGAAATCGAGATCCCTGGCTTACACACAGAAAACGTATCCAGATGTTTTCATGTGATCCTCTACTGGGTACCTGGGTACCACTAGACTTCATTGTAATGCCATTATGATAGAATTCAGAAATGTTACCGCTAATGGTGATATTACTGTTGTATTGTACACAATCAAGAGATGCTGCTGGCACCCCAAATAAAATGCTAATCACAGGAACCCCAATAGTTAGAATCTTTGTTTATTCCCTTGCATCTACATTCCGGCCAAGGGAAGCGGCTGAGCATCGCATTGTTTCATCTGTGGAGAAGACAGGATTTAGGGGGCGTATTTCTCTGCCAGATTAATATTTCATGTAAGTGCCTTACCGCTTGGCTCGCAGACTCATTTTCTACATTACTAAGACTTGATTTCAGCATTGGTTGTAAAGTAATTATTTGATATGTCAACACAGTCATTTACGATGTCAATTAACAGTGGAAGTATTTCCCCCCCCCCTTTAAAATTAGCTCTGCAAGATTCTGCATTCATGCAAGTCTAGTTTTATGGCGTGCTTTCTAAGCCTTCTCAGTAACCACCATTCCAGTGTTTTGATAACAATGCAAGAGGGATGAATGAAAACTTATAACTATAGTAAATCAGAACTTTCTTATTGGAATTTTACTAATTAGTTTGGATAGGCAAAATAACAAAGAAATGCTTTCCCACATGCCGTGATGTCCTTTATGTGGCCCGAAATAAAAAAACATAATAAAAATAAAAATGTTTTAACACTTCAAATTCCAGGAGAATATTTAGCAGATCTATTAATTGTATTATTGTTTTAATTTAATATTATATGTACAGTAACAGATGGGCTTCCCCCCTGGATTTATTCTACTTACTTACATTTTTAATAAATATCTGTCTTATTTTTATACATTATTTTTCTGTTACGCACTTGTAAATTCGAAATCATCATATTTTACGATTTTACGTTCAAGCGCCTTTTTCCTCTGTACATAAACCATTCTCCTTTATAGCTATAAGGACATGTACAACAAGTTCAGCTCCATAAGACCGATTTGGCATCAATTTAGAGGCGACAAGGCAGCTTTGAGAGAATGATACAAAGACCCCTAAGTGTTCCCTTTAATAAAGAGTCAAGTGTTCCTATTTCAATACCAATATAATTGCACCTTGCTGCTTTAATGCCTTTTTCTGGCCCAAACAATCAGAATTTAACAAGCCTGAGTTTCCAGCTTAGAAAAGATTTGTGGCTTATAATTACAGTGATGCATGTACAATGTCACAAGATCCATGAAATTCCTTTTTGTTATGCTTAATGCCCTGTTTTATTGCGCTAATTTAAATTTAATGTCTGTCTCTCGTAATAACACTCAAATAAAAGTAGAGTGATATGTTTTCATGATAATATTTATTCAGACAGTTTCCTGAGATATGGCAGAGCGTTATCTACTGGTTTTATCTAGAAAAAACATTGTTGTAGGTCTATTGAGAAATGGGACGCGGCTTAGCATATTTTCGGCATGGCATTCGTCTAGAAGAGCCTCTGTTCTCTGAAGGCAAATAGATCATTAGTTCACTTCATCTCAGGCTGATGACCAAGCTCACACTAGATAAATATCCTGAGGAGAGGTCTTCGAGAAGCTCATGTAAGCAATTATTGAGAGGGAGATGGCATGCAATCTTCTAATTTCTATAAAATCAGCTATTTGTATTTTATTGGGCTGATGTAAGGCAAATTTCTACTGAAAGAGGAGGCAATTTACTGTAATAAAAGTGATAGAACAGCATTACAACCCCACTGCTAAATTTACTTATTTTATATATAGAGCATGATATTTTTTTTCTCATGGTACATCACCTAAATTTATCTTCTCACATTTATAATGAATCTATTGTGTTCTATATTAAGGTTTACAAGTATATTCGACCAAGATATAAATAAAATAGAAATAAACTAATCAGTTTGGGTTTTTAAATAGCCAGTATGTTTATATAAAATTAAAAAACTGAATCTGATTCTGCACAGGTAATTTTAAACATTATTTTCATTTGTAAATCGTTTTCCGATATTCTTCGTGCTCCAAACAGTTATGTCGAAATTATCGGATGAGTTGACGGCGATTCAGACATGAACAAAAATAAATCATCAAGAATGTTTGCCTTGGATTTCGTTCATGGATTTTTCCCAATTGAAATATAAATTGGTTTGAATAGACTGGTTTTAAAATTTTAGACATGAGAGAAGAAAGATTCTTGAGTAATTTAAGTTCACCTACTTTTTAAAAAATCCCGAATCTGCAATTTCCAAATACACTTGTCATGTTAGAATTACATTAAAATAATCATTTTTATACAAACTAGCTACACAAAAAATGGATAAAACATGATATAGCTATCTTTTCCATTAGCGTTTAAAAAAGAAAGCCTCAAAAGTAAACTAGAAAAATAAATAATGCTTCCACTTGTTGTTCCTGAGTTTGTAACTTCTTCATCTTTGTTGGAATATCCTGCTGCCAACACTAACCTTCCCATTTTTGACAAACGTATTACAACTCGAACCCCAACAACACTTTTCAGTATGGGATATGGACAGAGAATACAAAATACAAGCAAAGATGTTCAAAATCCACTTTTTCTCCTGCTTACTCCCAAATACAAAAGACCCTCACATCCCAAGCCTCTCAACAAATTTGTTTCATCCCATGGCCTGACACCATCACTGCATCTACCCCCTTCCTGCTTTCCTTGTCTTTCACATTAAAAACAGTCTCCACCCCTTAACCCCCTTGTCACTCCCTACTTTCTTCTACTGCTTTTTTCCACCTTACTGTGCTGATGTCATGCTTGATCCTTACTTCTCTGTGTTTGCTGGGATCACGGATACTTATGCCCATTCCCAACGTCAGTCCTCTGGGATTACTACAGCTGATGAGCATTCTTTTCCACCATGTCTTTTTAAACCTCCTCAGCACTTGACTTCAGTTTACACCGCCAACCAATAGAGGCTAACCTAGGGGTATTTAGCTCTGGTTTCTCAGCTGTCTCATTGCCCTTCCGTGGTTCTTTGTACCTCTCAGCACTGTATGATCTCTATTGCCCTTACTGTGTACCAGACCCTGGCTTGCTCTCTGACTACCCGTGTCTCTCCTGTCCTGGAACTCAGCTCTGTTTTAATATCTTGCATTTTATTAATTTGTATTTCTGTAACGACTGTAACAATTCAATGTTCTTGAACCCAGGACATACTTGAAAATGAGAGAAGTCTCAATGTATCCTTCCTGGTAAAATCCTTTGAAATAAATACATAAATAAAATAAAAAATAAATAAATAGCTATACTTCTGGTATCCTGACCACAGCTTATCTGACTATCCTCCTCTATAGTATAGTAAGTCAGGCATTATTGGGACTGGTTCTCAGATTAGAGATTCTCTGTGCAGAAATTGTCTGTCTTTAGGTTGCTGAACAAAGATAACTTTGTAATCTGCCCTGTAAAAAAACAGAACTTTCGATTCCTTCATTGCAGGTGCAAAGCGCCCATGTCCAACAGGTACTGCTGGACACTCTTCAACTCTGGGTCCGATATTATGACTCCAGAGGCCACATTATTCCCTCTAGGCCCAGTGTTCACACTCCTACCAATACATACCGGTCCCCAGCCACCATCTTGCATTTGAGGAACAATGGTCCATCATCCCACTCGGTAGGTCATCTCAATCTTTTGAGGTAGCCCAGGCAAACTTAGAGGGAACCAGCTGGTACGTGACAGAAAAAATTGCCACCTAGTGTAGGTCTCTGTAATCACAGGCAAATTGGCAGGCCACAAAACAGAATCTCAGTCAAGGAACCTGACCACTGGATAATGGGTGAATCACAGCCGCATTGAAGCCAAGATGAGTATAAAATATTGCTGCAAATTCAGAAATATTGCTTGACCTCAGCAGTGGCCATGGACATCCTCAGAAACAAGTCAGCACACCATGGCCTCCGGACATGCCCTCTTCCCTTCACCCATGAGTTTAGGTGCATTATATTCTCCTTTACAGGGATTAGACAAATGCTTTCTCGGGGAGATTGGGTTAAAATGACTGGTGCTATTGACAATAGTCTTGTAATTTTTTTCACTAGAAGATCAAGACTGATTAGAACAGAATGTTGATCATGGCGAAGGTGTTGAAATTACAGGTTGAAATTAAATAGAAGAGGTACAGGGAACAAATAAATTGGAATATAGATTTGACAAGCAATTTGCCTGAGAGATTATTAGTTACTTGAATGCATAGTGCACTATGATGTCAATATTTATGCAATTATATTGACAGTTCTTTCTTTTAGCAAACTTAATGCAAATATCCTGAAGGGCATAAGTTGATTTTTGTGTCAGGAAGAAGTAAAGAATTAGAAGTTAGGAGACTGTACCAAGAAGTCTCAAACTGCATTATCTAAATGGTATAGGCCCTGGTTCCAAATCTAAGATTTACTGTATTTACAGTACAAAATGCATGTTTTATAACACTAGAATTATTGTTCTCTAACTGTTCAGCCTTCTGAAGTCCCTTCTTCCATACCTATTCTATTTGTTTGCCTTGCTATTGTATTCTTTCTAACAATGAGTAATTTGTCCAGTATTTATTGTGTAAAGCAGAGGTTTCAAACCCTGGTCCCCAGAACAAAATAACAGGCCATATCCTAAGGATTATTTTGGGGAAATGCAAAATGAATACTGCAATCACTGAGCAGCAAATTATATCACCCGTGCTGTGCTTCAGATATCTGGCCCACCTTGAGGACCAGGGTTGGGACCACTGAAGTAACTAAAGGGTAGAGAACTTGAAGTATCTGGGTGGTAAATCAAGGTAGATAAATAAGGCTATTGCAGCCAGACAAAAATTAAGCTAATTAAAAATAAATGAAAAATAGATGATGCCAGGATACATCAGGCTCAAATTATGCAAGAGTGGTTCAAGACTCATGAGACACAATTTCCACACATGGATTGGCCACCAGAAAAGCTATACGCCACACTCTATTTCTAAGACATATACCCCAACTGAATACCACCAGACCAAACAAGCAACTGATCAAACATTACCATGATGGATACTGCATTTGGCTGCATCGAGACGCAACTGATCAAATGTTACGTTAATCCAATAAAAAAGCTATCACTACGTACTGCTACACTCGTGATTTATATATATATATATATATATATATATATATATAGTAAAGCAATCTACAGACTTTTGACTGTTAAAAAGACAAGTACTGATATATACTACATAAATGTGTTCTGTTCCAAGTTTATAATAGACACATCCTCTTTCACTGGTATTATGAGTGACAAATATCCTGCACACTACACTTTTTTTGTTTGTTATTTTAAAATCAGTTTGATGGTCCGGCCAAGTAAATAAATAAAAGGAGGAAGTAGGATAAATGCTCGGAAATGTTAGACATTAAAAGATAAGGAAATAATGATGCATTTCATCTAAAAATTGAGTTTTGTTAATAAAATGGATGCATTGTTTCAACACAGAAGGATAATTAGGTACATTTGATAGGATTATTGCAAGTTTGTTGACAGATATGTTGGAGAAATTTGCTTGATTTTGAATTCTTTGTGGAGTCACATAGGGTTGTGGGTAGCAAGCAGTTAGACTTTCCTAACTTTTTACTTCAGCCAAGGAATGCGCAGGGTGTGTTCGACAAATATAAAACAATGTACTGTACAAAAAAATTGATTTTAAAAAGGCCACTTCATGGTACCAGTCACATCATTGCTTAGCAGTGGTAGATTAACCCTATAGTGACCGGGCAGTTTTACAATTGTCAGTCCGAAAGTGCCCACTGCAGTTTTTCCGTTTCTGTGTTGTGTTTGTTTAGGTCAAATTTTCCTCTTACTCTTTTATACAACCCACACATATTATATACCATTTTTCTCGCCATTAAATGCACTTTCTAAATATACCATTATTTCTATTATATCATATAATTTACTGTAAAAAAAATTATGAAATATGTTTATAAAAAATGGAAAAAAACACACCTTTTTCGAAATTTAATCCCGAAAATCTACCCTAAATAGTTTCGAAATTTTGTCCTGAGATTACAAATACCCAATTTTTCATGTTTTTTTCTTTTTAACCCATTCACTGCTGAGCCAGTTATCCTCTGTGCGCTGAGCTCATTTTGACAGTTTTATGCTCATCTTCTTTAAACATCAATGGAAGCCCTATTTTATTATAATCCCTGACAATTTTTTTTTAAAAAAAAGCGACTTTTTAAAAATTATTTATTTTATCATTATTATTTTATATTATTCCTTTTTTTTTGTTCGACGATGATCAGGCCTTTCCAATGATACCAGACATGACCCTCTAGCTGCCACGGATCGGGAGATACGGGGGATCCAAAGGATCCCTCTAACTCCACTTGGCAGCTAGGGGGTTAAATGGCCCACTGATATCATCGCACATATGGTGACGTTGTCAGTGGATGGAGGGCGACCCAGAGGCTTGGCCAGCTACTTCTGGGTTTGAATCACGATCCGGCACACAAATCACTAAAGAAACTATCACTATATTCACTATGAAAGAATATAGTCTCATGTAGGAAGTCTGTGATAAATAACAATGTCAGATATTTGAACAGCTTCTACCATATGACTGTGTGAACTCTTTTTTCAGAATTTTCTTTATAAAATACTATCAGGGTTATTCAAAGATAATCGAAAAGTCACCATACGTTCGGTGACTTTTCGTTCGATGCACTTCGGGGCGATCCGGCGATCCTATTTCGCCGACCCTGCGGTATATTCAGCAAGCATCGCAGGGACCCCGTAGTGCAGGGAAAACTCGCTGCAAACGAACACTAACCGAACACTCACCGAAACCCGCATAAAACAGCTGGATTAACCCCACCGAACACGCCAGAGAAACCCAACTAGCCGCCGATCACAGCGCAGAGCAACCGCCGGAAAAACCCGACACGCAGAAGAACAAGGTGAATAAAAAAAACAAAACTGTACGCTTGAAAGTTTGAAAATTGAAACGCTGTTTGCAAAAAAAAAACTGAACAAAAATGTCTGAAATTTACACATAAGATCCAATGAATGATAATAAAAGGGTCTGTACAGAAAAATGAATAAAACATTTTTTTAAAAAATGGAAAAAAGACATTGGCAAAAAAATACCAAAAATGCCTTAAAGATCCTAAAAAATCTAAAAATAAAGAGACTCTTTACAGCAGAATAAAATAATAAAAGGTTTATTAGATATTGGATTAAAACTGTAATATTTTTTATCACTGAAGCCTATGGGATTCTCCTGAATAAATCTGTTGAATGAAACCACCGAACAGCAGGGCATTTTAGCAACTTTTCCCTGATGTTTTGTGTTCTCTGAATAGACAAAGCATTACTTCTCCATGGGGATTTCACTGCCTTCAAACAGGCACCGTATGTGCAGGCAATCCACCAACATTTTGTTTTGTGAAAGTTACCAGGAAGGATACATTGAGATTTCTCTCGTTTTCAAGTATGTCCTGGGTGGCGAGTATGTACTGTTAAGTGTCTTGCCCAAGGACACTTACTGGAGAGGTGCTCATTGGGATCGAACCCATGTCTCCACAGGCTCTCTCCACGCAGCCTCTCTCTACTCCACCCAGCCTGCTCTCAGAATAGCCAAATGGCCAGTAAATGTAGCCGTACGCTGAATTTCAGTGTTCGGTTACATTTTGGGGCCAGATCGGCTCTCTTTGAATAACCCTGTATATCTTTAGGCACACATGCATAGTCTGGGTGAAACCAAGCGGTAATGCTTGGGAACACAATGTTACGTCCTCTGGTGTAAAAAGAAACTCACTTTCCTTTGTCTGGTTTTTCATCCTTCCAGGGACCAAGGCTCACCCTGTTTTGCTTTTTCTGATGGGACACCACCATCAATGCATCATTCTGATAACGCTTGCATCAATGGTGTGTCCTACCTAAAATGCTGATAGTGGATAGACATCCCACCCTTCTGGTTTTCTGGCCAATCCTGCTAATTTCCATCTTTTGCCTGCCAATGGGAAGGCACTTCAGGCTTTATAAGTCTTTTCACTTCCTTTGTTCCCTGTCCTGTTATGGTAGAACAGAAAATGCAGGATAAATGTCCCATCCATCCCTTAAAAAATACAGAGGAAATATACTGTACCTGCCATTGCAGACAATTCCAAGCACCTTATCACACCACACTCATTTATTTTAGGCTCAGATCATCTAAAAAAAATGTGTGTACATGCAACTACATGATTATTATCAATGTTCAAACTATTTAACCCCAGATCAATCCGGCTTTCATCCAAATCACTCAACTACAACTGCCCTTTTAAAAGTTTGCAATGATATCTAAGCTGGCATGGAACAAGGAAACCTAACTGGAGTCATCTTCCTTGATTTTGCCAAGGCCTTTGACACAGTAGACCATGGCATCCTATCACAAAAACTTAAAAACTCCGGTATTGGTGATAGCACGCTAACCTGGTTTCAATCATACGTATCTGACCAATTGCAATATGTGTCCATTTCTGGCAGCTCCTCCCTCCCCCTCCCAGTCACGTGCGGTGTACCCCGAGGCTCAATACTCAGTCCCCTGCTATTCACAATATTCACAAATGATCTGCCCGATGTCTGCAAAGCCTCAACTGTACACATGTACGCAGACGACACCGTAATCTATACCAGCAAACCAAATCTCCCGCAGCTGGAGGCCGTGCTGCAAGAACAATTCACAGAGGTAGAAAAGTGGATTTCAGATAACAAACTTTTTCTAAATACTGACAAAACTGTCACAATGCTATTTGGAACAGCACCTAAACTACATAAATTGCATACTCCCTGTAACGAGAGCCCGAGGTCCAATATTTTCCATCGGGCGTCTCGAGTCGTTCGCCTTCACCAGTTCCTGGATTCTCCCCTCAGCCAGCACTGCTGGAACAATGTCAGATTTTAATTTCTCCCAATAAAGCAAACAAAACTCTTCATGTTGGGTTAAGCAGACTCAACCTGGCCATTTCACATGGCCTCCTTTTATTTGGTTCAGAATCAGATAACAACAGTTAACATTCCCGCCCCCAGACATCTTGGCACCGCTATTTAGCCTGCTCTCCATCAGGTCCTCTCAGAGTGCAAGCTCTTGAGCAGGGGCTTCCTTGATACTGTTCTCTGTGTTTAACTTGTATGTATATTGGTTATCCTGTCACTCCAATTGTACAGCGCTACGGAACTTGGTGGCGCCTTACAAATAACTGTAACTGCAGTCATACAGAGCACGGATCCTTGTTTGGGGGGGATTCCAGGGGAGCAGCGGCAATCCAGGGGTACCGTTTGATAGCTCGGGCCCCTAGGGTGTCACAGTCCAAAAAGCGCCCAGATCTGCAGGCAGGGGCTCGGATGGCAGCATGTAGCAGTTATTCCCAGCTGATGCCGCATGGTCACTGCTGCTGTGTGAGCTCCTGGGGCCAAGAAAGGCGCAGCAATGTGGGTTCCCCATGGAGCTCCCTCCTGAAAATCACCACAACGGTAGCTCCCATGAGGAAGACCCTAACCCTGAAAGAGCACCCTGCTGGATGAAATGGTTTACAGGGCACCGAGGATTAAAGTTTCTGCAGATGGCTCCATTAAAGTCAATGCAGTGCCGCCCTGGAATGGGATAGGTTGGCCCATCTAGCTCCTTGGATGGTGATTGGCTGGGGTTTCAAACCCACCTCATGCTTTCAAACCCAGTGAACAGGAGGGAAAGGCTTAAAGGTATTTTGATTAGGAGCTGATGGGGGGGAAGTCACAAAAACACCACATTAAACATTAAAACATAAACAGACAAATAGCTTACATGAGGGGAATAGCGGAGGAGCGAGGTTTTAGTATAGTCCACAGTCTCTGAGCAAGGGGTTTCGTGACACTCCCCATCTATGTGTCAGGACAAAATCAAATGGCACACTGACCACAGTCACTTCTCTCAAATATATAGGCATGTGGTTAGACCCAAATCTATCCTTTGGCCCCTACATCAAAAAACTCTCATCTAAACTTTACCCCAAACTATTATTATTATTATTATTATTATTATTCTTTATTTATAAAGCACCAGCATATTCTGCAGCGCTGTACAATAAGCACAATATAGACAGGGTTACAATACATTGAACAACATTTGACAAACAGTACAGGAGGAGATGAGGGCCCTATTCCCATAGAAACTCACAATCTAGGAGGGTTGGGGTTGCAAACAGGAGGAGAGGACTGTAAGGTGAGAGTGATTGATGGTTGCGTCTGTGCCTAGGTGCCCTGTACAGAAACAAATCCTGCCTGAGCCCCGCGGTAAGAAAGCGGATTGTACAACAAATGCTTATGCCGGCTATTGAATACAGAGATGTAGTGTATGCAGCTGCCCCGCAAATGCACCTTCATAAACTTACTACATTGTATAACTCATTCTGCCGCTTAGTGCTACAATGTAACTACATAGCCCACCATTGTGACATGTTAAAAGAGCTAAACTGGTCATCGCTTTAATCCAGACGCACCCTTCACCTTTCCAACCTGGGTTTAAGAAGTTTTCTGGGAAGCTACCACCCTACCTGAATAGGCTGTTTCCCCCAGCAGTTCCCTCATCCTATAATCTCCGATCCAGGACCAGCACCTTACTTGCAGTGCCACATTACAAAAAGAAAGTGGCTCGATCCTCATTTTCTTACAGAGCACCTCGATTACGGAATAACCTCCGAGACGCCATCAAATCTTCCCCCAGTCTAAAGTCCCTTAAGAGATCTCTATTAACATACCTAAATACAGAAGGCACCTGTAAACATGTAACATGGTGACTATATTTCCTACATATTTATTTTCTGTGTTAATTTGTCTATTTTGTTATTTTTAATATCTTGCATTTATTACTTTGTATTTCTGTAACAACTGTAAAAGTGTCAATGTTCTTGAACCCAGGACATACTTGAAAACAAGATAAATCTCAATGTATCTTTCCTGGTAAAATACTTTGCAAATAAATAAATAAATAAATATAAATATATGCAAGAATGACCACTGCATTTTACAGAAAACAAAATATATCTTCATTGGAGAATCTAATCTTTATAACTAAAGTTAAAATTACTTTTCGTGACTGGTATTTATATAATCTTGTGGAATATTTCCTCCTTGAGCAGTCTGTGCTGTAAAAAACTATAGACTTTCTTTCATAATTAACGAATTGCACAGCATTAACAATAAAAAAAACACTGTCTAATAATTATCATTCCGAAGTGTACGAGACCACAGAATATTTTCTCATAATTAACTGCCTGGACTGTAGAACAATGTAGAATGCTCCTTCATTACGAGCAGCCTCCACAATAAAACAATGAATATATTTCATACAGCGCTAATGCTTGCGCCGTAAAACATTTTACCTGTTTATCTGTCAAAAAAGAGGATATCTTAATTAGCAAATCTGAAAAAAAGGACCTGATTCCATTGTTAGAGATTTAAATCAAAGTAAAGAAATTTCTGCATGAATCTCGTGAGAAGAGCCGGTCAATTATAAAACAATAAGCAGTGTCAAGCGATAAAACATAACTTTTATTAAAGAACAAAAATCAATAAAGCGAGCAATGTACTGTCCTATGAAAACAATTAACAAAGCCTGGCTGTGGAAGTACAGGGTTCCTGTGACCTCTGATCAGAAGCAAAATTGGGTACATCAGTTTCCTCGTAGACAATACTGCAAAATGAGAGTCTATTTGACAATCTAAATAAGAACTCAACTGTTATCACCAAAGATCTAGCAATATGTAAGGGTTGAAAGGAATTTGTCTAAAGTAAATGGAATAACCAAGTGATTACGGAGATTATTAGAAGGGCACCCGAGGGTCACATTGAGAGAATCCAATTTTACGGGCATCTAGGGTCGCATGAAAAGTGAAATATTCCAGCAAAATCATCACAAATCTTTAGCAGGCCTTAAATAATAATCACTATGTGTGGGCAGTGGTTCAGAAATTGATATTATACACAAAGAAAACCTACTCCTCTGGGCATCTAGGGTTACTTTGGAAGTGAAATGATCCTGTTATATCTTTCTGATGTTACAGTAGCTCTGATAAAATAGTCCCTATGTATGGTTGAAGACAGTGAGCGTGATATTACATTTAAGAGGCACTCCAGGCTGGAGCTAGTCTGTCTTTGAAATATATACCATACCTAAGGTGTTACTAGAATATAAATCTTATTTAGTTAAAATACAGTAATAAAAAGAAGGTAGTTTAAAGTAAATTCACTGGCTCTGCAGCTTTTGCAATAACCTCCAACCAAACCAAAACTTCAGAGTCTATAGAGGTGCTGAGTTTATTTTATCTTCTTTCAGTAGGACCTTTTTGGGACCTACAAGATATTCTCTGAGATGCATTTTAAAGAAAAGGTATTTCATAAAGAAACATTTAATGGTGAAGAAAAGGGGAATTTTGTCTTGTGAAGAGACCTTACAAGAAGACTCTTTTTGATAGCCAGTTATCTTCTCTTCTACATATTATTTCTTTCTTTTGTCTAAAGAGACATTTACGCATGAGTTACCGGAGGATGAGGTTCTACTGCAGCTATCTAAAGTAAAGACAAATAAGTCAATGGGGCCTGATGGGATTTGCCCTAAGTTATTAAAAGTGCTCAGTGCTGTAATAGCAAAACCGTTAACAGATTTATTTAACCAATCCTTGTTATCTGGATTTGTCCTAGTAGACTGGAAATTAGCAAATGTTGAGCCCATTTACAAGAAGGGTAGCAGTGAGGAATCATGGAAATATAGGCTAGTTAGTTTTACCTCAGTAGTGGGGCAATGAAAGGAAACCATGTTAAAGGAAAGGATTGTTGAACATCTAAAAATACATAGATCACAAGATCAGAAACAACATGGGTTTACCTCAGGGAGATCATATCAAACTAATCTTATTGATTTTTTTGATTGGGTAACAAAAATAATAGACACAGGTGGTGCAGTAGACATTGCTTATTTAGATTCCAGTAATGCTTTTGATACTGTTCCGCACAGAAGGCTTATCAATAAATTGCAATCTTTGAGCGTGGATTCCAATATTGTTGAATTGATTAGGCAGTGACTGAGTGAAGGACAACAGAAGGTTGTGGTCAATGGAGTTTATTCGGTGCAAGGTCTTGTTACCAGCGGGGTACCCCAGGGGTCAGTACTTGGACCCATTCTATTTAATATTTTTATTAGTGATATTGCAGAAGATATTAAAGGGAAAGTGTGTCTTTTTGCTGATGACACAAAGATTTGCAACAGGGTTGATGTTACTGGATGGATCAGCCAAATGACAAATGATTTAGGTAAATTAAAAAAATGGTCAGAGCTATGGCAATTGAGTTTTAATGTGGATAAGTGCAAGATAATGCACCTGGGGTGCAAAAACCCAGGGGCTGAATATAGAATATTTTATACAGTTTTATTCCCAGGACATAGTTACAAACAAGAGAAATCTCAATGTATCCTTCCTGGTAAAATACTTTGTAAATAAATAAATAAATAATACAGTCCTAACCTCAACATCTGAGGGTTGGGATTTAGGGGTTATTATTGCAGAGGATCTAAGGGTAAGTAGAGAATGTAATAGAGCAGCAGAAAATGCTGGCAGAATGCTTGGTTGTGTAGGGAGAGGTATTAGCAGTAGAAAGAGGGAAGTACTCATGCCGTTGTACAGAGCACTGGTGAGACCTCACTTGGAGTATTGTGTGCAGTACTGGAGACCGTATCTCAGAAGGCTATAGATACCTTAGAGAGAGTTCAGAGAAGGGCTACTAAAATTGTGTACGGCTTGAAGGAGAAAAGTTACCAGGAAAGGCTTAATGATCTTAACATGTACAGCTTGGAAAAAAGACGAGACAGAGGAGATATGATAGAAACATTTAAATACGTAAAGGGAATCAACAAGGTAGAGGAAGGGAGTATATTTCAAGGAAACAAAGTAGCAAAACAAGAGGACATAGTTTTAGATTAGAGGGGCAAAGGTTTAAAAGTAACATCAGAAAGTATTATTTTAATGAGAGGGTGGTGGATACATGGAACAGCCTTCCAGCAGAAGTGGTAGAGGATAAACCAGTGATGGAGTTTAACCAGGCATGGGATAGGCATAATAATATCCTAAATAATAGATAAATCCAGGGAAAGTATCCATATAATTGGGCAGACTAGATGGGCTGAAAGGTCCTTATCTGCCGACATATTCTATGTTTCTATGTTTCGTGATTTCTATGACGCTTTACAATGAATTTCAATTTGCAGGTACCTGTCCTGAGCAATTTTGAGATTTGGTGACAGGATTTCTGAGGACCGGTTGATCATTTTGTTAGGGGGCATTTGTGCTGCTACAATGATTTTAGAAGACAATGGCCACCAAATTCAATAAAAGATAAGAGTCTGGATTACAACTGTTAATAATAATATTCCCATCCCTCTCAAGCTGCTGATACAGTGGCTTGGCTGGAACAAAGCTTTTTAGTTGTGAACCACAAATGGGAAAAGGCTCCTGCACCCTTTTGCCATAATGGCTCAGAGGTGATCTAGCCAAAGGTTAGATCAAATTTTTTTGGGAGCCTGACCACAAATAGGGATGGGCTGCCGGTTCGATGCGAACATGAGTTTGCATCTAACATTGGCTGTTCGACCGTTCACCGAACATTTCCACGTGTTCGCCCACAATGCACCACAATGGACCACAATGCACTGTGCCCTGGCCTGAAGCTTGTAATTGGCTACAGCCTTGCACCTGACCACAGTGTCTTGCACAGGTCAGGTGCAAGACAGGTGCAAGACTATGCCAATCAGGGCTCAGAGTCCTGATTGGGCAAATTTGCCCTATCATGGGCTCACAGAGCTAAGTCCCGCAGCACACTATATAAGGCTTCCCTACAGCCCTAGCGTGTGTGTTGCAGGAGTGAATCAGAGAGGAGAGGAGATTGTTGGATTTGCAGGGAGAAGCTGGCAGTGGCAAATAGCAGGGAACTGGCAGCCTGGCTGTGAAAAATTATACCACAGTTGAATCAGAGTTCATCTGTATCTTTAATCTGTATCTTTATCTATTCAGAGTTGAATCTTGGTCTTGCCAGCTATCAGGGTGTTGCAGCCTGCAGGAGAGGAAGTGAATCCGAGAGAGAGTAGAGGAAATTGGCAGCCTTGCAGGGCAAATATCAGTGAAATTGCTGACTTATAACAGAGTTCTGAATATCTTTAATCTAGATAACAGTTGAATCAGAGTTCTGTATATCTCCAATCTATATACCAGAGTTGAATCAGAGTTCTTCATATCTCCAATCTATATACCAGAGTTGAATCAGAGTTCTGCATATCTCCAATCTATATACCAGAGAGTTGAATCAGAGTTCTGCATATCTTCAATCTACATACCAGAGTTGAAGCAGAGTTCTGCATATCTCCAATCTATATACCAGAGTTGAATCAGAGTTCTGCATATCTCCAATCTATATACCAGAGTTGAATCAGAGTTCTGCATATCTCCAATCTATATACCAGAGTTGAATCAGAGTTCTGCATATCTCCATCCAATCTATATACCAGAGTTGAATCAGAGTTCTGTATATCTTTAATCTATATATCACTCACCATGTCAGAAAGACCAAAAAGTACAGGCAGACGCTCCTAGACACAGATAAGAGGGCAAGCAGCCTCTGTGTCGGAAGGCTGCGCCCCTGGTAGTCATGGACGTGGTGCATCCTCTGCAGGGGCACACTTGTCCTTTCTAACTGGTGCTGGCCGTCTTATGCAGCAGCAACATACAGAGGATTTGGTGGATTGGCTAACCAGGCCATCCTCATCCTCTGAGTCCTCTGCCAGCCAGGCTTGTAGTGGTTTACAGTCCACTTCAGCTGCCAAAGCATCTGATTCAGCCTCCATGTCCACAGTTACTCCTGCCGTAGCCTCACCATCATACACGGAGGAGTCAGTTGAATTGTTTGACTACAATGACAGTGACATGCTGCTTGAGGATGTGTAGCAACTCCAGTGCTCTGATGTTGACTCTGAGGTCTAGGAAGGGAGTAAAATCAGCCTAGAGGGAGGGGGTGCCAGTGACACACAAAGAACTGGCACTCATGTTCCCCAAGCAGCTGCAGCATACTGCCAGGTTGGCTCCAGTGACGAGGAGATAGGGGGTGATGACGATAATGAGGTCACTGACTCCACCTGGGTGCCTGATCGAACAGAGGAGTCAAGTGAGGAGGAGGAGGATGCACAACAAAAACGAGGCACAACGTCCTCTATGAGCAACCGTAACCAGTCCAAGGCATCAGAAGTCAGAGCTGCTCAGGTGCAGAGCGCTGTTGTCTCAAAGCACATTTCCAGGAACTCTGCTGTCTGGGAGTTCTTCTTCCCATGTGCAGCAGACTGCAGAGTTGCTATTTGTAAGCTATGTCTGAAGAGGATCAAGCGTGGGAAAAACATCAGACGCTTGGGTACTACGTAATTGATGCGACATATGACCACCTGCCACGCATCCCGTTGGCACAACACTTTGCATAGGTCCTTCTCCTCATCTGTCTCTACCCCCACTATATGTCCTGCCATGTCATTGTCTACAACCTCCACTGACAGGGATGATGCTACAGTAATGGGTGTACCAGGTCCTTCCTCAGAATGTGACAGCATCCCATCAACTGCAGATTTACGCAGTCAGATTTTGTTGCCCCAGCTGCTGCAGCATAAGAAAAAATAGTCCCAACCATCCCCTTGCACAGCGTCTAAATGCCAGCTTGGCAAAATTACTCGCTTTACGGCTGCTGCCTTTCCAGCTGGTGGACTCTGCCTCCTTCCGTGAATTTCCCGAATGTGCTGTACCACAGTGGCAGGTTCCAAAACGCCAGTTCTTTTCACGGAAGGCCATTCCAGCACTATACCAGCACGTGGAAGACAATGTTATGGAGTCATTGGGAAAGGCAGACAGCAGCAAGGTGCACATTACTTTAGACACGTGGTCCAGCAAGCATGGACAGGGCCATTACATTTCCTTCACGGCACACTGGGTAACTCTGCTTGCAGCTGGGAGGGATCCAGGACGAGACTCTACGCTAGAGCTTGCTCATCCACCATGCCTCCAGAAAGCTGCTTATATGAGGTCTGTCTGCTCCATCACCTCTTCCTCTTCCTCCTCCTCCTCCTTCTCTGTGTCTGGCGAAGTGGCAGGTAAAGCTGACGTGTGGTAGGGGCTACGCAATGGCTCAAGCAAAAAGATGCCATACTGTGCTTGAGCGGGTTTGTTTAGGGGACAGGAGCCACACCGGGCCAGAAATTCTGTCAACTCTGCAGGGGCAGGCGAAGAGATGGTTAACACCACGCCAGCTTGAGCTGGGAATGGTCGTCTGTGATAATGGCAGCAACCTTCTCTCCGCCCTACGCCTGGGTATGTTGAAGCATGTACCATGCCTAGCACACGTCCTAAATCTGGTGGTACAGCATTTCCTAACAGGTACCCAGGGCTAGCAGAGCTTCTCAACCAGACCAGAAAAGTCTGCAGCCACTTCAGACGGTCATTCCCAGCAAGTGTTCACCTGGCAGAAATTCAAAGAGAATTCCACCTTCCCACAAACCGTCTGATCTGGGACATGCCCACCAAGTGGAACTCGACATTGGCAATGCTGCAGCGTCTGCACAAGCAGCAGAGGGCCATCAATGAGTACCTGTGTGAGTATGGCACAAGGACAGGTTCAGGTGAACTTGTTTTTTTTCCTTCCCGCAGTGGCTGATGATCAAGGATGCATGCACTAGGGATTCCTCAAGGGAGGGTTTTGTGTGCCCAGAAACCCAAGAACTAGTACGTGGCTGGGAGGAGGTAGTGCACGATAGGGTCATCCTCAGCGACCATGAAAACCCAGAAGCTAATGCCACCTCCAACCTACGCTGCATGGGCTCCCTTATCCTGCAAAGCCTGCTAAAGGACCCCAGGATTCGTGCTATCAAGGAGAGGGATCATTGCTGGTTGGCAACCCATCTTGATCCACGATACAAGGGTAAGGTTGCAGAGCTCATCCTGCCCTCACAGAGGAGGACAGGATGAAACAACTTGAGGACGCTCTATAGCGACACTTGTGTAACACCTTTCCACTGGTAGGTTACCAAGTGATGACACAGGTGCTTCTGAGGCTGCGGTTGATCAGAGGAAGAGCGGTGAAGAGGCCCCCTTGACTGATGCCTTTTCCAATTTGTTTAGTCCACGACGCCCAGGAACGTCAAATGTAGGCACCCATTGCCAGCATCTTCACCATATGGTGCAGGACTACCTAGGGGCAAGGGCAGACCTGGATACTTTTCCAGCAGATGATCCACTGGCTTACTGGGTGTTGAGATGGGATCACTGGCCAGAACTTAGCCAATATGCTATGCAGCTAATAGGTTGCCCTTCATCCAGCGTGCTTTCTGAAAGGATGTTTAGTGCCGCTGGAGGTTTTGTCACAGACAAAAGAGTGCGTCTGTCCACCGACTCTGTAGACGGCTGACATTTATAAAAATGAATCAGTCCTGGATCAGCAGCTATCACTCCCCTGATGCTGATGTAACTGAAAAGATCGGGGATCTCTTCTGCATTCCCAAAACCTCCATCACTGCACTTTTCCACAATACCTCAGAGGGGTTACGGACATTGTGAAGGCACTGTTGCCGACACTAAAGGCCCAATTTTAAAGCACCTATTGTTACTTTCATCCAAAGCCTGCATAAGAGGCACCATAATTTAGCCAAAAAAACACTAAACTTGTTCTGTGTGACCTAAAACGTCTTCTCTTTTCATACAGGCTGCTGCCCCAAGCAGTTGTTTATGAATAGATTAAAGGAAAACCATTTACCATCATTTGAAATGTCATTTTTTTTTGTTTCTATACATCCTACAAATCCGCCACTTCACGGGCAGGTTATGGGGACCTCCTAGGCACGATATTTTAAGGAATTTTTAGTTTATATTCTTAACCTTTATGTCATTGAAAAATCACTGTTCCTTTAAAAACTTTTTTTTAAAACTTTTTTCTTTGTTTCCTATCCCCCAGGGCACTACTGGACCCCCATACACCTTTTATGGCCAATATCTTGCATATATGCCCTCTTGGAGGGCACTCTAAATTTCGAACGTTCGAGTCCCATTGACTTGCATTGAGTTCTAATCGTGTTCGCGTTCGAATTCGAACTTTTTAAATTGTTCGAGTTCGAATGCGAACCGAACATGGGGGTGTTCGGCCCATCCCTATCCACAAATACTAAATAAGTCAACAAAATGTAATTCTTAAACTTATACTATGACAACTGCCATATTCATAGTCCAAAAAAATAAATCCAGCGTGCCACACAGGTATAAACCCAAAATACCTTTATTGAAGCATATAAGCAGATAAAAAATGCAGAATTTCGGCCTCAATTGGCCTTAATCATGCATATCATATATTAAAAATCCAAGCTTTCAGTCTCTTCCATCTCTATTTGCCCCTAAATTCTTTCTCTTGCCCTCTTGCATCTATCCTTTTACACCCCCAGGGCCATAGG
Organism: Leptobrachium leishanense; assembly: GCA_009667805.1. NCBI lineage: Eukaryota > Metazoa > Chordata > Amphibia > Anura > Megophryidae > Leptobrachium > Leptobrachium leishanense. The sequence continues at coordinate 251,900,116 of CM019067.1, forward strand.
GAGGGCGCGGTGAGTGAGGCGCTCGCCTCGGGCACAGCTGCAGCGGGGCGCAGGCCAGGGGCGAGAATATCGCCGCCGCCGGCCGTTCTCTCTGCAAGCGGCCGCCGGCATGCAGCTTGGCTGCTCACAGGGAACCACCTAACCAGCTCGCAAGAACGCGCCTGCGCTGGACCAGCGCAGCAGCGTTCTCGCGAGATCGCTCTGGGGCAATATATCCATGTGAGCTGGAGGGCAATATATCCATGAGAGCTGGGGGGCAATATATCAATTAGAGCTGGGGGAAATATATCCATATCCATGTGAGCCGGGGCAATATATTGTGTATAAGCACATCACAGAGCTACACAGCAGTAATGTGTGTGTGTGTGGGTGTGTTTACAGTATAAGTGTATCAAAGAGCTGCACAGCTGTATACTCGCAGTAATGTGCAGTGTGTACAGTATAAGAGTATCACAGAGCTGCACAGCAGTAAACTAGCAGTAATGTACGGTGTGAAAGAACGTATCAGCTACACAGCAATAAAACTCACAGTAATGTGGGGGCACACAATTTTCTGTTCTTGCCTCGGATGCAGAAAGAGCTAGCTACGGCTCCGCACACCTCTTTCTCCCATGTACTCTTGCATCTCATAGTATTCCAAGCCTGAGTCAGATCCAACAATAGACCACACAAATAGTTCCCAGTGTTCCTCCACATATCTCTCCACTGTCTTGGCTGCATCTCACTCGTGCCAGCTCTTGCAGAGCTTGCGGGAGCTTGCGTCCATTTCCATGGAGTCCTATGGACTCCTGGAGCTGATATAACATTGCTGTTATTATCACGTTGCAGCTTGTAAGTATTACAACTTGAGCTGCTGGCACAGCGTCTCGGTCGTAATGGAGGTGTAAAAGATAAGTCTCAAATGGAAAACGGCACAAGCAAATGTTTTACATTTGCATCTTACTTTCAATGTCTAAGGGCCTGATTACATAGATCATGTTAAAATGAGAACGCTAACGGGGAAAACCAGCGCCTGCAGCTTTCCCGGTGGTGTCCCCATTTTAGCATGAGATTCTGGTGCAGGAGTAAATTCAGCACCTTGCCCAGGAACCATGCGTTACCCTTAATGATACTCGTGGTAGCATTTCTGCGTCACTGCTAGTATCACTGACTGGAGTCCATAGGACTCATGGAAGGTTGTGCTGCTGGGTCGCAAGCCATGCATGATCTCGCTCTTGTCTGATTGCGCAGCACCGCAGTGTGATTGCGGAGGGAGACTGGGGACTATTTGTTCCCAGTCTCACTCTGCTCCCGGTGGCCAGAAGCGGCGGATAAGGCAGCCACAAAAGCGGAATCAGTTAACACCAACTTTTGGGTGACAGCAAAAATCCTGTTAAAGCCATCAGTGTGGTAATTAGCATTAGGACTTTCTGATACCTTACTTATCCTAACGCTAATTACTGATTGCGCTCCCCATGTTAAGTATAGGGTGCTCAAAGTATAGTAAGGCAAGTTAGTGCAATCACTGATGCACTGATGGATTTTTAACCTGATTAGTGTTAGGAAGGTAATCAGGGGGCATGCATTAAAGTCACTTATCCTGGCGTTAACACTTACACATCTGAACTCTACAGTTAGGGCTAGATTACATACTGAACTTTAAGTTGTGCTCTAGATCACTAAACCTATACGGATCATATGTGACATTTAAATAAGAATAAACATAGGGAACCTCTGGATGTATTACTTTTCTTTATCGGGTGTGTTAAAACTGACATATCGAACACACAAAAATCAAAACCAGGATCATTGAATTTAAGCCTATATTCTTATGCATCTGCCACTTAACTGCAGAAAGGTTTAACCTTGAATTCTAAATCAGGGCCTAAAGCCCTGGCATCTACAGAGCAGTCTGCCAGCCAAATCCACCAAGCAAAAATGCAAATTACACGTTTAATATTTAATGCAACAAAGTCTGCACTACATGACTTTAATGTGGTTAACCTTATGATTTGAGATACAAGATAAGTTGTATATTAATACGTTATTTTTATACATATTTTTATTTATTGAGACATGTGATCAATGTGGATTAGGTCTCTTAAAATAAGATGCAGTTAATCGTTAAGAATGTTATCGTACCTGTTTACTTTAAAAGAAAGAAAGACACATCATTAAGATTTTCATGCAGCCATGCTTTGACCTAAATTTTCCAAAAGGAATTGGAGGAAAACATTTTATTACTATAAATGAGTAAAAAAGGACAAGTTCCGCTTAGACTTGGGAGATATATATATATATATATATTAGACACCCACTGCTTTTATTTTTCTGTTTATTTATTTTTCTCGCTTATTTAATTTTTTATTTTTCACTGATTCATACATTTTATATATTTTTTTTTATTTTTGAGCTAGCTTTATTGTTTATTGTGTATAGAGCCATGGAATTTACTTCATCCCCATTGATGATATTTATTTCTTAAAGAAGTGTTTGATTACTAGAAAAATGCAAAATGTTCTTAAATTCTGCTAATTCTTTTCCTCTATGTATTGTTTTTATCTAAGAAGCAAGTGTAGAAGTTAACGACCGATTTCTATGAAAAAACAGCAAGCTAGTCGCACAGTAAACACGTCCATGTGTCTGCTGTCACATTTGTAGTTGGGAACGAAACGTCACTTCCGGTTTCGGATTGGCGAGGTCGTCGGCAATGCAGAACAAGCTCTGTGAGTAGCATACCCTTTTCATTACAGGTATAAATGTCCCAGTGGATTCATTTATATTTTAGTCTTGATAGAAGCTCATGTGTGCCAAAACATTGTTGTTTATTGAATTTCTAATAAAGCAACAATTCTTAGCAAGCCCTTGAGTGTATCCTGTCTTTGGAAACGTATGTCTGTGTATATATATACACATAAATCTAAAAAGTTAACAACGCCTGACATGCTATAAACTGATGAGGGTTTAGGCACAAAAATATGAGCATACATTGCATAAATCTGCCTCAATGTCAATGTACCTCATGTGCATAGAATAGATCCTGCTGCCAGACAGATGTCTGCTCTTATTAAAAGGACACTCTACTCACCCCAATCACTTTATTGTGTTAATGTGAGGAGTGCCCCAACCCCCCCCCCCTCCCCTGATCTGGAGTAAATGTGGGTGAAGTGAAGCAGTTTCCTCCACAAACCGAGTGTCACCAGCAGCGGGAGTTTTGAATTTCATGGGCTGCCAGTCACCAGATCAGCCACCCTCTGCAGAGAGCACCCATGTAGAGAGCATGCCAACATCACCCTGTCAGAGACCGATCGTGGTAACATGCGCGCAACTCTGATCCTTCATTCTACGCAGGTACTATGGAAACTGTGTACTTTCATTGTTTAAGTCTTGTAGCACTGCTCAATTTATGCCTCTTACGCTACGCAAGTTGCGTAGGAGCGCAAATTGTGCAGAAAAGCTTCAGGGACTTCCAGGTTTGGGAGTTCCTGACCCGTAGAGGAGTAGCGCATGACGATAGACAAAATGCAGTGGAAAATAGTAGTTTTTCCTATAGGAATGTGAATGATTTAATGCACTCTTGACAAGTCTTTGTGGCGAAACGGGCGTCGGGTGCGCTCCCAGAGCATTAAGCCTAAACCATAAATCTCCCTAGTAATTTAGCTACCTTTGATTTTATATCTTGGTATACTATTGTTTTTCTGATCATTCTAGTGCTTTGGTGCACGGAGCGCTTTTTGTTGGCAAATAGTATTACTAGTTAAAGAGAATGTTTAGGCTTTGCTTCTGCCATTTAAAATTATAATTGGGCGTGATACATTTATATATATGGTTTATATTCCTGGCTCTCCTACCTACTACTATTTTCCACTCTAATATAATCATCAGTACAGTATTTGGTGCACACAATACCCTGTTTTTTCCTATAGGAATGTGAATTATTTAATGCACTACTCCTAAAAATTGAATATGCAGTTAGTAGGTTACTTGCTTTTATTTACATGTTTATGTGTGTTTGTGTGCTATCATGATCATGACTTATTTTGGCCTTATGGCTCTGTGTTTCAATAAATGTTTTTTGTTTATTCATTGTCACCAGAATCTGTGATCCAACTGATTTTTTCATTGTATCAGCTGTACATATATGAAGAATATTTCAATTTCTCAGTAGAGGGCAGCACTGGAAACTTCCCTTACCTGAACAACACTGGCAATCTCATTATAAGACTGATGAGTTCTTTAGATCCCAAAACAGGACAGAAGAAAAGTAAAGGGAAAAAAAGCAATTGGACACAAAAATCTCATTACCTCTTATTTGAGAGACAGATATTTATTTGTTTTCTGGTGCCAAGAATACTGTGCAGCACTTTGTCATCACCTTTCACATCCCTTACTTTGATACGAGACCCCAAACACTTTAGTACTGGTCTGGATCAATCTTTCTCCATGTCTTCTCAAATAATGTTATTTTTATGGAGTAATTGATTGATTGTTGCTGTGAACAGTAGAAGATTTGGAAAAACAAAGGCAAAATATGAGGTAAAAACACTGGAGGTGCAGTAGGGCATTCACTTTGAAAATATAAATATTTTTAATTGCTGACATTGAGGAAGTTATTAATAATATAAGTAGTATTTTTAGATCCGCTGAATATAGCAAATTTAATTTCAATTTGCTTTTCTGTTGATTCTTACATTGAATGATGATACTGTGCATCTATTTCTAAAGAAGCAGATGATGTCGGCATGTAAATATAAATTAATGATATACCTGATTTTTATATCCTGCCTGTAAGTGGTTTTGTATGTTACTTGTAGGGCTCTGCCAGTTTCCATGGGGCAGTTTAATGAACCACTGGTTACAGCAATTAGTTAAAAAAACAAAAGACAAATAAAAAATAGCCGTTTAGACAAATTATCCAAATTGTCTATTTCGGTCTAGACTCTAGACCGAAATAGACAATTTGGAGAATTTGTCTATAGGGCTATTTTTATGTGTTGTTTTTTTTTAACTAATTGCTGTAACCAGTGGTTCATTAATTGCCCCTTGGAAACTAGACTCTAGAATGTAGAACTCTTGTTCTACTTGTGAAATTTCAAAAGGTGGGCACTAGACTACACCCCAATGTGTAACCATTTGGCTGTTCATTTCTGAATAGTAAGTTTCCTCAGGACACAACAAAGCAGAAATGAATGCTCGTTTGTGTGTGTTATATATATACTGTATATATATATTCAAACACAGAAAAAGGGTGAGGCGTTCCTAGTGCAAAAAATAAAATGGACAACCAATATACTTCGTTTAATATGGTTAATACACTTCAAGTAGGGGTTAAAAACCTCAAAAAAAGATGAGAAGAAAATATGGCATAATATCCTTTTTAAAACAGTCTAGATGGTAATTATAGTTGTTAAATAATAACCATAATCAAACAAAACCAATATTCCTATTATAATTACCATAATTGGAATCCCAAAAGTCTGTCTTTTCTTTCTCATATATCAAAATGAAGCAAGACGCTGCGCTACGCCATGGCGGAGACACCAAAATCAGCCACAAACAAAAATTTTGCTTCATCAAGTCATGTCTGAATATTCCTTTGTTAGACAGACCAGTTTATTAGATTTCAAAGAACTTATAGCCAATCAACATACAGAAACAATTCTACGTCAGATTTTAACCAACAGTGAGGCATAGGCACTTATTACCATACATGGATCACAAGAAATCTTTTTCCTATCTTCCCGCTTTTGCGCACATTTTTCTGCACTGAACATAACAGGCCACAGAACATATTATATAGAAGGAACTACTGTCTAAATGCAAAATTGACACTTAGAAAAGGAGGGGGAGAAGTCACATCCCATTTTATCAGAACAGTCTTTTCTATACAGGATAGTTATATTCATACAGAAACTTAAAATCTAACAATTCTTTCCTTTGATCACATATCACCTGTGATCATCTAAAAGGATAAACCAAACTTAGGCAATTAAACTAATTATACCTGAGGCCACGGTGTCCTCGCCTAATACCTCTAGATCATTCTAGATGTTCAGAGGGAAAGAAAAAAAATGTGGTAATTACTCCTAAAATACCTCAATACCTTTATAATGTACGAAAGGGATTCCTCAAGGAGACTCCCCCCATGAGCATAAAATACACTTATCAATTTAGAATCAGTCTTCCAGCGAACCACACTTGGAGCCTGGGCCAAATACCTAATCCAGACATTAAATAACTATTTATTCCCATTTCCCAAAATGTACTTCACCGAACAAGAAAAATATAATAACTTGAATGTAAAAGTTCATTTATCTAATAATAAACATGAGTCCGATCTATATCTGTGTTTTCTTATGTTCAGCTTCACTCCACAGAACGCATACACACCTGCATTCATGCACACTCTCAAGAAATACATTCTCATTTTCCCAAACCCAATCCTTTCTCACACTTATCTAGAGAATTAAAGAAAAAAATAATATCTCATAATCTAATACCGTAGTCCAAAGTGCGAGATCAAGGTCCGGTCTTTTTCAACATCCCAGCTTGAGACGCATAATCATTGAATGTCATCAGAGCTCCTGCCGTAGGGATTCCTGAACAAGCTGTCTCTTTATGCTGGTTGCTTATTACCTGTCATCTTTGACCTTGACACAAAATGTCCATGATTCGTTCCATATGCAGTCATTGTGACTGTCAGATTTCTTGATGATGAAGATGTGATACGGTTTTAGCAAAAATAAAGAAATTAAAAAAAATCAAATATGGTATACCCACTAATCATATACATCCATTCATTCATTGTCACTCTCAAGTGCACGAAAACAATAAAAATGTTGTTAATTACACAAGAAGAGACACAGATAATACATTTTAAAATTTCCCCTAAAGCCTATGGGTCTCACGCAAAAAAAAAGGAAAATCATATTACTTCTGACTCATTGCATTAAAGAAAAATATACTCAACTTTGGCTCAAAAGGGAAATAGTCGAAGTGCATACTCCACCCATTTTAATATCAAAATAATTAATTGATATATTATCCATTCTTGTTTGGTGTTTTGAAACAAAACTGGTGTTTATAAAACACACCAATCCTAAATAAAATAAAAAAATTAAAACGATTTATAATTTTACCGAATTAAAACTTTCCTACAATCATTTAGACCTGAATTAAACTATATTTCATTCAACACTAAATATGTCATGAAACGTATTTATGTAAATGCATTAAATTATATGTTCCTAGATACATTAATTAACTCTAATTTTAATTGGATGTGATCTCCAATAATCCTAAATGTGTCAGGGAATTTGAACAATAGTGATTGTAACCAAACAACAAAATAATAAAATATAAAATATAAAATAAAAGATACAGAATAATTATCACTTAGACAAAACAATGATAACACCAATATGCAAGGTTTTGTTGTTTGAAATGAATAGGTGTATCTGAATGGATTTCTTGCGCAGATTCCGAAAATGACCTTCAAAATTCCGTATCACGTCAAGTTTTTTCACAAATGACGGAAATGTGAAAATTTAAAAAAACGTTTCATGAATGGTCTTTGTGCGAGGATTTCAAGCTGATTGGAATATTGCTCGGCCAACAAGCACGCTATACCAAATTTGTTGCTTTTTGTGTGAATGGGACTCCAGAGCAAGGACGGAACATTGGGTTCGGCAGCAGTGGCCAGTCAGAAGTACATTCACACCTGGGGAAAAAAACATTGTTTCACTTCCACTGGTTGATCCCTCGAAAATACTGTTGCCACCTTTACACATCAAACTTGGCTTAATGAAGCAATTCGTGACAGCTTTAAGCAGGGACAGTAAATGCTTTCAGTATCTTGGTGGTAAGTTTCCATCAATCACGTCTGAAAAAATTAAAGCTGGCATTTTCATAGGCCCTCAAATACGAAAATTAATGGCAGACAACATATTCGAGGAAACCATGAGTGAGTGCGAATTGCGAGCATGGACTGCATTCAGAATGTGGTACACAACTTTTTGGGAACACAAAGGCTTCAAATTACACCACTTTAGTCGAGGATATGCTGGAATCCTATGAACTGCTTGGTTGCAACATGAGCGTCAAAGTTCACTTTCTTCATGCTCATCTAAATTACTTTCCTAACAATCTTGGTGATTTTTCGGAAGAACATGGCGAGCGCTTCCATCAGGATATTAAAGTGATGGAAAAGAGATACCAAGGAAAGTGGACTGTACATATGATGGCCGACTATTGTTGGATGTTGAACAGAGACTATACTGACGCACACTGAAGACAATCCAAAAAGAGGAAGTTTGAAGGGGAGCCCAGTGGCGAATGTTAGGTATGTTTGCTTTTGAATATGTTTTTATGTTTATCTATTCCTTAAACAATCATTCCGCCACTCCAGAGAACATTTTCAAACGTTACAAACATTGCCATATAGCAATGTCGTTAAAAAATAACGTTTTTTTTAAATTTTCACATTTCCATCATTTGTGAAAAAACCTGACGTGATACGGAATTTTGAAGGTCATTTTTGGAATCTGTGCAAAAAATCCATTCAGATACACCTATTCATTTGAAAACAACAGAAAAAGGTTGAAAAATTGCAGATCAGTGTAATCCATCAACATATAAAAAATACATTATTTTTCTTCTTTCTTTGTCTTCTGTCTTATTGGTTTAAAATATAACTGTTTTGTGAAACCGACATGTCAGTAATTGATGTGTTTCAAGTTTTATTTCCAAATCAATGATCTCCTTTAATCGCATAAGTAATTGATGAGTTGATAAAGCCTGATCAGCCTGCAAGTAACATCTCTGCAATCACAACCCAGAAACAAACGGGACAATCTTCTTTCAAACACTGATCAGCCTGCAAGTAACATCTCTGCAATCACAACCCAGAAACAAACGGGACAAACTTCTTTCAAACACTGATCAGCCTGCAAGTAACATCTCTGCAATCACAACCCAGGTATCCAGATCTCCACACGATGGCCACATCACATTTTGCAATATTGCATCATCGCAATTGTATTTTGTGTCTGCATTTATTAATTTCTGGCTGATTTATCCTCTAAATTGCCGCATTTTTAGATAGAATATGTAGCTAGTCTTTCACTAGTGCACCTCCCCCCATTACAAAGGCCTCTTACATTTACCTGAACTAATTTCCTTTTCACACAGAAACACACGGGACAAACTTCTTTCAAACACTGATCAGTCCCACCCTCCCTGCCCATCCACCCCCCACCCCCACCCAGGACCGGCCTCTAATTTCAGGCATCCTTTACAGTTGTCTCCAATTCCCTCTAATTACTCTTACTAATCCCAGGCTTCTGGCCTCTCCCATGCAAGCTCTGCAGTGTTTTTCTGGCCAATAGCTCCCCCTCCCCTCTGCTGGAATTAGGGAAGTGCAAGATCCACATACTGCTGCACAATGCGCTCCCTGTCTCTTTTACTCTGCATTCATCCTAAAATGGAACTCCTGCCTCTGTACCACCAACCCCTCCATTATCCACATCTGTCCATCTCGTGTAAGACATTCCTATACAGGGAAGTCTGCCACCCAACTCACTAATACAATCACTGCCTCAACCAGTCCATCACTCTCACATTGCAGTCCTCTTCTCTTGTTTCCACCCCCAACCCTTCTAGATTCTGAGTTCCCACGGGAATAGTGCCCTCGATTCCTCATGTATCAGTTTATCAATTGTTGTTCAATGTATTGGAACCCTGTCTATATCATACCCATTGTTCAGCGCTGCGGAACATGATGGCGCTTGATAAATAAAGTATAATATAATAATAATAAAAATTTCTTCTTCCTTCATTAATTTAAAATGAAATACAACTCCTTTTGTTAGAATGTTTTATTGCCTGGTGTCTGATAATTATTTTCTTGTTATCCGGTGGATGTAACATTGTAATGTGAAATGATAATGTGTTTGAGTAAATTTCCTTCAATTCCAATAGCTATATCGATATTGGTATCAAATAATCTTCCATCTAGCTTGATCAGTATCAGCTTCAATATACATTGGTTGCGTGGGTAATTGTCACCCAAATAAAAAAAAACTTGGAAAAAAAATATTAATAACCTGTGAAAGTTTAAAATTACATGGTTAAAACTTACAATGTTCAGCAATAAATACTTTAAAGAAACCAGGAATCCATTTTAAAAAATGCAGCAAATTTTGGACACAAAGAAAAGAGGAGGAGTCATGAGAGAGACAAGATGGAGGGGGCTAGGAGAAGAATGTGAAAACTTTTTTTTACTTTTGCATCAGTAATTCTCTTGTATATTCAAATAACACAAATATCATAAACTGGGAAAGAAAAGAAAAAAACATATAGAAGGGCATGTTAAAAATAATTATCAAATATTTATGTGCACAAATCCCCAGTCAGCAATATGACCTAATTAACCAAATGCTTCCTTAAAAGAAAACAAACAATACTCAGGATACTAAACTACAACCTTCCATCTCCCTTTGTCAACAAAAAAAACATCTATCCCCACTCATCACCTGAATACCAAATAAATCTGCCTAATTTCGTTTTTTTCTTCTTATTTCTTCTAAGTTCTAACATACATACTTTAACATTCCTTTGTACAGCGCTACAGAACCTGTAAGCTCTTTCTACGTAAACTTTAATACTTCATATTCAATTAACTCTAATCCTTCAATATCACTCTATCCTTTTAGATTGTAAACTCTTAAACAGGATCTCTTTGCCTACTGTATTATGATAACCTATATATATATTCCATTATACAGGTTACAAAACCTGTAAATAATTTAAGTCATTTTGACAATTATTTAATAGGGGATTCAAGTATCATTATTATTATGTCTTTAATAGAGATTATCATTCATTCAGTAACAAAGAAGACTACACAGGCATGCACGTCCCTTAAGCAAAACATATAACTTATATTAAGGTGTGGTCAATCCTTTGTGCTGGACTCAAAGACCAGAGAAAAATAACCGACCACGCCTCGTTTGGGAAAATTTATAGCTTATATTAAAGCCGTGGCAAATGGACGACACCCAGCACCTTGATACACAAAATAGCTTTTTTATATCATACATCAACTTGTATCATCCCTTCACACTAAGTCCAGCTCCCACAATTCCTTTGTCTGTTTCACATCCACTCCTGCACGCACGCCAAACGCGCCCAGACCGCGCCCAATTCCACAACAGTTACAGTTACAGTTTTTATAAAGCACTAACAGTTCCAGAATTTAATTACTATTATATATTTAAGGCATTAGATATGTGTTATTTGTTGTATATTGTCCAATTAACCTTTATAGCATTCTAACAGAACAACAAAAATAACTACATATTCCATTATCCAACTTGCATTCCAAAAAAAAATCACATTTAGTTTAGATCAGGAAGAGAGATAAGGGGAACAATTGGACAGAGAGAGAGCAGAGAAAAAAAACTTATTGCAAGCTTGAATTAAGGGAGGGCTGTTTCTTTTACAGCTGCTTAGGGGGAGAAACGGACACACAGCATTCATCTCTTTTTATACTGGCAAAGCGACATATTCCAAAGGAAATCAGTCCCTATACACACAGAAACGCAGACAGCTGTACAGTGTAATAAAATACAAAACATAATATCTGGAAAAACAAACATTGCATTTAAATTATGTAGAAAATATCAGCAATAAAATTTAAAAAAATATATATATATATAAGTAGTTATCAAAAATAATACAGAAACCAGACAGCGCTCGAGCAACAGCAACGCAAAGCGAATAAAAACATCACAAAGGGAAGCAAAAGCGCAAACGGGAGTGGCTCTTAATGGGAGACAGCCATCTTGCTATATGAGAAGAAATTAGACAGATCTAATCAATTAAAATAAAATTCTAAAATTACAAGCAGGTATGGACGAGTCAGACGAGTCAGGATATTAAAGTGATGGAAAAGAGATACCAAGGAAAGTGGACTGTACACATGATGGCTAGAAACGTCTCTTTTTTTTACGACTTTCAATTTCCAGAAGAGATAAATAAATAAACACATTCAAATGCACTTTGGACTCTTAGGCTAGGGTCAGACGAAAGCATTTTTCCCCGCGAACGTGAAAAAGTGCGTCCGAACGCATTGACATATTTTTTCACGGAATACGCAAAAATGGTCAGACGACGCGCATTTTCGGGCGTGATTTTGTACGGATCGTCAATAAAACTCTTTTTGCGTCTGGACGTTATGTAGGCTGGACATTAGCAGTGTCTGACATCTCCTAATCACGCAAACACGCTGCTATGCCGCAGCTGCGCACTCAGTACGTCAGTTCAGCGTTCTCAGAAAAATGCGTTCAAATTCCACTTGCGTTGCACGGCCGGACTTTTGTGCGGCCGTACATCGTATATTGGCCGTCATTGCCTGTCATCTGCTGCTAGTGCGGCCGTAATTATGAGCGCCAGAACGCACGTTAAAAGTGCGCTGGTCTGACCCCAGCCTTACGACCAGAGCCTTAAACGGGCGAGTTACACACGTGATTCTCTTTGCGGGGAATCACATGATTTCCTGTACTACAATAAACGCAAAAATAAGAAAAACAAATTAAGACAAAGAGAGTGTCCATCCTTGCAGAAAAAAAAAACACAAAAAGGCTCTCAGCCAGAGCAACCAGAAAGGCATCAAGGTTCTTAATCTGAACAAGCAAATGTAAAACAATAATCACTCAAACATCTGAATGGCAGATCCCACTTCTAACACCAATTGTTAAATAATAACCGTAATCAAACAAAAGCAATATTCCTATTATACAGTTGTGTTCAAAATTATTCAACCCCCAATGCTGTAAAGGGTTTTAGGGAATTTAGTGTACATTTGTAATTGTATTCAGAATGAAATCCTACAAGGACTTTTTAAAGAACCATATGCAACTAAAATGACATCAATTGGTTTTGTAATACAGTAGTAAATGTTTCTTTTGTGAATTCTTCATTGACACAATTATTCAACCCCTTAAAGACTACCACTCTGAAGAACAGAGGTTCATTCAAGTGTTTTCAATCAGGTATTGAAAACACCTGTGGATGTCACGGAGCAGCAATAAAGCATAATCAGCACCAATTAGGCAGCTTTAAAATGACTGTGATACTCAGCTCCTTCTAGACATTTACTGGTGTGGTTACAAACATGGTGAAGTCAAGAGAATGGTCCAAGAAGACAAGAGAAGAGGTGATTACTCTTCACAGGAAGGGCAATGGCTATAAGAAGATTGCAAAGATGTTAAACATACCAAGAGAGACCATAGGAAGCATCATTCGCAAATTCAAGGCAAAGGGCACTATTGAAACGCTACCTGGTCGTGGCAGAAAGAAGATGCTGACTTTGACTGCTGTGCGCTACCTGAAGCGTAGAGTGGAGAAAAGTCCCCGTGTGACTGCTGAGGAACTGAGAAAAGATTTGTCAGATGTGGGTACTGAAGTTTCAGCTCAGACAATACGGCGCACACTGCATAATGAAGGCCTCCATGCCAGAACTCCCAGGGGCACCCCCTTGCTGTCTCCAAAGAATAAGAAGAGTCGACTGCAGTATGCCAAAAGTCATGTGGACAAACCACAGAAGTTTTGGGATAGTGTTCTGTGGACTGATGAAACAAAATTAGAACTGTTTGGGCCCATGGATCAACGCTATGTTTGGAGGAGGAAGAACAAGGCCTATGAAGAAAAGAACACCTTGCCTACTGTGAAGCATGGCGGGGGGTCAATCATGCTTTGGGGCTGTTTTGCTTCTGCAGGTACAGGGAAGCTTCAGCGTGTGCAAGGTACCATGAATTCTCTTCAGTACCAGGAGATATTGGATGACAATGTGATGCAGTCCGTCACAAACCTGAGGCTTGAGAGACGTTGGACCTTTCAACAGGACAATGATCCCAAGCATACCTCCAAGTCCACTAGAGCATGGTTGCAGATTAAAGGCTGGAACATTTTGGAGTGGCCATCGCAGTCACCTGACTTAAATCCGATTGAGAACCTCTGGTGGGACTTAAAGAAAGCAGTTGCAGTGCGCAAGCCTAAGAATGTGACTGAACTGGAGGCTTTTGCCCATGACGAATGGGCGAAGATACCCGTAGATCTCTGCAAGACACTTGTGTCAAGCTATGCTTCACGTTTAAAAGCTGTTATAACTGTAAAAGGCTGTTGTACTAAGTACTAAGATTGAATGTCACTTGGGGGTTGAATTAAACTGATAATGATGTGAGCACAGAAAAGACATTTGTGGTTATTTCATTATAAATGTTATGTTATATTTGTCTGACCGACACGTGCCTCTTTGATTTAATTGTAAGCAAGATGACTGAATGATCAAAATCAATGTCAAACTGGCCAAAACACTCAATTTCAGTGGGGGTTGAATAATTTTGAACACAACTGTAATTACCATAATTGGAAACCCAAAAATCTGTCATTTCTTTCTCATATATCAAAATGAAGCAAGACGCTGCGCTACGCCATAGATGAAACACCAAAATCAGCCACAAACAAAATGTAGCTTCATCAGGTCATGTCTGAATATTCCTTTGTTAGACAGACCAGTTTATTAGATTTCAAAGAACTTATAGCCAATCAACATACAGATACATTTCTATGTCAGATTTTAACCAACAGTGAGGCATAGGCACTTATTACCATATATGGTTCACAAGAAATCTTTTTCCTATCTTCCCGCTTTTGCACACATTTTTATGCACTGAACATAACAGGAAATCGGCCACAGACCATATCCTATAGAAGGAACAACTGTCTAAATGCAGAATTGACACTTAGAAAAGGAGGAGGGACGTCTCAGCCCATTTTATCAGAACAGCCTTTTCCATACAGGATAGTTATATTCATACAGAAAATTAATGTTCTCGAACCCAGGACATACTTGAAAACGAGAGAAATCTCAATGTATCCTTCCTGGTAAAATCCTTTATAAATAAATAAATAAATAAATAAATACAGAAAATGAAAATCTAACAATAGTGATTAGCCACTCACACTTTTTGAGCCTAATCTGGCTCTAGTGTATTCGCCCTTAGTGGAATTCAAATGGCCCCCCCACTGGCCTTGTCAGGTTACCCTTCAGAAGATGGTGAATAGCTCTAGGGACATTGTAGTAAGGCACGGAGTAAAAGGGGAACAGGCTGGGATTCGAGACTGTGGTCGCAAACTTGGGTCAATACAGAACAAATACTGTGAGCTCAGAGCTAGGAGAGGGAGAACTATCTCAATACTGGAGCGGGGCTGTAATGGCATTCTGGCCTTTTAAACCCTGTATCCTCCTTTGGCCCGATTGAGAACCTGTGATGTCATTAATGTGCGCCACGCCCCGGGTGCCATTTTGTTGGAGTCCGTCCACGTGCGCACACCCTGTCAGAGGCCTAGACAAGGCCTGAAGTCTCGCGCTGTGGCGGGGGACACTGCTTGGCGGCGGCAACGCCGCCCGTGGATGAGCCAGACCCTGATCCACCCAGGACCCCGGAGAACCACGAGGTAAGGCCTGGGTCCGCATGGTACCGCCGGATGCCGGCGCAGACTGCCTTACCGGGACCCGGGCGAAAACGCCGGGAACCTGGGGAGGCAGCCGCGCCAGGCGCCAACGGGCCAGCGGCTCTGACAGGCCTCTTCCAAGAATCGAACTTTCAGATCTCAGGAAAAAAAGAGAAAGAACATAGTGCAGAAGGTAACACAGGACTAATTATAATTTCAATAAGTCAGTTCACTCACGTGTGCTTGAGCCTGATAGGCTCTGTTGATGTCACCCAGGGGTTGTTATAGTCGGGGCACAACTCCTAAAAAAAGCCCTGGATTGCTCAGACGAATGTAGAGAAAATCCGGACCACACTTGAGGTACAGAGAATTTATTTCCATCAATAAAATAAAAGATAATAAAAACACAATTAAAAACAAAAGGACAAGAGCAAACATGTTTCACCTGGGTGTATCAACCCTTAGGCTTCCTCAGCGGTACTGATTAAAACTGGCTCTCTGGCCTACTTATATTCACTGAAATATATTCACTGAAATTGGTCCTCCAATTAGGGGAAGTCCAAGATCCCCCTGTGGGAGGGGGCCAGTCTGTCTTCCTTATTCCCAAACACAAACCCGTAACGTCATATAACCTCGACGGACGTTGCATATACGTCATCTTCTGTTGGAGAAACGAAAACGAAAGTCATTCCCAATGCGCATGCGCATACCAATGATGTCCAAATAGCAAGCAGCCACTTCATTATAACTTCATAGGCCGTCCTTGTTTCACTAAATAAAAGACGCAAAGTCAGGGAAAAGTCCTCCAACCGATTAATATGTCCTGATTGGATAGAAATCGAATAAAAACGAAAAACACAGAGATATAATATATTAAAACTCTGGCCGTGCCTGAAACCAGCTAAAACAATAAAGTATAATCTTACCAAAAATGAAATCAACTCAAAATCTAGATTAAGACCCCTCGGTTGGAGGGTATCTAGATTGAAAACCTATTTAATTTCTTCCTTATATTTTTTTTTATTAAAATCCTCCCCCCTCTAACTTTTCCATACCAATTGAATCCCTAGAACAGTAGAACCTAACGGTGAACAATTATGTAGTTTTTTAAAATGACTTGGAACTGAGTGGTGTTCCACCTCCTTGTTGATATTACAAGGGGGTGGAACACCACTCAGTTCCGAGTCATTTTGAAAAACTACATAATTGTTCACCTTGAAATAGCTCATTCTTCTTAATTTACAGTAAGGCACTGCAATGACCGAGCCGCAAGCAAAAAACCTTGCAGCAAGGTCAGAAGAGCAACTCTAGCTATTAGGATATCAAGTGGAGTCAATCTGGATGGGGTAGAGGTAACATCACTGCTCTATAACCGTGGAGACCCAGGTTCGAATCCCAGCCAGTGCAGTAAGTGTCCTTGGGAAAGAGACCTAATGGTACATACTTGCCTACAACACAATATTGTATGTGGAGTCCAGTGGTAACGTCTCTGCCCTTCAACTGTGGAGAAGCAAGTCAAAATCCCATTCAGCACATTTCCCCAATACAACTGTGGAGAAGCAAGTCTTGATGTTACGAGAAGCAGGTTCAACCTAACCACCAGGTCACAGATCTACAAGCATGGAAAGCCCACTCGATCCCACTCAGAAGACACCACCAGCAAGTGTCCTTGACCAAGACACCTAATGATATGGATGTGCCTACCTCACAAAATACTGGTACTTCTCATATTGTAAGTTCCCCTGCGAACAGGGTTCCCCTGAATCAGGTCATCATCCATGTGTGGTATTTTAATGTATCAACTTCTTGTACACTGATCTTGTAAAGCGCTGCAGAAATTGTGGCCCTATATAAATAAAGGATAATAATAATATTGATTCCAGCCAATATCGTAATGGAAATAGTAGAGTAGTGGTTTGCTGTTTGAAAGTCGGAATTATAGCAAAAACGTCACAATTGCCTTTTCGACAGAGTTTGGTGCAGGACCAATAAGCAGGGAGTGAGTGAGGTGTGAGATTCAGTTAGCGATGATAAACTGTCACATAAATAGCAGGCAGTTTGCATAGCAGGAGTTAAATATTGGTGACTATAGGATTTTTTCAGAAAGCGTTGGGCCTACTTCTGTGCGCTTCGGCGATCCCAGTTTGCCGATAGTGAATTCACCGCAGGGTCCCCGAAGTGCGCTGAACGTGGAGCCGCTAAAGACTGCCGAACAAACCGCTGATCAGCACACTGAATGCTGCTGAAGACAGCTGAACGGACTGCCGGATGCCGCCGAACTGGTGGAGAAAAAAAACACACGAAACTCGACTATTCTTTAAAAGATGTTTAAAACAATGAAAATGCATGAGAATGTGTGGAAATAACAAAAAAGGTCCTTTAAAAAATAATAAAATGGTCTGCTACAGAATAGAAAAAACCCACCTTTAAAAAAATTTGGGAATCAAAAATTTCACCTAACAAATTCAAAAAAGTACAAAAAAATCCAAAAAACAAATACAGAAAAAGAAACTTTGTTGAAAGTGAAAATAATAAATTGTTGAATAATTTTTTTTTCAAAATGGTAGTATTTTGTAGCATTAAGTCTAAAGGAATTTGCCTGTTTAAACCTGTTGAACTGAATCACCGCAAATAATGGCATTTCCCTGACAGTTTGGTGCAGTTCGGCGTTCTCTGAATAGAATCTATTCAATAGATTAACCATTATTTCTCTATGGGACAATTTCGCTGCTTTTTTTAAGATTGCCGAATTACGGCGATCTGCAGCGAATTGCACTGTATTTCACTGTCAATTTGCCAGTATTTGGCAAATTGACAGCTTTGTGAATAGGCTTGTGCACCGATTTTTTTTTCGGTTCGATTTGGTTCAATTTGTTCGGATGTTTAAACTTTTCGATTCGGCTCGTTTCAACCAATTTCTGTTTCGATTCGGTTCGGTTCGGCTCGTTTTTCGTGTACATTTTTTTTTCGGAATATCGACCATTTTTCGTATTTTAGGGTCAATTTGCTCGTTTTTTGTATCGACTTTTCTGAAATTTCGGAAATTTTCATTTTTTCGGAACGTCTGTTCTCCTCGTTTCAAAGTGTCTACGATAATTCTGGCGATTCTATCGTGTTTTTTTTTATTAAATAAAGATCCTTTTTTCTTATGAATAATTGAATATACATTTCACAACTTTATTTAATCATATTAAAATGGTATGAAAGCCAAGGAACAAAAAAAATGAACAAAACGATTTAAAAAACGCTAAACTGACCCGAATGCCACAAGAAACAAGTGATACGCATTTACAAATACAAAATTTACAGAATCAGCGATATAACCGATAATAGTTAAATATACGATTTCCAGAATTACCGAAATGGAACCGAAATCACGAATGGAACCGAAATCATGAATAGAGTAGACATGTGCATTCGTTTTAGTACTAAAACGATTTAGTCCGAATTTTGGGATAATTTAGTTTTCGTTTGACTCAAGAGAAACGAAACTGCTCAGTACAAAAAACGAAAGAAACTAAAATAAAATGCACTACATTTTAGTTTCAGTACTTTTTGTGATATTACATTGATCAGTGAAGGAGACCAGCATTGAAGATCGTAACATCCAAAGTTCTGCACCCTCCACATGCAATGCAGTAGGATGTTCTATACAGAGAGGGGCATTAATTAATGCAGGAGGATGTTCTATACATTATACAGAGAGGAGCCTTTTTTTTTTTAGGCCTTTAAATCCAATGGCTGTGAGCGCTGAGATCAGCTGCTTGTTACATAATCTCTCAGTACAATGTATCAGACTCAGCTGTTACAGTAACTGACTGTAACAGCGCTCAGAGTTTCAGTTAAACAAGGAAATAATATTGTTCTAACCTCTTATATATAAAAATATTATTTACTAGTTTTACTGAAATCAGCGCTGTGATGAGCAGCAGTCAGTTACTGTAAAGCTTTGCCTGACACGGGGCCGTATTACATGTTGGTGCTAACTGTTGTAAACTGAAAACCTCCATAGGCTATAATGGCTCTGGGAAGTTTACACAGCTCTGGTTAAGTTTGCACCAACTATGTAATATGGCCCACATTGTGCTGAGAGTAGAGAACCTGTAACAAGCAGCGATCTCAGCCCTCTGAGGAGCCACTACAATAGTAATTGTATCCACTGGTTTTAGGATGAATGAAATTAGTTTTCATACTAAAGAACTGAAAACGAATTTCTTTAGTAACTAAATAAATTGCATTTTAGGACTAATCCATTAGTTCAAAACGAAATTTTGTGCTGTGCACATGTCTAGAATAGAGCAAAAATAAATTTCGATTTGACACATTTCAAGTCCATTCTAAAAGTCCGAAATTTTTTCGTTTCGGCTCGGAAAACTTTTCGGATCTATCGGTTTTCGTGTCCGACCCGATTCGGAAATTCGGCCGAATCCGAAAACACGAATCGGGAAATTTCGTGAAAATTACGAAACCCGAAACGCACATCCCTATTTGTGAATATATAAACTGCCACGAAATTGCACCGTATAGTGAAATTCACCATTGGTGCCCTTCATTGGCAAGTTCGTCGCTCTTTGAATAACCCTTTAGATAATATATTTGTAGTTTTATGGCTCAGAGAGAAGAACACTTGTTATTGGGACTATAAACAAGCTGTTTATTAATTGGTGCCTTGTATAACGGTCTATCTTTAATTCCTTACATTAACTTGTTACAAATCACTGCAAAAATAAATAATTGAATAATTGAATATATTGAGTGTCATGCATTTCTGCTTTAACTCTCTTCCATGCGCTTATTATCGTCGTAGAGGGATGTAATACGTAATAAAGTGCTTAATCTCTTTAATAACATGATTTAACATTTCACCAGTGGTAAGAACATACAAGGTAAGAACAATTGAGGTATGGTATCTTGTATATTCAGGGTTATTCAGATAGCACTGAAATGTCACCAACATTTTGGGAGCTCTCCCGTTCCCCACACTTCGGCGAATGATCACATGGTCCCTGACGTGCGGCCAAATTGATTTGAAAACCACCGAAAAAAAGTCAAATCAATCCGAAAAACCACAGAAAACCCGCTAAATGCATCCGACGATCCACCGAACAGACCATCAACCAGCCACCGGAACAAAGCCGCCAAACAGGGTAAAAAAATAAATGCAAACAAAAAAACAAATGCAACGTTTAACCACATGGCTGCTAAGGACGCGCTGAGTGTGTCCTGTCAAGTGCACCTCCTGTGCTACGGACGCGCACAGCGCGTCCTAGCACAGGAGGCAGCAATCAGCCGGGATTCCGGCTGATTGCTGGCCCCCCCCCCGGTACGGGCTGACATCTTGCATGTCAGCCCGGCACTCAGGGACCCCGGGGGAAGAAAGATGTCATTGCGGCGGCGCGATGACATCTATTTCAGGAGCCCCCCCCGCGAGTGCGGAGGAGGTGCCTGAAAGGGAGGGGGGGAGGACCTTCGGACCTCTCTCCCTCCCGATCGCGGGGGTCCAGGGGCTAAAGGCAGGCATGGTTTGGAAGGGCACAGCCTGCCCTTCCAAACCGTGCCTGCCTTTAACCCCTTGAGTGCCGGATCACCATTCGGCGCCGAAAAGCGCCAAATCGTGTGATCTTCTCCCGGAGCTGGCGATATCTTGGATGTCGGCCAAGCTTCCGGGAACTCCCCCTGACGACTGGTGTCATGGTGCATAGCATTATGACGCCAGTCCTGGAGTTAACCCCTAGTTGGTGGAGATAGGGGGTTCATTGGAACCCCCTATCTCCCGATCCGTGACAGCTAGGGGTTAATGTTTGGTATTGCTGGATCGGCCAGAGCATGGCCTTTCCAACCAATACCAAACATGACCATGTAAAAGTAAAAATAAAAAAATTAATAAAAAAAAATATTTAACCACTTCAATGCGGAGGACGCGCTCAGCGCGTCCTCCACATGGCTCCTGCTGTGTGGAGGACGCGCTGAGCGCGTCCTCCCTTTGGGGTCAGCGTTCGGCCGGGTTCCGGCCGATCGCTGGCCCCCCGGTGCGGGCTGACATCCTCGGTGTCAGCCCAGCATCCGGAACCGCCGCCGATGAAATTAGGTGTCATCGCGGCAGCGCGATGACACCTAATTCAGGCGCCCCCCGCATTAATACATCTATTGGACGCCAACTACGCATCCAGATAGAGGCTTAGACCCCCTACCAAGCGGTCTATTGTGAATATACGGAACCACCATACAGGAGGTTCCTGTACATGTGAGTACCCCTCTATCGAGTTCTACTCCTCTTTCCCACCATGACGGTATCACGCTATGTATATTTCCTTTGAGGGATATCTGCTGTACAAAATCCATCGAGGTGAACAGGAGAATAAGAATTACCATCACTGAAGGGAGGAGTCCCCCATAGTGACTCAACTGCCTACACCCATTGAGCTATCTAGCTCCATGCTTGTGAGTTTTTTACCTTAGAACATACAGAAAGGCAACCACATGATACACGATATTGCCCAAATGTTTTTTCCTTTTTCTTTCTCTATTACATATTGGCTGTGAGATTGAAGATTTCATTAAAGATTCAAAGATCTTCCGAAGACTCTCAAGGGATTTAAGACTCCTACCCCAAGGAGACAGACTATCTTTTGCACTTTATTTGCACTTTATGGACACTAAATATACCGACTGAGGAAGGCTTTTAGCCGAAACGCGTCTCGGTACAATTTGTCCAGGATTTTATTAATTCTAATAAATTCATTACCTATATATTTTTTGCATTCGCCACTTTTCCTTATCTCCCTACCTTTTTTTGGACATCTGGACCAACTGCTGCTACACCAAAGAGGTTTGGGCCCCCACCTTAAGAGGACCCAAGGCGATACTCCTTGAGCCTGGAATTGAGAGGCTCTACAACTGGTGAGTGTGACCAATTTTAATTTAATCCTCCACCTGTATTGCACAGAGTTACGCTATGGGAGTGCCGTCTCCCGATCTTCTCTGCTTTATCTAGTAACCACCATAGATGAAAGGAGGGACGTGCCACCCTATACTTGGCCGCAAGCTATTTTCCTTGAGCCTGGATTTCTCTTAGGCTCTAATAAATGTGAGTGATACATTCATTTTATTAAATTACTTCATCCCAGTATGACCATCTGCACTATTATTGCCTTTATTTCTCTCTGAGGGACACCTTTAAAGAGAAGATTTGATATCCACACCACAGAGAAGATTGTTGCATTTGTCTTCAATCAACAACACTCTTTGAGTATTAAATCATTGCACTTTTTGAACACTTATTTTGCACAAATTGACTTAATAATTTTTTTGAAACTTTTTTGTACTCTTTTACCTCCTCTGTTTGGTATTTTAAAGGACACTTCTTGCATTTTAAAGGACACTTTTTATACCTTAAAGGACACCTTTCACATTTTACTTCTATTAACCAGTTGTTCATTTAATCAACTGTTCACTGTTTTATGCGCCGTATGGTCTTGTTTATCCTTTTATCTTTTGAAGATTCCTAAGGAACCTAAGACTATTACCTTAAGGAGACAGACTTTCTTTGCGCTCCCGAATATACTGCGGTATTTGTTTTTCTTGTCATTTCTGTTGTTGGGTGAGGGATACACCTTAACGGTGAGCTGCATTTTGGTATATCATCCATCTGACCTCTTTATAGTATAACATCAGCGCCATTACACTCATTTGACCCTTAATTGGGTCATCCTTTCTCTTGCTAATTGTGACATCGCCAGATGCCTGGTCTCACAGCTCCCACTCTGCCGGGTGCCCGGGCCGGCAGCAGCACCCTCGCTACTCGCTTGCTGGCCGCCGAGTGAAATAGCTGGCAATCGCGGCCGCTGGTCAGTCACGTGGGCCGGGTGCAGCATGATGAGACGGTGCCCCTGAGATTCAAAAACTGGATAGTGGATTCAGCTAACTGCCCTGTCATGGTTTACTCTCCTCAGTGCCATCCTTGTTATATCTGATTTGCGAGACTCCTGTGTACCTACCCCTGGCTTTGTGCGACTACCCGCTCTGGCATTAAACCTCTGGCTCTGTGTGACTACCTGTTCTGGCATTAACCCCTGGCTCTGTGTGACTCCACGTTCTGGCATTAACCTCTGGCTCTGTGTGACTTCCGATACTGGTATTAACCCCTGGCTCTGTGTGACTACCCCTTCTGGCATTAACCCCTGGCTCTGTGTGACTACCCGTTCTGGCATTAACCCCCTGACTCTGTATGACTAATGACTACCCTTTTGGCTCTGATTCCTGGCTCAGTCTGACTTCGTATTCCGGCTCTGACCCCCCCAGCTTTGAGTACTCGTTCTGGTTTACGATCTACGGATTACCCGGACTTCCTTTGTTTTGTCTGTCTGTCCTGTATCTAGCAATCTGGTTTATCTAAATAACAGTAGTTTAAGTAGATTGCGTCTGCGTGTAGGGATCAATAGTATATGTGATACTCATAAGGGGTTATTCAAAGAGATCTGAATTGTGGCAAAAAGGTGACCGATCACTGAAATTCAACATACGGTTACCATTCCTGGCCATTCGGCTATTCAGAAAGCAGGCAGTTTGCCAAATCTTGCCAAATTGCCTGCACATACGGTGCCTGTTCGGTGCCTGTTCGAGGGCAGTGAAATCCCCATAGAGAAGCAATGCTTCGTCTATTCAGAGAACACCAAACTGCAGGGAAAAGTTGCCGAAATGCGCTGCTGTTCGGTGGCCTCATTCAACAGATTTATTCAGGTGATTCCCATAGGCTTCAATGTTAAAAATAATCCCGTTTTAATTCAATATCTAATAAACTGTTTAATATTATATTCTGCAGTAAAAAGTCTCTTTATTTATAGAATTTTTAGGATCTTTTTCGCAAAATATTTTTCCTGTTTTTTTTTTTTAAATCGACTTTTATTTTAACTGTAGCTGCCCTTTTTATTATCATTCATAGGATCTTATATGTAAATTCCAGGCATTTTCATTCAGTAGTTTTTTTGCAAACAGCGTTTCAAATTTCAAACTTTCAAACGTACGTTTTTTTTTTCACCTCATTCGTCTGCAGTGTCGGGTTTTTCTAGCGGCTGCTCTGCGCTGTGATCGACGGCTAGTCTGGTTTCTCCGGCGTGTTCGGCAGGGTTAATCCAGCTGTTTTCTGCGGGTTTCGATGAGTGTTCGGCAGGTTTTCCCTGTACTACAGGGGCCCTGTGGTTCTTGCTAAATACACTGCAGGGTCGGCGAAATAGGATCGCCGAATCACCCCGAAGTGCAGGGAACGGAAAGTCACCGATCGTACATGACTTTTCGATTCTTTTTGAATAACCCTGATAGCTACATTGCTCAAATTGTAAATAGATGAGCAGAGAGGATTAACCACTACCACTCTATGTAGTGGAGTCTCCAGTTTAACAATGTCTTTATATTTTGAAACTGTTCTTTAGAAAAAGCACTAACAAAGCATATGGAATAATAAAAAGTATATAAAAAAATAACCATCTATTCATCTATGACAGCGAGCTCCATGTCCCTATACAGTGAAGACGAACAATAAAGAGGAGCAATAGAGAACAAAGCCAATGAAGAGCAGCAAAGAGGAAGAGTAGGATTCAGCAAAGGGTAACCCCAATGAAGAGGAATAAACAGAGAATAGCTGAATGAGAAGTATTAGGTTTTAACAGTGATGATGATCATCTAAAGATAGAATGGTCACTTGATCCCAGGTTTGGGTCACATGACCTGTAACAAAATATATAGATTGCAAACCATTAGATGATAGACTCAATAATCCATTTATTAGAGATGAAAAAACAAGCAAACAAACAAAAAACAATCCCAATATGAGCTATGTATTTGCATGTTTTCTCCAGCACATCCCAAAGAACACCATGTGCAAAGCCTGTGCCATGCTCGCCTCTCTCTCTCTAAGGGCAGCCCTGCTAACTCTAGCACCAAAAACACGAGCACCTAGATCTAGCACCAAAAACACAGGCATTTTAAAATGTTTAACAAGGGACAAGTAGAAAAAAAAATCTTTTAAAATATGTCACTGGGTATGTTTTATTGTAGTATTCTTAAAATGTATTTGTCTGTTTCCATTAAAATATTGATGTGTATGTCAATGCATTTGTTGGGCCCAGTTTAATCTGAAAGAAATTAGAAGCTCTCATAAAAATATGTTATTTTATTTAGGTATAACCTAGCTGGACTGAAAATGATGGGCGCTGCCATTGCAGCCAGATGTAATTGTAACTCAGAATGGTGGAAGTGAACTATATGGGTCCATTGTGTGCTATGCCCCGTATATTTATAGTTAGGAGGCCTACTTAAGAGGAGGAGATAAACCTTTATAGCAGAAGATG
Source organism: Leptobrachium leishanense (assembly GCA_009667805.1). Classification (NCBI taxonomy): domain Eukaryota; kingdom Metazoa; phylum Chordata; class Amphibia; order Anura; family Megophryidae; genus Leptobrachium; species Leptobrachium leishanense. The sequence continues at coordinate 251,925,957 of CM019067.1, forward strand.
TCTTTTTTTGTGGCGGAAGACTAGCCAATAAGGTTGAAAAATGAATAGTACAGAGTAGGGAAAAAAATTAATTACATTTTTTACTTCCAGAACTATTGAATGCATGGCTAACACGTAAATACAGGATAAAATAACACATTTGTCGCATGTATTTGAGTAGGTACAATTATAAATCAAATAAAAATGTCATTTACCACAATTGATTATCAGATGGCACCTCCTAAAATGCCACTAGAGTGTAAAAATAATATGTGAGCACAATGTTCATATACAGAAAGTACATCATCTGTCAAATTTTCAATGAAGCACATTAAATAAAACAAGACAAATATTCATGACCTATCAAGGCTGTTTATGTCAAGTAACTCCCAAATTATTATGCTTTAGAGACTCATTTCTGCGGTTTTATTGATGTACACAGAACACTGTTATACACCTACGTGCCTCAAATACAAGATATGGAGATATGACCATTACCCCAACAGGGGGTTTTATGACATCACATTTGAAACACATAGACATTAATATGGAGTTGATGAAGCCTTTGCAGCTATAACAGCTTTCACTCTTCTGAGAAGGCTTGCAACAAGGTTTTAGAGTGTTTCTGTGGGAATTTCATACCATTCATCCAGTAGAGTATTTGTGAGGTCAGGCATTCTATGTTCCATTTCATCCCAAAGGTGTTTGATGGGGTCAGGGCTCTGTGCGGCCAGTCAAGGTCTTCTACAAGAGACTCACCCAAACAAAAAATTTTTGGACCTTTCTTTATGCACTAGGACACAGTCATGCTGGAATAGAAAATGTCTTTCTTCAAATTGTTCTCACAAAGCAGAAAGTATAGCATTTTCTAAAATGTTTTGGTATGCTGAAGCATTAAGATATCCCTTTACTGGAAGCAAGGAGCCCAGCCCAACCCCAGATAGACAGGCCCATACCATTATCACACCATCAAACTTTACAGCTGCCACATTTGGACTTCTAAAAGAATGGACATTAGGGAAAAATGCTGTCCTTGTCTATTATGCTACCATACGCCCCGGCCTAGTTGATCTATGCAAATATACACCTCTGCCTACAGTGGGTGCTATAGAGAGGCTGGCAGTTGGGGATACACCTATTCACAATTATTCAGCAGAGAACCAGAAAAAGAGACATCACTACCAAGTGATTTTCCAAAAAAACATTGTCAGAAACTAGTGTTTTTTTTGTAAAATAATTTTTAATTAATTATACAGTAAACCATATTTGGGCATACTCCATTTGTATTTCTTACTGTAAATAACCTATGTGGCCAGTAGATGGCAACATCTATTGCCAAATTGAGTCACAGCTGCAGCTCGATTTTGTTTCCCCAGGGTTATTCAAAGAGATTCGAAAAGTCACCGCACGTTCGGTGACGTTTCGTTCTCTTCAATTCGGTTTGTTTTGCCGATCCCATTTCGGTGACCCTGCGGTGTATTCAGCAAACACCACAGGGCCCCCGAATTGCAGGGAAAACCCGACGAAAACTAACCGCAAAACCCAGCAAATGCACGCCGAAAACCCTCAAAAACATCTGGATTAACCTGCCGAAAACCACAGAAAAACCCGAACAGGAGCCGATCTCAGCCTTCGACACAGCAGAAGAGGCAGTGAATAAATTAGGAAAACAGTTTGTATGAATGATTGAAAAGTGAAACACTGTTTGCAAAGAAACTACTGAGCGAAAATGTCTGAAATTTGCATATGAGGTCCAGGGAATGATAATAAAGAGGGCTGTTACAGAAAAAAGAAGAAAACTTTAAAAAAAACTAAAAAAAAACGGACATTTAAAAAAAAAATTAAGAAAAATGCTTAAAATATCCTAAAAAAATCTATAAATAAAGAGACTCTTTACTGCAGAATTTTATAATGAATGGTTTATTAGATATTGAATTAAAATGGGAATATTTTTAACATTGAAGCCTATGGGATTCTCCTGAATAAATTTGCCGCATGAAACCACCGAATGGCAGGGCATTAGGGGAACCTTTCACTGCTGGTTTGTGTTCTCTGAATAGCCGAAGCAGTGCTTTTTAATGGGGTTTTCACTGCCCTCGAACAGGCACCGAACAGGCACCGTATGTTCAGGCAATTCGCTAGGATTTTTGCGAATTGCCTGCTCTCTGAATAGCCGAATGGCCAAGAAAGGTAACCGAACGCTGATTTTCCGCATTCGGTTACCTTTCTCAAGCAATTCGGAGCTCTTTGAATAACCTGACAGTTTTAGCTCTTTGGGCTTTATGGCCTCAGGGTTAAAACTTTGTGGCACCTTCTGCCGCCCAAAAGCAAACAAAATTTGTTTGTTTGCAGCAAACAAATTTCATTTGCTTTTGGGCTGCAGATCGAGATATCTCAACAACGGGGCAACTGATGGTGCCATTGAAGCCCAAGGTATCACTATCTCGGTATTGAAGGGGTTAAGGATGAATATATATATTAAATCTAAATGAGAAGAAAACAAATATTGGTAATAATAATGTAAAAATATTGGGTGTCCACATCTAATTAAAATACACTATATTGCCAAACGTATTCGCTCATCTGCCTTGACTTGCATATGAAATTAAGTGACATCCCATTCCTAATCTATAGGGTTCAATATGACATTGGTCCACCCTTTGCAGCTATAACAGCTTCAACTCTTCTGGGAAGGCTGTCCACAAGGTTTAGGAGTGTGTTTATGGGAATTTTTTTGTAATTCTTTATTTTAGAATAAAACTTGCGTATAGACATCAAACAATACACGCAGAGATATAGTAAAGACCGCTGAGGGGGCTTAAAACTCTAGATTCCAGTGGCGGCGTGCTTTATACCACTGCATCCGACGCTTTGCATTGCACTTAGTGATGTATGGCTTGGATGCAGCTGCTCGGCCATGGAAACCCATTCCATGAAGCTCTCTGTGCACTGTTCTTGAGCTAATCTGAAGGCCACATGAAGTTTGGAGGTCTGTAGCGATTGACTCTGCAGAAAGTTTGCAACCTCTTTGCACTATGTGTCTCAGCATCCGCTGACCCCCCTCCGTCAGTTTACGTGGCCTACCACTTCGTGGCTGAGTTGCTGTCATTCCCAAACACTTCCATGTTCTTATAATACAGCTGACAGTTGACTGTGGAATATTTAAGAGCGAGGAAATTTCACGACTGGATTTATTGCACAGGTTGCATCCTATCACAGTTCCATGCTGGAATTCACTGAGCTCCTGAGAGCGACCCATTCTTTCACAAATGTTTGTACAAACAGTCTGCATGCCTAGGTGCTTGATTTTATACACCTGTGGCCATGGAAGTGAGTGGAACACCTGATTCTGATTATTTGGATGGGTGAGCGAATACTTTTGGCAATATAGTGTATATAGGTGTCTATTTACACACACATATACAGTTGTGTTCAAAATTATTCAACCCCCACTGAAATTGAGTGTTTTGGCCAGTTTGACATTGATTTCGATCATTCAGTGATCTTGCTTACAATTAAATCAAAGAGGCACGTGTAGGTCAGACAAATATAACAGAACATTTATAATGAAATAACCACAAATGTCTTTTCTGTGCTCACATCATTATCAGTTTTATTCAACCCCCAAGTGACATTCAATCTTAGTACTTAGTACAACATCCTTTTACAGTTATAACAGCTTTTAAACGTGAAGCATAGCTTGACACAAGTGTCTTGCAGCGATCTACGGGTATCTTCGCCCATTCGTCATGGCAAAAGCCTCCAGTTCAGTCACATTCTTAGGCTTGCGCACTGCAACTGCTTTCTTTAAGTCCCACCAGAGGTTCTCAATCGGATTTAAGTCAGGTGACTGCGATGGCCACTCCAAAATGTTCCAGCCTTTAATCTGCAACCATGCTCTAGTGGACTTGGAGGTATGCTTGGGATCATTGTCCTGTTGAAAGGTCCAACGTCTCCCAAGCCTCAGGTTTGTGACGGACTGCATCACATTGTCATCCAATATCTCCTGGTACTGAAGAGAATTCATGGTACCTTGCACACGCTGAAGCTTCCCTGTACCTGCAGAAGCAAAACAGCCCCAAAGCATGATTGACCCCCCGCCATGCTTCACAGTAGGCAAGGTGTTCTTTTCTTCATAGGCCTTGTTCTTCCTCCTCCAAACATAGCGTTGATCCATGGGCCCAAACAGCTCTAATTTTGTTTCATCAGTCCACAGAACACTATCCCAAAACTTCTGTGGTTTGTCCACATGACTTTTGGCATACTGCAGTCGACTCTTCTTATTCTTTTGGAGACAGCCACGGGGACTTTTCTCCACTCTACGCTTCAGGTAGCGCACAGCAGTCGAAGTCAGCATCTTCTTTCTGCCACGACCAGGTAGCGTTTCAACAGTGCCCTTTGCCTTGAATTTGCGAATGATGCGTCCTATGGTCTCTCTTGGTATGTTTAACATCTTTGCAATCTTCTTATAGCCATTGCCCTTCCTGTGAAGAGTAATCACCTCTTCTCTTGTCTTCCTGGACCATTCTCTTGACTTCACCATGTTTGTAACCACACCAGTAAATGTCTAGAAGGAGCTGAGTATCACAGTCATTTTAAAGCTGCCTAATTGGTGCTTATTATGCTTTATTGCTGCTCCGTGACATCCACAGGTGTTTTCAATACCTGATTGAAAACACTTGAATGAACCTCTGTTCTTCAGAGTGGTAGTCTTTAAGGGGTTGAATAATTGTGCCAATGAAGAATTCACAAAAGAAACATTTACTACTGTATTACAAAACCAATTGATGTCATTTTAGTTGCATATGGTTCTTTAAAAAGTCCTTGTAGGATTTCATTCTGAATACAATTACAAATGTACACTAAATTCCCTAAAACCCTTTACAGCATTGGGGGTTGAATAATTTTGAACACAACTGTATATATATGTTCCCTTCTTAAAAATTTGCTATCTCACTAAAACAAGTTGATTCCCTCCATCCCGCAGATATATGCAATCAGCCTATAATGAAACAGCCATGAACATTTGCAACAATTATTACCAGCACTGGCAATATAATGAGTTTTTCAATTGTTTTGTTTCATTTAATTAACATTGTTTTGAGCATAGAACTACATTAGTAATTATAAGACTCCGAGCTGGTTAATAGACTTGAAGAAATGTCTCCAAAGAAAGTAAGCAAATCTGCTTTAAAAACTTGATAATGCTTTCCATAGGATGCCGGGACATCTACTGAATGAATGTATTTCCGATCTCCTTCTGTACAATAAGACTTGCAACTTACAGTTCATTGCGAGTACCATTTAATATACCCAGGTACACCCTAATGCCTGAAGAATTGGACTTCCTCGATCTCCATTTAGGTTTCTAATTACACTTTCTGGATGTTCAGAACCCAATTCATACATGATGCATCGCATGAAAAATTGACTGTATTTCTATAAGCACATGATTGCTTAACAAATTGTGCTGAATTTTCTGTGCAGAAGTTTGTAATTATTTAATAAATCCAGGCTGATAGAAGAAGCATTCTAAAAATATTAATGTTTTAATATTTTATTATTTTTTTGGGTAAAAAATATGTAATTTTTGGTCAAGCCTCTTCAATGATTTAAAGAGAATCCTGGTATGGTTTGATAGTACATAGTATATGTTTAGGGGATTCATGAACTCTAAAAGAATATCCATTTACTATATTATCAGCGTCCACCCTAATGACGAGCTTTTCCCTTAACAGTGTATATTAGGCTTGTGCACCGATTTTTTTTTCGGTTCGATTCGATTAGATTTTTCGGATTTTCAAACTTTTCGATTCGGCTCGTTTCGACCGATTTCTGTTTCGATTCGGTTCGGCTCGACTCGTTTTTCGTGTACATTTTTTTTCGGAATATCGACCATTTTTCGTATTTTCGTGTCACTTAGCTCGTTTTTTGTATCGACTTTTCGTGATTTCGGAAATTTTTGTTTTTTCGGAACTTCTGTTCTCCTCGTTTCAAAGCAATATATTTCAATTTGACACATTTCAAGTCCATTCGAAAATTCCGAAAATATTTCGTTTCGGCTCGGAAAACTTTTCGGATCTGCCGTTTTCGGATCTAAAAATGTTCGGAAAATCGGCCGCATCCGAAAACACGAATCGGGAAATTTCGTGAAAATTCCGAAATTCCGAAACCCGAAACGCACATCCCTAGTGTATATGTCATATAATTATTTTGAGTAACACAAAAAGGGAAAACATATGATACAGTTTTGAAGAACTATGTGGTGGAAAAACAACACGAACAACTGCAATGACTTGGCACAGCCATTTTCAAGACATCAATCCAAGTGAACTTGTAGGGCATGGAGATTTAGGAGCAGTCGTACAGTCCTTCCTTTTGTATTGGTTTATTGCTATGCTGAAAATGAAAACTGTATCCGAATATGTTCTTAGACATGTGCATTTCGTATCGTCAAAATTTAGTTTCTGTCCGTGATTTGCATTTTCGTTTTCGAAAAGCATAATATTTGTCATCCGAAATTACGAATCAGCCGAAATTACGAAAAGCGGTGGCACAACGAAAACGACTAAACGTAATGTTGGAAGGCAAGTTGATCCGAAGAGGATCCGAAACTATCAGGGTTATTCAGAGAGAGGTGAAAAGCAGGAGAATGGAAAATTCTAGGTCAAAATAGCCAAACCAGAAAAATTCTCCCATTTATCTAACTTTCCAAATCGACTATTTTGACCCAGAATTTTCCATTCTCCAGTCATTCTCCTGCTTTTCACCTCTCTCTGAATAACCCTGTATATTTAACAGAATGAAAATGACCTGAAACGTAACAAAATGTTCCAAAATTAAAAACAAAATGGAACAAAAATGACCAAAAACAGAAAAAAAAACAAAAAAAGGAAGAAAATGGTGTCAAAGTAATAAAACAGGGATTTGTTTTAACATTGAAAATTATAGGATTTACCTATAGGTTTCAATGTTAAAAAAAGTCCCCGTGTTTTAAAAATATTTCTTAAACCGTTTTTTTTCACTGGCAGCAAAAAGCCTTTTGCTTTATCTATTTTTCAGGATTTTTTTGGGCATTTTTAGTTATTTTTTTGGGTGAAATTTTAGGTTTCCTAAATTTTTTTAAAGAAACAAGACTTTTTTCCAGATTCAGGTTTCAATGTAAAATAATGTTTGCGGTTTTATTAAATATTTCTTTAACCGTTAATTATTTTCACTTGCAGCAATGGACTCCAGCCCCATCCAATGATATCAAAACCTTGCAGTATTGAGAGACACTGGATTGGCTGGCGCACCCAGATCCCCTTGTGGTCATGTGACATGTTTAGTTTGGAGGGGATCAGGAGGCGTTAATTTATAACACCCCTGTTCCTGGGCACCTGGCGTTTTATCCCTATAGTATCCCTTTAAAGGTCATCAAGTATTATGTTAACAGTTCCATGAAGAAATGACCAGAATTATTGATGGAACAGCATTTCATGCTCTTAAAATATATGAATCACAAAAAACACTGTGTAAAGGAAAACCAAAATGTACTTTTCATTATTTAAAAGCCTTACCTTGCAACGGATCAGACATCCCGTGTAAGTAATCAAATAATCAGAAGCATTGAATTTTTTATATATGCTTCATGTTTTTAATCTCTCATTCTTGTCTTGTTTTTCTTATTGCCACCAGATGTTGCCTCAGGAAGTCGCAATGGGATGTGGCGATCCAACAGAAAAATAATTAAATGGGAAATGTTCAAGTTTCCTGCTATTTCTGACAGTAGGAAGCGTTTAGGAATGAGGCACTACTGTACCATGTCGACTCCAGAGAGGGAGGATAATCTTTTATCACGTAACAGCTTTCAACTGAACCGACAACAAACACAAGGGTTTATTACACCCTTGCATAAAGTTTTAAAAAAAAGATAATACATTATTAGCAAAGTGTTTGTGCTTTCCTTCATAAACCGTTCAACTGGATTGCCTGCTGACACGTGTTTATTACACTTAATAATATATTCATAATTCTTGTGTGAACTCATTAGAGCTGTCACATCCCAGACATTTTAGACCTTTGTTTACCTCTGAGTATTGTTCACATAACAAGACTGTCCAAAGAGAATATTTCTTCTTGTGATAGCAATACAAGAATTTTGGAGATAATTTCTGTTCATAATTGAGATGAAAAGGATGTTATAATTTGAATTGGCATGCCTTATATTGATAGGGAATGTCATTTTACCCTGAATCTATCCCAGATGTACGTATTTTAACCAGGGCTGGATTAAGATGTTTATAGGCCTGGGGGTGAAGATTTTGGTGTGTCAATCTTTGGAATGAATCCATGTTTTCTTTTACATAAACAGGGAGATTGGTGTATGTAACTGACCAGATAGTTGAGTGTATATATCCGGGCACATCTGTATGTATATATATATAACAAGGCACATACAGTCTGTATATATATATATATATATGTTACGGGTAAAGCCCGAAGTGCAGTTAATCCTAGGATTACCAGGGTAATCCTAGCATTACCCAGGCGTCATTAGCAAAGTCCGAAGTGAAATGAAATTTCGGACTTTACCCGTGTAACCTGCAAAGCTTCCAGAGGCCTCTGGGTACTCCAGTTTTCTGCTCTGTTTTAACCAGGTAATTCGAACATTACCCTAGTGCTGAATAAAGTGTGATGTCCAACGAAACATCGGACTTTATCCGGGTAATCTGCAAAATATCCAAACACCTCTTGGTACTCCGCTTTTCTTGGGTTTTCAGCAGGTTACAGTTGACTGAATTCCGAGGATTACCCGGGTAAAGCTGCAAACTGTATCTGACCGATAACAAAATTGTGTTTTTTGTTATTTTTAGTGAAATTGTATCCACAGTCACAAACCACACTAAATAACTGTCATGTAACTCTGTGTATTAATTGTCTGAAAATTTAATTTATGAAGATAAAGATATTATATAAAGAGTAACCTAATGGTTATTATCTTTTATAAATTATATATATGCACATATGACACATAATAAAGATCATGTAACTCTTTCACATTCATATAAGAAACATATCCTGTTACTATTGTAGCGCTACTCCTGCGAGAGCCGCTATATTTGACGGGCCTGCTGTCTCACTCCAGTGATCACCCACCTTCACCTCCGGTGCCAAGTAACACCAAGACAAAGTTATACTATAAATAAAAAGGGAATTATTAGGACTAGCGAGCAGTCCCTCTGTAGAACAAAGTAATCAACAGTATAAAAATATCGATTGGAGTGATTTACCATCACTATTCAGCACAACACCGAATAAACGAAACAGTAAGCTTTACAATACTTCAATGCGGCTCAATTATAGACTATAATTGGCGTGACCGATATCAATAACCTATCTAAACACTGGCCAGTGGAAATTACACAAAGTCACGAGTCTGCTAGCGTTGGGGCCCTTTGAATTCTGTCGTTGGGTACCTTTAGTGTGAAACCATATTTGTACTCCACAATGTGAAAAATAAATATTCGCAAAGTGTCACAGGGTAACAGAATTTGTAACAGCAACAATCTTCCTTCGAGGTGAGACTGCGCGGGCAGTAAGACTAGGCCGGACAATAAGGTTAGTAATATCAACTCACGCAGGGTAGCAGAATACCTCTCTCTGTTAGATGCACTCACTCCTTCCCCGCTGAACGGTAACTCGATCACTATCGCTAGATCGGGAAGCACCCGAGGACAGCTGGATCTCTTCTCCGCTGGATACACTCGATCGCTCTCTCTGTCACTGGAAACGCACGAACACAGCTGGATCTCTTCTCCGCTGGATACACTCGTTCACTCTCTGCTGATACTGGCAACACACGAGGGCAACCGGATCTCTTCTCCGCTGGATGCACGAGGACAGCTGAAGGCACGATCCGCCAAACAGGACCGTCCACGCAGTCCGCCTCGCCCTCTCTGGCTTTTTTTTCTGTCCCGCATGTGCACTTCCTTCCCTGGAAAATGCGGGCTCTCCCTGGTACTGCTGGGAGGCGTAGTTTTCTTCCTGTAAATTTGCATTAGGCTCTCTGTATTTGAAACTACACATTCCAGAATTCCTTGCGCTACCTTCAATCTTCCAGTATTTAACAACTTCATTTGCCAATCAAGTGACAGGGCAAGGAGGGAGGGGAATTCCCCTGCAGCTGTGACAGGATGAATGTCTCTGCCCAAGTCTGGGCCACAGTGAGAAACACAATAGTCCACACGCACAGTCCGAGAAGCCTCCGCTACACTATGTATATTCATTATATCCTTAATACATTTTAATGTTTGTCTTTTGCCATTCTCATTGATAATATCCATAGATAATAGCAAAATTTACTTTTACCCAAGCGGGTTGGATGCTCTGCAGATTACCCAGGTGAAGCTGTGGATAATCCTCAGATTACCCGGGTGAAGCTTCAGACTTGCACATTATCCAGGTAAAGGGCGAATTTTTCAGTTCTTCCAGACTGTTACCCAATGGCAGGTGGTTAGTCCTAAAATTACCAGGGTAAAGTCCGAAATTTACTTTTTTTGCAGCTTTATCCAGCGGTTTTGGGCAATGTCAGGATTACCTGGGTAACCGCACTTCGGGCTTTACCCGCAACATATATATATATATGTGTATATATATACAGTTGTGTTCAAAATTATTCAACCCTCACTGAAATTGACTGTTTTGGCCAGTTTGACATTGATTTTGATCATTCAGTCATCTTGCTTACAATTAAATCAAAGAGGCACGTGTAGGTCAGACAAATATAACATAACATTTATAATGAAAAAAACACAAATGTCTTTTCTGTGCTCACATCATTATCAGTTTTATTCAACCCCCAAGTGACATTCAATCTTAGTACTTAGTACAACATCCTTTTACAGTTATAACAGCTTTTAAACGTGAAGCATAGCTTGACACAAGTGTCTTGCAGCGATCTACGGGTATCTTCGCCCATTCGTCATGGCAAAAGCCTCCAGTTCAGTCACATTCTTAGGCTTGCGCACTGCAACTGCTTTCTTTAAGTCCCACCAGAGGTTCTCAATCGGATTTAAGTCAGGTGACTGCGATGGCCACTCCAAAATGTTCCAGCCTTTAATCTGCAACCATGCTCTAGTGGACTTGGAGGTATGCTTGGGATCATTGTCCTGTTGAAAGGTCCAACGTCTCCCAAGCCTCAGGTTTGTGACGGAATGCATCACATTGTCATCCAATATCTCCTGGTACTGAAGAGAATTCATGGTACCTTGCACACGTTGAAGCTTCCCTGTACCTGTATCAGCATCTTCTTTCTGCCACGACCAGGTAGCGTTTCAACAGTGCCCTTTGCCTTGAATTTGCGAATGATGCTTCCTATGGTCTCTCTTGGTATGTTTAACATCTTTGCAATCATCTTATAGCCATTGCCCTTCCTGAGAAGAGTAATCACCTCTTCTCTTGTCTTCCTGGACCATTCTCTTGACTTCACCATGTTTGTAACCACACCAGTAAATGTCTAGAAGGAGCTGAGTATCACAGTCATTTTAAAGCTGCCTAATTGGTGCTTATTATGCTTTATTGCTGCTCCATGACATCCACAGGTGTTTTCAATACCTGATTGAAAACACTTGAATGAACCTCTGTTCTTCAGAGTGGTAGTCTTTAAGCGGTTGAATAATTGTGTCAATGAAGAATTCACAAAAGAAACATTTACTACTGTATGCATTTTAGTTGCATATGGTTCTTTAACCACTTGAATGCTAAGGACGCGCTCAGCGCGTCCTCAGCATTCCCGCTGGTATGCGGAGGACGCGCTGAGCGCGTCCTCCCATCGGGGTCAGCGTTCGGCCGGGTTCCGGCCGATCGCTGCCCCTCCGGTGCTGGCTGACATCCTGGATGTCAGCCGCGCATCCGGACCAGCAGCCGCCATTATTAGGTGTCATCGCGGGGGCGCGATGACACCTAATTCAGGCGCCCCCCCCCCGCATGTGCGGAGGAGGCGCCTGAAAGGGAGGGGGGGAGGTCCTTCGGACCTCTCTCCCTCCCGATCGGCGGCACACAGGGGCTTAACCCAGGCATCATTTGGAAGGGCACAGCCTGCCCTTCCAAATGATGCCTGGCATTAACCCCTGGGGAGCTGGATCGCGAATCGGCGCTGAAAAGCGCCGGTTCGCGATCCTTTCCCGGAGCTGGCCGACATCTTGGATGTCGGCCAAGCTTCCGGGAACTCCCCCAGAGGACTGGCGTCATCGTGCTACGCACGATGACGCCAGTCCTACAGTTAACCCCTAACTGCCACCAAGTGTGGAGATAGGGAGTTCCAATGAACTCCCTATCTCCCGATCCGTGGCAGTTAGGGGTTAAATTTTGATATGGTTGGATCGGCCAGAGCATGGCCGTTCCAACGATACCAAACATGAAAGTTAAAAATTTTGTAAAAAAAAAAAAAAAAAGAAAAATAAAAAAAAAAAAAATTAAAAAAAAAAAATAAACACTTTTTTATTTTTTTTGGTTTGTTAGTGTAGCAATATTGTTCCCATTTCAATTATAATGTGAACAATGATGCTGCACTAACGATTTTTGTATGCGGTGCGTTTGTTAAAAATAGTGTCATTTTCCCCAAAAAAAAATGTAACGAGACCCCATCTCTAATTTTTTTAACAAGCGCACCCCATACAAAATATAACCGCAATTGCTCGCATGTTAAAATGTGGAAAAAAACACTTTACACATTGTAAATTATTGAAAATACATATTTTATTGCATTTTTTGTTATAATATACAGACATGACATAACGTATACATATAATAATGACATATTATGAATCTACCGAGTCTGACAGAAAGAACGATATATAATATGTCGGTGTCATATACTAAAATAAGCCTTAAAAATACGTTTAAACATGATGCGCAAAACAGGTAAAAAATGACCTCAGCACAGGGGCGGGAAAAGCCTCAGCAGCGAAAGGGTTAAAAAGTCCTTGTAGGATTTCATTCTGAATACAATTACAAATGTACACTAAATTCCCTAAAACCCTTTACAGCATTGGGGGTTGAATAATTTTGAACACAACTGTATATAGATATACACACACACACACATATATATGGCAGCTCTGTGGCTACACCTAGGTTGATGTGTTGATGGAGATATATATATTTACAATGGTTGTGGTGGAGGACAAAAAGTGAGATAAAAAGCCTCCACGCAATAATTAATTATGCTTCTTATTCCAGGCGCCATTTGCACATCACAATAATTCAAAGAACTGCATCCCACCTCTGGGATGCAGTTCCTTGAATTGCTGTGATGTGCAAATGGCGTCTGCAATAATAAGCTTAATATATATATATATATATATATGGCAGATACAGCATATAGGTGGATAGATAAATGTACTGTATAGGTGAGCACACTCACATATGATAGGCATACACACACACTTTCAAGAAGTGAGGTCCCTGGAATACTGAAAAAAAAAATCGAAATATGGGCCCCCAGGAAACCAAACACTGAAGTGTTTCATTTATCTGAATGGCATGCGGTATTTTGATTGCAGGATGTCTAATAGCACGGGCCTGAATGCATTTGACCTGGAGCTCAAGCTCCATCAACCCCTATGTTAATCCAAACCTAGTAGTAACCCCAACAAAGGGTTTAATACACTTGTGTTGTGATTCACCCACAACCAATGGGATTTTACCTAATTGTAGGCGACATAAAATAAAACAATATTCCCCCGTCATTCAAATTAAAATGTAAACTAAAGATAGAGCCTATCATTTTCCACTACAGCACCTCTTTTCCTAAAATAGTAGAAAGCTTCATATTTTCTACAGTATTGACTGTGTAGCGCTGGTTTTAATTCACTGTCGTGGTAGTACTTGTTTTTGGCCACCAGAGGGAGACAAGCGCAATGTAAGACATTGGGACTACATTTTCCAGCATGCTTTGTGGGCGGGAACAGGAAATGGGTGGGAAAGAGACACTTACATCCGCAGCCTCGTGGAGAGAGCCGTCAGAGCGCGCAGAGGAGTGAGAGGAGCAAGACGCAAGTGCGGGAGATAGTGATCGCGACCAGGCCAGAGCGCAGGTGCGGCCTAGCAGAGCTGGAGATCGGGTTTCCCTTCTTATTGAACGAAGACCCCGTGATCCACCGTTAGTAACCCTACACCGATACAGAGTACGCTGAAGGACCCCGAGTTAGGAGACCGCAGACGATCTAACAGGGAGTGCAGGCCGTGAGCTGGACATCTTGTGGCAGATATAGACAAGCAAGACAACGGATCCGGTGACACAGAGAATCCCAGTCAAAATCGAGCGGAGAGACGTCCTGGGTCGAGCGGAGCGCAGAGTATCTGGCGGATGGGTGAGAGGCCTTCCCGGCCACTGTAAACTACTAAAGCACGCTGCAGTTTTCTCAAAACCTACAGGGCCCCAACGCAACTAGTCGAAGATACCTCATAAATAATTCACTGGCCAGTTGAATATTGTACCCGGGTACCAATACACACCTACACTTACATTTCTTGGGACATAGCCTGTACGGGACTCACACTCCAACCACGAAGGGGTTAAAATAATTTTTTCCTTTTCCGCTACGCGTTTCTCGCATTACAAACTACTGTAAATATATATACGTATACCGTGTTACTCTTTATATGCTAGTTTATTCAGTAAACTATATAATTTATAAAATCCACATTGGTGCTGGAGTATATTTATTCCCTAGTGCGGGGAGACTGACCCGAGGTTCAAATTCAGCGGCTCCTCCGGGAGTGAGCGCTACAACTGTTTTGGAGTCACTTGGCATATCATAATTTTGTACTTATGACATAAGAATTTTTTATACAAAACTGCAATACGTCTAAGATGAAGCTGGTAAACAGCCATAGATCCAAAAAATGCTATTATACAAAATGGAATGGCTTCTTCCATCAGTCTCATCATGACAGTGAATGCCAAATTAAGTAATTATAAATAATAATAGTGTGAGGGTATATAAAGTACTGTATAATGATATCAGGCCTCCTTCCATGTATAAAGTTTGCTTTTTGTAATTGATGAATGAATGTTACTAGAGAGAATTTTCGGTGTCTGGTGGGTCTATAAGAATAGGATGAAACATTGGACTATCATCTAACCAGGAATGGAAGAGGTCCAAAAGAACAGGTGTTAAACTGGAAGACTTGTTGTTCAGAATGATCCCAAGCGTTGTCATAGCGCCACAAAGAAACAACAGTGTAAACTACAGGGTGATCCAACTAGCAGGAGCATGGAGCTTCTAGTCTGCACTTCTTTTTGTTGGGAAACCCTTTATATACAATAAAGGTTTCAGAAGTACATGATCTATGCTAGGGTTTAAATTCCTGGTTGAAGTTGTCCCTGTGGAAAGTAATGAAGGTAAGGTATCCAGAAAAGTTTGTTGCCATCCTCAAATAAATCGTTATGCAGGTTCTTGCTCCGTATGGCTACTTTCAACTTTTGTAGGATGTAAAAGGGCAAATTGAATATCCCTATTTTGTCAATGAAGAACAGATTGGGGGAAAAGAAGCTGTACATATACCTTCTGTAATATTCATTTGCTTGTGAGGAAGGCAAGGCTTCAGAATTAGGGGTTTTGGTGTGGTGGGGTAATCAGTAAATGGGTAAGTCATAAATGTCTTCAGGCATGTCCAAAAGAAGGGGTATTGGGTCCAGCCATACATGCAAAAAGTATAAAAGCTGTGCCACTGGTGCCACACGGTGGCAGGATTGCAACCGTGACGTATACAATAAAACAATATAGCTAAAAGACAGTGCAAAATAGCAGTAAATAGCAGCAAATGAAAGCAAATATTGTATTGTAACAGTGTACCAACTGAAGAAGCTGTACTAGCGAAACGCGTTTTGGTGAACTGTGTTACTATTTTAATAATAAATATTTTGCCTGATTTTACACCTATCCTGAGTCCCGGATACTTTCATTCGACAAAGACGTGGCTGAGGCTGATAGGTGACCCAATGCACCTTATAAAGTCACTGCCTGCCTGAACAACATCTGGAGTCTGATGAGACATCAGCAAATGTGAGTAATATATTTTCTCCCTTTATACATTCCCTGTGGATACGATATTACTCTATGTGAGTTTTGTTTACTCTCAGGGCCATGGAGGAGTCCAACATCTTAAGGAACCACGTAGCGATCTCAAAAGAGTGCACCACGACAGAGGCCTCAATAGAACAAGAAGTGCCAACTCCACCACGTTCTCCTTGCATACCTGCAAAAAGGGTGTGAAATATCCCTCCGAAATGCATTGTACTGCATGTATTAACCCTTTCACTACCAAGTGTTTTTCATTGAAAACGACTTTATCACAACATTTAATTTAAACAGGTGAAGCAAGTTAATAAAAATAAAAACACAAAAGGGGCGCTGTTGCGGCTTTATACACAAAAAGAAGAAGCAAGGCTGCTTTATCCCAAGGAGTGTATTCCTGAAAACCTCCAAAAGAGAGAAAAAAGGGGATATATGGATAGAGCCTACTGCTATTTCAGTTTCACAAAAGAACCTACTTGTGCAATTAGCAAAAAAACCTCACACCATATACCAAGAGAGGGCTGTGCAGAAAGGGTATATACAATTACCCCTATATATTTATGTGATGTGATTTATAGCACCAGGAGTACAAAAATATTATATCGCCCTTCGATACGTTTCTTGTTGTTCAGGTTTGTAGGCGTACTCCAATAATTCAATGGTACTCCAGATACAAATCCATATATAGAAAAAATACAAGAAATATATACATAGAGCAGTACAGTAATAATATATGTACGATAATGCAGGTACACGTGGTATCTAACTCTAGTGGAATAGAGCCTATCAGCTAGAGGCTCAAAGCTTCAGCGTTGGACCCATTCAGGATGGCCCCGTCCTTTTCTCCTGTAATTTTATCAATACGTTTTCACTTGTAAGAGATGCAGAGGAAAGGACTATAGCATATTTCAATTTTCCACATGAGGTAGATATCAAGATCTAATAGCTCAACTCAGATGGTAAAGAGCCTGCAGTAGCGTATCGCTGGCTCAGTATATGGGCAAGCGGTATTTTTATGGTAACACCACAACCATTCCAGGATAGCCAGAGGCCACAATAAGAAGTATAAAAATTTATTTGAGAATAAAAAAATAAAAAAAACATTTTATTCTTTAATAAATTTTTATACTTCTTATTGTGGCCTCTGGATATCCGGGAATGGTTGTGGTGTTACCATAAAAATACCGCTTGCCCATATACTGAGCCAGCGATACGCTACTGCAGGCTCTTTACCACGTGAGTTGAGCTATTAGATCTTGATATCTACCCCATGTGGAAAATTGAATTATACTATGGTGGATTCCTCTGCATCTCTTACATGTGAACACGTATTGAGAAAATTGTGGGAGAAAAGACGGGGCCATCCTGAATGGGTCCAACGCTGAAGCATTGAGCCTCTAGCTGATAGGCTCTATTCCACGTGAGTTAGATACTACGTGTACCTGCATTATCGTACATATATTATTACTGTACTGCTCTATGTATATATTTCTTGTATTTTTTCCATATATGGATTTGTATCTGGAGTACCATTGAATTATTGGAGTACGACTACAAACCTGAACAACAAGAAACGTATCGAAGGGTGATATAATATTTTTGTACTCCTGGATGTTATAAATCACATCACATAAATATATCGGGGTAATTGTATACACCTTTCTGCACAGCCCTCTCTTGGGATATGGTGTGAGGTTTTTTAGCTAATTGCACAAGTAGGTTCTTTTTTGAACCTGTAATAGCAGTAGGCCAGGGACGTGCAGTCAGTGGAGGCAGGGGAGGCAGAGCCGCACCTGCCATTAAGTGATAAGTTAATAAACTAAAAACAAACTCACCTGCTCCCCCGCTGTCAGCTCCATCCTCTGCCTCTGCAGGCATTAGTTTTCCCAGCCTACGCAATTTGCATAGCAGGACGTTTCCCCGCTGCACTAATTGCGTAAACTGCTCAAGATGAATGCAGCACACGTCAGAGACAAGTGCTGCCTATTTCCTGGTCACTGCTCATTAGTGCCGCAGAGATTGACAGACACTGATAGAGCATTGGAAAAGCTTGGACCAATGGGAAAGCACCATTGGTCCAAGCCATTCCCAAAAAACGCCTGCATTAGAGGACTGCCTCTGATTGATAGGAAGGGGCACATCTAGCAGTTAGACATACCCCTTCCTGTCACTGATAGGCCAGGCAGCCCTCCAATGCAGGCTGTCAAAATATTGCATGATGGACAACCCCTGACTGGCTGCATGGGGAGCTGCAGTCCAGGAGCCTGTAACAGGGGTGCCCTGCTCTGCCACTCAGATCGGCATCAGCTGGGGATGCCCATTTATACCGCAGACTGGTTATTGTCTGCTAACTGGGGCTGGAAGAATGCACAGCACATCTGCCCCCCAGGAGGGATCTGAGGGGGTGCAGCAGCCTCCCCCTCTGCCAGGTGCCCATGCTGGAATAAGAGCTGACACTGAGAAGGAGGGCATAGGTTTGACTTTGCAGGGATCATGGGCACAGGGTTCTGCAGCAGGAGATAGAAGGGTCTGCTCCAGACTATCTCCTGTCTCATAGCAATGATGGTGCTGGCAAGAGTTTCCTCTTACTTGGTCCAGAAAGCCAAGGAGTCAGAGGTGCAAGCTTTGAAATTCAAGCAGCAGCAGGAAGACCTCTTTGCCCAGCTGCAAGGTAAGTGACCTCACGGGGTGGGAGGATTAATGATGGGGAGGGAGAGGCCATGGCTTTCCTCTGTGATGATTTCCTAATGTTTAGATAGTGCTTAGCTGCCAATCTGTACAATATATTGTACCTCTAGCCAGGCTGCCTGGGGAGGGACAGGACAGGCGGGGGACTCAGCAGATGCAAAGTTGCCAGCAAGACTCTCACAACTCATCTTCTACCAGGGCTGTCAGATCACAGCATGTGCTTCATGGGTCACTGGCTTGGGGCTGGGGTGTCAGATCTCCATTTTACTCCCTGGTCAGTGCCTGAAAGTTCTGCCCTGCAGTGTGCAGAAATCAGGTTGGGTCAGTAGTTTTCCAGTTGGGTCAGTGGCTTGCTTTCCCTTCAGTATGATATGAATGATGCAAAATGTATAGGTGCTTTATGGAAACCTAATGGATGTGGCCAGGCTCCTCTTAATAATATTTTGTTATGGGCAGCATATAGAGATTGTGTGTGTGTGTTCTTACAGTGCCGGTTTCTTTACACACACCCTTTCTTTCACATGCTGTGTGTATTATATTTATATCTCCAATCTGTGTGTGTGTGTGTTTTGCCAGGGGCAAGCGTTGGGTTAACCTCTTATGAGCCTGAAATACTGAAGAGAGTGTAAGCTATAGTGACCCAGCACAATGATTCAATAATACTATGAGGGTTATTCAGAGAGAGGTGAAAACCTTGAGAATTGGCAGGAGAATAGCCAATTTGGGTTAAAATAGTTAAAATAGTTAAAATGAGTTAAAATTCTAGGTTAAAATAGTCAAACCAGAAAAATTCTCCCATTTATCTCACTTTCCAAATTGGCTATTTGGTCTAGATTGTTCAATTGGCTATTTGGTCTAGAATAAGTGTTTCTCAACTCGTATCCTCAGGAGCCACTAACGGGCCTGGTTTGCCAGATATCTGAAGCACAGCACAGGTGATATGATTTGCTGCTCAGTGATTGCAGTATTCAGTCTGCTTTTCCCCAAGGTGATCCTTAAAATCTGGCCTGTAGTGGGTCCCGAGGACTGGAGTTGAGAAACCCTGGTCTAGATTGTTCATTCTCCTGCCAATTCTCAAGGTTTTCACCTCTCTATGAATAACCCTGATAGTGTTATAGAATCATTGTGTTGGCTCACTATAGCTTACACTCTCTTCAGTATTTCAGGCTCATTAAAGGTTAAGCTATAGTGAGCCAGCACAATGAGTCAATAATAATCAGGGATATTCAGAGAGAGGTGAAAACCTTGAGAATTGTCAGGAGAATGAACAAATAGCCAATTTGGAAAGTGAGATAAATGGGAGAATTTTTCTGGTTTGACTATTTTGACCTAGAATTCAATTCTCCACTCATTCTCAAAGTTTTCACCTCTTTCTGAATAGCCCTGTATCAGGGTTATTCAGAGAGCGGTTAAAAGCAGGAGAATGACTGGAGAATGGAAAATTCTAGGTTAAAGTAGCAGATTTGGAAAGGGAGATGAATGGGAGAATTTTTCTGGTTTGGCTATTTTGACCTAGAATTTTCACTTCTCCAGTCATTCTCCTGCTTTTCACCTCTCTCTGAACGAATAACCATGTATGAAAGCAAGTCTAGGTACAAGGACCCAGAACTGTAGATTTTTCATTTAAGAAATCTTTGCCAATGCAATTTAGAAGGCATGTTGTAAGATAATTGTTCTGTATAAAGGAGCGAGAGGTCTGTGGGAACAGAATCGGCTTCCAGTCGGTCCTTACTCACAGTGTCTGTCCTTCTGATGTACTAAATGCCTGAAGCCTCCTCTTTGGGAGCTAGGAGGTTTTCTGTCTGTTTTGCATTTGTATATCTGGCTCTGATAATAGCCAGTGCCTCACCAGCCACTGACCTCACCGCACGTCACTGCAGTAGGCGCTATCCATATATCCCCTTTTTTCTTAGGTGAAGCAAGTTAACCATATAATTTAGGGTGAAATAGAAATTTTGCACAGAAATTGTTCTGAGATAAAGTAAAATAATATAAATGTGATCATTTTTTATTTATTCATTTATTCTTTACGGAAATATTGTTGGAATGAAAGATTATGTACTCTAGAAGGTGTCCTTTATCATATGAAATGTCCCACAGGGTCTGCATTATTAGTGTACAGATACAGTCAGGTCCAGAAATATTGGGACATCGACACAATTCTAACATCTTTGGCTCTATACACCACCACAATGGAGTTGGAATGAAACAAACACAATGTGCTTTAACTGCAGACTGTCAGCTTTAATTTGAGGGTATGTACATCCAACTCAGGTGAACGGTGTAGGACTTACAGCAGTTTGCAAATTTTTAGGACTGTAACATCGTCTGTTTTGGAGATACAGATATCCTGTTTAAAATATTTTTTTTTTGAAATTCAAAGTTTTTTTATTTTTTTTAAATAAAATAAGACAGTGGGATACAGAAAGGAAAAAACAGAGGTAAATAAATCCTTTCTATATACATATAAGGGGAGCAATACAGACTTACAAATACAAACAAACACAAGCCACCTACTCGTAATTGGAAAGTAGCGCATTGGAAGAAAAATAGTAAAATTAAACTAAGCTCCCAATATTACCAGGTGGTACAATAACCAAAGCAGTTCAGGATCCCCTCTGGTCGGAAGGACCTGTGTCTGTGGTACACTCCGCGGCTAGCATAGCGTCCCAGAGGGTCCAGTGGTCTTTTTCCGGCTGTGGAAAATCATATATATGTCTAGCCATCTGCTCATAATCTCTTATGTTATTCACCATATCCCGCACATCTCGAATTGTGGGAACCCACGTTTGTTTCCATCAGCGTGCTATCAACAACATGGTGCTAGATGTTATTACGCAAAAAAGTCTCCTTTGTAATTTGCCCATCCTAGCCTGCGAGATACCCAATAGGAAATCCGCCGGAGCAAACGGCAGTACTAATCCCGTTGCCTTTTCCACTAGACCTGAAACTCCCCGCCAGAGTGGCTCTAATGTAACACAATCCCACCAAACATGAGTCATGGTACCCTTTAGTAACGAGCAGCGCCAGCATAGCAATGCAATGTCAATTATTCATATGACATTCTCTCGCCGGTACCAAGTACCAGCGGTACAATACTTTATGCTGTTTAAAATATTTAAAATGTTCAACCCCCTTTTTTCGCCCCCCCACTTGTATTTTTGAAAAACGGTAAAATACGTGTTTTTTTATTTTTCAAGACGAATCTAAATACCGATTTTCACATCTGTAGCATCTTCTGTTTTTGAGCTATAGGTATCCTGTTTAAAATATTCAACCCCCTTCTTCACCCCCTTATGGGTGGATTTTTCAAAAATCCTTCCTTAGTGGGTGCCTAAATCATAAAAACAGTGCACCTTCAAAATTTCACATTCCTAGGTTAAACGGTTTCAGCTGGGCATTGATGAGTCAGTCAGTCAGTCAGTCAGGACTTTCGCGTTTATGATAAAAGTATTCAACCCCCCTTTTTGCCCCCCCAATGAATTTTCAAAAAATGGTAAAATATGTGTTTTATTTATTTGTCAAGACGAATCTAAATACAGATTTTCACGTCTGTACCATCTTCTGTTTTTAAGATATAGGTATCCTGTTTAAAATATTTAAAATGTTCAACCCCCTTTTTTCGCCCCCCCACTTGTATTTTTGAAAAACGGTAAAATACGTGTTTTTTTATTTTTCAAGACGAATCTAAATACCGATTTTCACATCTGTAGCATCTTCTGTTTTTGAGCTATAGGTATCCTGTTTAAAATATTCAACCCCCTTCTTCACCCCCTTATGGGTGGATTTTTCAAAAATCCTTCCTTAGTGGGTGCCTAAATCATAAAAACAGTGCACCTTCAAAATTTCACATTCTGAGGTTAAACGGTTTCAGCTGGGCATTGATGAGTCAGTCAGTCAGTCAGTCAGGACTTTCGCGTTTATGATAAAAGTATTCAACCCCCTTTTTGCCCCCCAATGAATTTTCAAAAAATGGTAAAATATGTGTTTTATTTAATTGTCAAGACGATTCTAAATACAGATTTTCACGTCTGTACCATCTTCTGTTTTTAAGATATAGGTATCCTGTTTAAAATATTTAAAATATTCAACCCACCTTTTTTTGCCCCCTAGTTGAATTTTTGAAATATGGTAAAATACGTGTTTTTGTATTTTCAAGAAGAATCTAAATACCGATTTTCACGTCTGTAACATCTTCTGTTTTTAAGATATAGGTATCTTGTTTAAAATATTTAAAATATTCGACCCCCTTTTTTCGCCCCCCCAGTCGAATTTTTGAAAAACGGTAAAATACATGTTTTTTTATTTTTCAAGACGAATCTAAATACCGATTTTCACATCTGTAGCATCTTCTGTTTTTGAGCTATAGGTATCCTGTTTAAAATATTCAACCCCCTTCTTCACCCCCTTATGGGTGGATTTTTCAAAAATCCTTCCTTAGTGGGTGCCTAAATCATAAAAACAGTGCACCTTCAAAATTTCACATTCTGAGGTTAAACGGTTTCAGCTGGGCATTGATGAGTCAGTCAGTCAGTCAGTCAGGACTTTCGCGTTTATGATAAAAGTATTCAACCCCCTTTTTGCCCCCCAATGAATTTTCAAAAAATGGTAAAATATGTGTTTTATTTAATTGTCAAGACGATTCTAAATACAGATTTTCACGTCTGTACCATCTTCTGTTTTTAAGATATAGGTATCCTGTTTAAAATATTTAAAATATTCAACCCACCTTTTTTTGCCCCCCTAGTTGAATTTTTGAAATATGGTAAAATACGTGTTTTTGTATTTTCAAGAAGAATCTAAATACCGATTTTCACGTCTGTAACATCTTCTGTTTTTAAGATGTAGGTATCTTGTTTAAAATATTTAAAATATTCGACCCCCTTTTTTCGCCCCCCCAGTCGAATTTTTGAAAAACGGTAAAATACATGTTTTTTTATTTTTCAAGACGAATCTAAATACCGATTTTCACATCTGTAGCATCTTCTGTTTTTGAGCTATAGGTATCGTGTTTAAAATATTCAACCCCCTTTTTCACCCCCTTAGGGGCGGAGTTTCCAAAAATCCTTCCTTAGTGGGTGCCCACATGATAAAAACAGTGCACCTTCAAAATTTCACATTCTGAGGTTAAACGGTTTCAGCTGGGCGTTGATGAGTCAGTCAGTCAGTCAGGACTTTCGCGTTTATGATAAAAGTATTCAACCCCCCCTTTTTGCCCCCCAAGGAATTTTCAGAAAATGGTAAAATACGTGTTTTTTTATTTGTCAAGATGAATCTAAATACCGATTTTCACATCTGTACTAGCTTCTGTTTTTAAGTCAGTCAGTCAGTCAGTCAGGACTTTCGCGTTTATATATATATAGATAGAAATGTAAAATGTAAAATAAATGTAAAGAAACCAAAACACCAGAATATCCCTTTTAACTCCTACACTACCGATATCAAGATATCGCGGGCTTCAAAGGCACCATCTGGTGCCCCAATATCGAGATATCTCGATATGCTGATCTGCAGCCCAAAAGCAAATTAAATTAGTTTGATGCAAACAAACTTTGCTTGCTATTGTGCTGCAGAAGCTGCCCTCAAAGTTTTAGTTCTGTGGGCATAATGCCCAAAGAGTTAAAACTGTAAAATCAGCTGCTCAAAGCTCTGAAATATCAGGATTTCAGCAGCCGAAGCAGGGAGAAATAGAAGAAAACCGACCAGCCGCTCAAACCTCTAACTTAATTTGGCAGTAGATGGCACCATCAACTGGCCAAAAATAGGTTATTTACAGTATGAGATACAATAGTAATATCCTCAAATACAGTATTTCTTATTTTATAATTAATTTAAAATGATTTCATAAAAAAAAAACCACAGGTTTCTGACAATGTTTTATCTTTTGAAAATCACTTGGTAGTGAAGGGGTTAAGATTCATCCAGATTCTTGAGTGAAATACCTATAGGATTGAGGAATGTTTTTGTTGGAAGTTAGGCTTTTGATAATCACAACTAAATGTTTTCTTCCTGTACATATACCTTAAAAATTAATAAAAAAATACATATTTATTTATCTGTTCTGTTCATAGTATACTTGCAATTTAAATGCTGTTACTTACCTTACAATCAATGCTGGGTACAGAGCAAGAATGATAACTTCTGTGTTATATTATTGTATTGATCCTACAAAGGTCACTGTAGGAAATAAATACAAAGAAGACAATGCTTTTGTCTGCGCTTGAATCTATGGAGGGTAGTGTATTGTGTGCAACAGATAATAGAGGTTTTTTTTCTTCCATACTGTAGATGTTAACGTAAATGATATCTATCAAATACAGCCAAATCCCTAGAAGCGCTATTCATTTTATTGAGCATGGTCATTGTCATCATTCACTGAGAGGATATCAATCTTTTTGGACAGAAATTATATTATAACCATTTATATTTATTGACACATATTAAAAACTGCAAACATTCCATTTCAATCTGCTTGCAAGAATCAATTCTCATGCGGCGATTCATCTGGCAAGCCTGGCTACACATTCTTTTTATCCCCTTTTGTTTTGCATGTTGAGAACAATACATAATTGATGCAGTGTTTGTAATTAATAGTGCAGTTAGAGTTCATTGTTTTGTTATTTGTCTTGTAGTTTGTATTTTTTGTGTATTGTTTTGTTACCATTGTATTTTTTATAACAAAATATAGTTACATTTTTACAAAGTACTGTGTAGTTCACCTGCAAGTATCTAAACACATAACAACACAATGTCAATATGCAGCTTTATAGCAGGAAGTTACAGTTACAAGTTTTTATAAAGCGCTAACAAGTACCGTAGCGCTGTACAATGGAAGGCAGAGAAACAAATATACATACAGGTTCAACACATACATCCATGAAGAAATATCTAGTTCCCTGTCTGGCTGTACACAAACTAAACATGCATAAATAGTAAGGTGTTGCTGAATACATTTATTCCAATATAACAAGGCACATCTGCAAACTGCTGTAAATCCTACACCGTTCACCTGAGTTGGATGTACATACCCTCAAATTAAAGCTGACAGTCTGCAGTTAAAGCACATTGTGTTTGTTTCATTCCAACTCCATTGTGGTGGTGTATAGAGCCAAAGATGTTAGAATTGTGTCGATGTCCCAATATTTCTGGACCTGACTGTATATTTATATAGTCATTTATCAAGGTAGGTTGTAAAAACAACTACGTAAATATAATATACAGGTACATATAAAAAAATGTTTACACGTGCTCACCAAATAAATATTTGAATATATTAATGTCACATCGTGACTCCAGTACTCAAGGGAATCAAACAATTCTGATTTTGCTAAGTAAATAATGAAGTCATAACCACATAGCAGAGTGATAGCACAGAATGATAGAAGTAATCATAACCAAATGACTTACAATACTGTGCAAAAGTTTTAGGCAGGTGTGAAAAAATGCTGTAAACGAAGAATGCTTTCAGAAATATAAATGATTGTTTATATTTGTCAATTTTCAACATGCAAAGTGAGCAAACAAGAGAAAAATCTAAATCAAATCAATATTTGGTGTTACTACCTTTTGCCTTCAAACCAGCATCAATTCTCATAGGTACACTTGCAAGTCAGGGATTTTGTAGGATTATAGTCAGGTGTATGATCAACCAATTATACCAAACAGGTGCTAATGATCCTCAATGTCACACATAGGTTGAAACCCAGTCATGAACTGAAACAGAAACAGCTGTGTAGGAGGCTTAAAACTGGGTGAGGAACAGTCAAACTCTGCTACCAAGGTGAGGTTGTCAAAGACAGTTTCATGTCATGGCAAGATTGAGAACAGCAACAAGACACAAGGTAGTTATACTGCATCAAAAAGGTCTCTCCTAGACAAAGATTTCAAAGCAGACTGGGGTTTCAAGATGTGCTGTTCAAGCTCTTTTGAAGAAGCACAAAGAAACGGGCAATGTTGAGGATCGTAAACGCAGTGGTCAGCCAAGGAAACTTAGTGCAGCAGAGGAAAGACACATCAAGCTTATTGCCCTTCGAAATCGGAAGAAGTCCAGCAATGCCATCAGCTCAGAACTGGCAGAAACCAGTGGGACCCCGGTACACCCATCTACTGTCCGGAGAAGTCTGGCCAGAAGTGGTCTTCATGCAGCCAAAAAGCCATACCTCCGATGTGGGAACAAGGCCAAGCGACTAAAGTATGCACGAAAACATAGGAACTGGGGTGCAGAACAATGGCAGCAGGTGCTCTGGACTGATGAGTCAAAATCTGCTGTAGCAGAAGGCAGTTTGTTCATCGAAGGGCTGGAGAGCGGTACAATAATGAGTGTCTGCAGGCAACAGTGAAGCATGGTGGAGGTTCCTTAAACGTTTGAGGCTGCATTTCTGCAAATGGAGTTGGAGATTTGGTCAGGATTAATGGTGTTCTCAATGCTGAGAAATACAGGCAGATACTTATCCATCATGCAATACCATCAGGGAGGCATATTATTGGCCCCAAATATATTCTGCAGCAGGACAACGACCCCAAACATACAGCCAAAGTCATTAAGAACTATCTTCAGCGTAAAGAAGAACAAGAAGTACTGGAAGTGATGGGATGACCCCCACAGAGCCCTGATCTCAACATCATCGAGTGTGTCTGGGATTACATGAAGAGACAGAAGGATGTGAGAAAGCCTACATCCACAGAAGATCTGTGGTTAGTTCTCCAAGATGTTTGGAACAACCTACCAGCCGAATTCCTTCAAAAACTGTGTGCAAGTTTACCTAGAAGAATTGCCGCTGTTTTGAAGCCAAAGGGTGATCACACCAAATATTGATTTGATTTAGATTTCTCTTTTGTTCATTCGCTGCATTTTGTTCATGTATGAACATAAATGTGTAACACTTCCATTTGTGAAAGCATTCTTTCTTTACAGCATTTTTCACACCTGCCTCAAACGTTTGCACAGTACTGTATATCAGTTAGGCCCGTGTCAGACGAACGCAGTGATCACGTCCGTGTTGCCGCACAGTTTAACGTCCGTCGTAGCATAGAATCATGAGCATTAGAGACCCACACACGAAGTGCGTCCGCCCCAAACTGCGCATGCACAACACACGTGGCCGGACCGTGTGATGTCTGCAATTTCGTCCGTCAGTACGTCCATCCATTGTGCACGCACGCAGAGTGCGCTCAGAATGCGCTCGTCTGATATTACCCTAATGGGGGGGTGCATGCAAGAGGGCTCATAATGTCTACAATTTATACATCCAACAAAAAACTAATAGTATACATTCTAGTCATACCAAACCAATAAAATTGTGAAGTTGTGTGTGCATGTATTATTGCTGCAGCATACAGTGGCAAGGAAAAGTATGTGAACCCTTTGGGATTACGTGGAGTTTTGCATGAATTGGTCATAAAATGTGCTCTGATCTTCATCTAAGTCACAACAATTTGAAAAACACAGTCTGCTTAAAATAATACAACACAAACATTATATGTTTTCATGTTTTTATTGAACAGAACATGTAAACATTCACAGTGCAGGGTGGAAAAAGTATGTGAACCTTTGGACTTAATAACTGGTTGACCCTCCTTTGGCAGCAATAACCTCAACCAAACGTTTCCTGTAGTTGCAGATCAGACCTGCACAACGATCTGGAGTAATTTTGGACCACTCCTCTTCACAAAACTGTTTCAGTGTAGCAATATTCTTGGGATGTCTGGTGTGAATCGCTCTCTTAAGGTCATGCCACAGCATTTCAATCGGGTTGAGGTCAGGACTCTGACTGGGCCACTCCAGAAGGCGTATTTTGTTTTGTTGAAGCCATTCTTTTGTTGAATTACAAAATGCTTTGGGTCATTGTCCTGTTGCATCACCCATCCTCTGCGGAGCTTCAGTTGGCGGACAGATGGTCTTACGTTTCCTGCAAAATGTCTTGATAAACTC
Source organism: Leptobrachium leishanense (assembly GCA_009667805.1). Lineage (NCBI taxonomy): Eukaryota > Metazoa > Chordata > Amphibia > Anura > Megophryidae > Leptobrachium > Leptobrachium leishanense. The sequence continues at coordinate 251,954,619 of CM019067.1, forward strand.
TGGAATTCATTTTTCCATCAATGACAACAATCCGTCCAGGACCTGAGGCAGCAAAGCAGCCCCAAACCATGATGCTCCCTCCGCCATGTTTTACAGTGGGGATGAGGTTTTGATGTTGGTGTGCTGTGCCTTTTTTTCTCCACACATAGTGTTGTGTGTTTTTTCCAAACAACTCAATTTTGGTTTAATCTGTCCACAGAATATTTTGCCAGTAGTGCTGTGGAACATCCAGGTGCTCTTTTGCAAACTTCAAACGTGCTGCAATATTCTTTTTGGACAGCAATGGCTTCCTCCCTCCGTGGTGTCCTCCATGTACTCCATTCTTGTTTAATGTTTTCCTTATTGTAGATGTGTCAAAAAAATGTTAGCATTGCCAGAGATTTCTGTAAGTCTTTGCTGACACTCTAGTATTCTTCTTTACCTCTAGCATTCTGCGCTGTGCTCTTGCAAGCATCTTTTCTTTTTTTTTTTCCTTTTTTTTTTTTTTCTTTTATCTTTTTATTTCAAAATATTTTTATTGAGAGGTGTTTACAACATAATCACTGTAAATAACATTCAACCATCGTATGAAATAATCTGGTATGATTGCAGCGGTATCTCTCAAACATTTTTGTAATGACATATAAACTATAATAAAATAACATAAAAATAAAAGAAATACAAAAAAAAAAAAAAAAAAATACTAAAAACAGGGAAGGGGATCTCAGGATCAGCAGGAGAAGGCAATTTCTCTGAGGCAGAGAGTGCACCAGGAGTTCTCCTTAAACCTCGCAGAAAAGTGACCTAGAACCATAATTCTATCAACACTGTTATCACAAACCACACGCCTCATAAATCTTATGAATGTCCCAGATAGCCCATGGGTCTTGTTTAGTGGGGCGAAAACCCCACGCCGAGGTAGCTTTGGAGTCGAAGGAACGATATTGTGTTAGTAACGTAGCTGTGTCTTTGTGTTGGGACAGCGGTCGATTTCCAGTTCCGGGCAATAAGCAACATTGTTGTAGAGACAATTATAAATAACATTTTGAGGTGTGATCGAGGAAGGTGGACCATTCCCAGCAATAAGATCTCCGGTGCGCACTGTATCTGACTGCCCAAGACTTCCGACGCAAGAAGAGATATATCTTTCCATAATGGTGCTATCAGTGGACAGTGCCACCAGATATGACCCATCGTACCCGGGGCAGACAAACATCTCCAGCAGACGTCCGAAGTGTTTGGGGCAAAACGGCTAATCCTTGAGGGCGTAAGATACCAACAGTATAGAACTTTTCGTTGTGTTTCAATCAGCGTTGCACACCTTGAGGCTCCAGACGAAAACAAATGTGCCATGGCCCATTGCGAGGGGGTAAATTGCATAGAAAGGTCTTTTTCCCAAGTGTTGTGAAACTTCCACGATGTTATTCCAGTCGGGGTATTAAGCAATCGATAAAACAACGAGATGGGTTTTGTGGTGGTGTGCGGGTCTAGCCAAAATAGTTCAGTGTCCGAGAGGAGCGGCAATGTGGTACGTAAATTAGATATTACTGCATTGGATTTGAAATAAGAATAGAGTTGCATGTATGACAAAAACATTGAGGATGGTATCTTAAATTTCGTTTGTAAAGTTTGGAAGGACAAGATGTCCGGCAGCGAAAACAGATGGTGTAGGTGCGTGACCCCAGATTGAATCCAGGGCCCTGCTCTAAAGTGAGGCAGCAAGTATGACATAGATGTGAGAGGTGTGGCCATGGATACTGGATTGTAGTTTTGAAATAAGTGGGCATAACGGTCCCACGCCTTAACATACAAAATCGTGGAGGGTAGGATCTCCGGCAGACGTGGTCTCTTTGTACGAGGCACGAATAATAGGTCGGCCAAAGTGTGTCCGGGAATAAAAGTATATTCCACTACCAGCCATTGAGGCATAGGGTGGGTGTGAACCAGTTCTGCTAGTGATGCCAAACATGTGGCCCAATAATAGTTATGTATATGGGTAACGTTAAGGCCTCCATCCCTATGGCGGTAATACAATAGTTTTTTCGGTATTCTGGGCCTTTTATGATTCCAAATATATCTCATTATGATAGATTGTAAGGTATCTAGGAAGGACGTGGGCAGCTGCAAGGGGAGAGTACGAAAAACGTATAAAATTTTTGGCAACACCATCATCTTCACCGCCGCCATCCTGCCCAACCATGAGATCTCCCGAAGTCTCCAGTGATATAACTGTGATTTCACCTCTGACAGTAATCTATCATAATTATAATTAAACAGTTTTTCTGGAGTTCTAGCTATTTTAAGACCTAGGTACACAATATAATCAGTTCGCCAGTCAAACTTATAACTGGCTCGAAGGGCTTCCAGGTGGTGATGGGATATATTAATCGGGAGTGCTTGGGTTTTTAATATGTTCACCAAATGATATGAAACCTGACTATACAAGTCTAACTCTTGTTGGAGGGAAGGGAGAGAACAATCCGGGTCAGTCAAGGTTAAAAGGATATCGTCCGCGTATAGGTTGAGTTTATAAGTCACCGGGCCTGCCTGTATTCCACAAATGGAATCATTTTGTCGTATGGCCTGCGCCAAAGGCTCCAAAACCAGGGCATATAATAGTGGGGAAAGTGGGCATCCCTGTCTTGTCCCATTAGTTATTACAAATTCCTCCGACACAAACCCGCTGCAGAGTACCTTAGCAGAGGGAGAATCATACAGAGCCTGTATCGCAGTTATAAAGGAGGGTGGAAATCCGAACTTGTGTAAAACTCGATACAGAAAGTTCCAGTGAACCCTGTCAAAGGCTTTTTCTGCGTCCAATGACAGAATCAAGCTTGAAGAGTCCCCACGTCCCATCAGGCCAAGTAAATTAACCAGTTTTTTAGTGCTGTCAGCTCCTGGCGCCTTGATATAAACCCTACCTGATCTAGACCTATTAGAGTGGGAAGAATATGTTGAAGTCGGTTGGCTAGTATTTTGCTGAATATTTTAACATCTATATTAAGCAAAGAGATAGGGCGTAGGTTAGGACAACGGTCAGGAATTTTACCCGGTTTGGGCAAGGTAATAATGTGTGCTCTCAACATGTCTACTGGGAAGGAGCCACCCTCCCACGCTTCGTCAAAGCTCGCACTTAAATGTGGTACTAGTTGGGAAGCGAAGGTGGAGTAATACAATCCCGTCAGTCCATCAGGGCCCGGGGCCTTACGTTTTGGGAGGTTTTTAATAGCCTTCAAAATGTCGTCTGTCATTATGGGTGAGGATAAACTTGCAATATGTGTCTGGGACAACGAAGGAAGATGAACCCGCTCCAGGTAGGTATCTATATCTGCCACTGTAGGGCAATGGACTGTCTGTTTCGCATCCAAATTATATAGACTTTCATAATAGGTGGCAAATTCATTCGCTATAATTTTGGGGTCATAAATAAGTCCAGTGGGGGATTTAAGGGTAATTTGTTTACGGGGCGTGTTAACTGGTTGAAGTTTGCGAGCTAAGAATCTACCAGGTTTGTTTCGAAGAGCGTAATACATAGCATTGCGCTTGGTCAATGCCTTGAAATAGCTCTCCGCCTCCAAATCTCTCAACAGACCCATTGTGGAATCTATAGTTTCTATTATTTCTTGAGACGGGGCTGTTTTATTGCGCGTGTCTAGGTCTTGTAATTTAGTAAGTAGGTCCAGTCTTCGTGATACATATTGCTTCCTAAGATGAGTCGCCCATTTTATACATTCCCCTCTTATTACAGCCTTATGGGCTTGCCAGATAGTAAGGCGGTTGACATCAGGCGTCACGTTTTCTTTAAAATAGTTATCTAAGGCTGCTTGTATAGCTATTCGCGCCGGTTCATGAAGTAAAAGGTCGTCTCGAAGTCGCCAAGGGGGCCTGGCAGAAGTCTGATAAGCGTCGCCTAACGTCAATATCACTGGAGAATGGTCAGACCAAGTAAGGGGCAGTATAGTGCAGTCTATTGTGTATGGAAGGGCTGAACCCGCTATCAGAAAATAATCTATTCTAGAATAGCTATTGTGGACTCTTGATCGAAATGTATAATCCCGTTCGGTGGGGTGAAGGAGACGCCACGCGTCGTAAAGATTGTATCTATTTAACAATTGGCGAAATCTCTGGGAGGAGGTCCCATGCTGTCTACAAGTAACCGTGGACGAACGGTCTTTTAAGGGATCTAGTCCCATGTTTAAGTCTCCACAGATTACCAGAGTGCCCGATTGAATATCTGTTACCTTTTGCAAGACCTGGGACAGAAACTGAGATTGGGCAGCGTTGGGAGCATAAATGGACACCAGAGTATAAATTCTCGAGTTTATCGTACAGACTAATATTATGTAACGACCTTTCGGGTCTTTAAGGATACGGTGCATTTGGAATGCCACTCTATTGTGAATCAACAGGGTGACCCCTCTTGCTTTAGTTTTGAACGTGGAGTGATACTGTGTTAGGTATTGGGGGGTATATAGCTTGGGATGATCCAGACGGCGAAAATGCGTCTCTTGAAGACATACAATATCTGCATCATGAGCTCGGAGATCTCGATATAAAGAGTGCCTTTTTACGGGCATATTTAAGCCCTTAACATTAAAGGTTAATACTTTCATAGATTTTCCATTAAGTGCGTCATGGAACGGGGATTGACTAGGCCAGGGGGCTTCGTATTTATGGGGCATTGCAACCACGTGGGCGGGATAGAAGAACCAGTCACATTGAAAACATAAGTCCTGAGATTGAAAAAGGGAGCAAAAACAAATAAATAACATTCCAAGAATAAAGAACAACCATCGTGTTGTACCATTGTAGCTCAGAAACAAAGAACAAGTAAACAAAACATTATATACAAACCCAGAAGGGTACATCTCCTGTGAAAAGTCCCGAAATTCGGGTACACTTCTCAGACTCCTCAGCCGAGGAGGGAGAGTTGGGTACGGAGGGCCAGACCCGCACACTGCACACCAAGCGGTCCCCTTGGCATTTTGGCCCACTCACCAACCCGGGGGGAGGGGGGTTGAATGGTCCTCTGGCAGGTAAAGCAACGGAGTCTCGGAGATCTTGCAGAGACCAGGTAAAATATTATTGGAGGAGCCAGACATTGAAATTGGAAAGGGGCAACATGACCCAGGGTCAACAAGTCAGCGTTTGTGCCACTCCGGATCCAACCGACGAGGCGCTGTTTGTCTCCTAGGCTGGGGAGGATGATCTCCAAAACCCCAGTCACGAAGCAGCTTGTCACCTTCCTCCACAGAAACCGCCACATGGACAGTGCCATTGCGTGAGATCAGCAGTTTAGTCGGGAAACCCCATCTATAGCCGGTGTTATTATTTCGAAGTATCGTCGTGATGTGTTTAAAATCCCTCCGCTGCTGAAGAGTAGCCTTGGACAGGTCAGGGTATACAGATATGTGGTCGTATTCGGGTTGTAGCGCCCCTGGGTCCCGTAAAGCTCTCAGTATATCCTCACGTGGTTTAAAATAATGGAGGCGCAGGAGAACGTCACGAGGGGCTTTCACCGGGGCTGATGGAGGTTTCGGCAGACGGTGTATGCGGTCAAATAACAACGAATCTGGCGTAGCATCTGGGAGTAAACTCTGAAACAAATCTGTCACGTAGGAAGTAAGTTGGGATGAGGTGACAGAATCCGGGACGCCGCGTATTTTTAAATTATGGCGTCGCGAGCGGTCTTCCATATCTGCCAATTTTAACAAAGTCACCTTAAGTTTTTCCTCCAGAGTTTCAACTTGTTCAGCCATGGTATTGTGGGCATCTGCAAACTCAGACATCTTCGTTTCCAGTCTGTCTGTTCTCTCACCAATTTCTTTAATGTCGCTGCGGATGGCTGTCGCCACTGCATCCAGCCTAGCTGTTAGAGTTGCGGAGAGGTCTCCAAGCATGTCAGCCATACGGGACATAAGTGCTTCCAGATTTGGATTAGCTGGTGTTGCGGCGCTCCCTGTCTCCATCGCGCTCGGGGAAGCTGGAGAGGAGCTGCCGCCATCTTGGGAGGCCGCAGATTCCTTCAGTTTTGGTGGCGCGCGGCGTAAAAAACTCGGATTTTCCTGCTTTTTTTCCCCCTTTGGAGGTAGCCATGGCGGGCAGTACTTGTTCCCCCCCGAAATCGAGCGAGTGGGGGCCGATTCGCTTATGTAGTCCGCTGATTTAGAGGATCCGGTGCAGGAGCTCTGCTCTCACACGTCCTCCATGTGCTGCGGTTAGGCCACGCCCCTCTTGCAGTCATCTTTACAGGACGACCACGCCTAGGGAGGAGTATAACAGCTGAACTTTCTCCATTTGTAGACAGTCTGTCTTACCGTGGACACATGAACATCAGGCTTTTGGAGATACTTTTGTAACCCTTTCCAGCTTCATACAAGTCAACAATTCTTGATCGTACGTCTTTGAGAGCTCTTTTCTGCGAGGCATGGTTCACATCAGGCAGTGCTTATTGAAACCAGTAAACCCAAAACTGTGTGTGTGTTTTAAAGGCAGGACAGCTTTCAGCAACAAATCCAATAAATCACACTGATTGGACTCGAGGTTGGCTCACTCCTGGCTCCAATTAGCTCTTGGAGAAGTCATTAGGCTAGGGGTTCACATACTTTTTCCACCCTGCACTGTGAATGTTTACATGTTCTGTTCAATAAACACATGAAAACATATAATGTTTGTGTTGTATTATTTTAAGCAGACTGTGTTTTCAAATTGTTGTGACTTAGATGAAGATCAGAGCACATTTTATGACCAATTCGTGCAAAACTCCACGTAATCCCAAAGGGTTCACATACTTTTTCTTGCAACTGTATATGCTCAGATTGACTTTGACAGGTGCAAAAACTTAACGTGAGATAATTGTGGTTCTTAATTCTGATTGGTTGAATTGCGAGAAAAAAACACTGCGCACACAGATTTCTGTGCGCAACGGAACTGCGCGAGCATTTCTGTGCATCCGGTTTACGCGCGTTATTGCTCGACGGATGAAAAAACGCACGAGGATTGTAATTCCAGCAGTGATTTGCAATGCGTAAACATTTAACGCTTGCCGCACAAATTCAGCATTGCGCAAGCGTTTCTGCGCGAAGATTGTAATAGAGCCCTTAGGGGGTTATTCAGAGAGATCCGAAATGTAACCGTACACTGAATTTCAGTGAATGGGGCCATTCGGCTATTCAGAGAGCATTCATTTCGCCAAATTCTGGCGAATTGCCTGCACGTACGATGCCTGTTCGAGGGCAGTGAAATCCCCCATAGAGAAGCAATGGTTCGTCTATTCAGAGAGCACCGAACAGCTGAGGAATGTCAGTGAAATGCCCTGCCGATCGGTGGTTTCATTCGTCAGGTTTATTCAGGCGAATCCCATAGGCTTCAATGTTAAAAATATTCCTGTTTTAATACAATATCTAATAAACTGTTAATTGTTTTATTCTGCACTAAAAAGTCTCTTTACTTTTAGATTTTTTTAGGATCTTTTAGGCATTTTTTGGGATTTTATTTGTTCCTTTTCTTTTTTTTTACATCGTTTTTTTTCTCCATTTTTCTGTAACAGATCTTTTTATTATTATTCATTGGATCTTATATGTAAATTCCAGACATTGTCGTTCAGTAGTTTGTTTGCAAACAGCATTTCAAATTTCAAACTTTCAAGCAAACTGTTGTTTTTTTTTTTCACCCCGTTCATCTGCGTGTCGTGTTTCTCTGGCGGCTGCTCTGTGCTGTGGTCGGCGTCTGCTCGAATTTTTACGACGTGTTCGGCTTGGTTTTTGCGGCGGTTTCTGTGAGTGCTCGGCGAATATTCCCTCCGGGGGCCCAGCGGTGTATTCAGCAAACACCGCAGGGTCGGCGAACTAGGAATCGCCGACTCGCTCCGAAGTGCAGGGAACGAAAAGTCACCGAACCTGCATAACCCGCTTACTGTAGTTTAAAATAATTAGGTGTTCGTTGTTAAGGAAACTGTATGTGGTTCCTTATCTCAATAATTTTACACACATTAAAAAACCTCCATCCTCTTTGAGGTTAGGATAGAAAATCTCCTCGATCAATGGATTTCTCATAATAAGTATTTTATAGATGGAAGGGGTTACAAGATGTAAGTGTCCCTCTGACAATCGGTCTTAATGAATGCAGCGCAGGTACCATCACTGAGGCTTTCGCCTGACAGACATGCCACTCCATTAGAGAAACACTTTAACCTAATTGATGAAGATCTTAAGCCATCGTAAAATAAAGTATCCTGTTTTATTACTGTCAGCAGAGCAGAGGGTGATCTATTGCAATGTAAGGAAATTGCTACACAATTGCAGAGTTCCTTCAGCTCCCACATAGATAGCTAACTAGAAAACACAAGTGAGGTGAAGGATGATACAAGAGGGGTGAAATAAGGTGGAGAAGAGGGACATAGCTAATTGACATAAAAGGAAAATGTGCTAAAATCCCTATTTCACCCAAGAACAAGTAGTGGTGAATTTTTAAGATATATCCCAGTGTAAAGCTGTTGGTCAACAACATCATTTGTAAAGCAGTTTACTTGGTTCCCAATGAAACTGACGTTGGTGTCACAGAGCAAGAATAATGATGCAGTTTGGCGTGTATGCAGCTGAGACAGTCTGAACGCAGCAGCTGGAGGTTAAGCAAGGCAGACAAAAAGGCAGATATGAAGGCTAACCTCAGACATATTTCTATGAAACATTAGATGTCTGAGCTGCTGTGCTGATAATAGTTGGAGTTTTTGCATGTCTACACATAGATGGCTAAAACATAGATCCCCAGCTCTCACAGAGATACAATATTTATTATTATTATTATACTTTATTTATATAGCGCCAGCATACTTCGCAGTGCTGTACAATGGCATAATATAGACAGGGTTACAATACATGGAGACTGAACAACTTTTGATAAACCAGTACAGGAGGAAACGAAGGCCCTATTCCCGTGGGAATTTACAATCTAGAAGAATTGGGGTGGAAACCGGGGGGGGGGGAGGACTGCAAGGTGAGAGTGATGGACTAGTTGGGACAGTGAGGTGTATTAGTGAGTCGGATGGTAGGCTTGCCTGAATAGGAAAGTCTTAAGGGAGCATTTGAAGGAGGGGAAACTAGGGGAAAGTCTGACAGTATGAGAGAGAGCGTTCCAGAGGATTGGGGCTGCGCGTGAGAAATCCTTTAGCTATGCAGACATCCCAACCTGCAAAACTCATTTCAGGGAGACTGACTGAACTCTTTGCGCTCCCCATTTTAAGCATAGGGAGCGCAAAGAACAGTAAACTCGTGCAAGGGAGCGCAAGATGCGAATCGTGTTTTTTAAACCGTTAGTGTCCAGAATATAATATGGTGCGCCCGCGCTAGGGCCTCCAAAGCTAACGTTAACGCTCACACAGCTGAGTGCTAACGTTAGTGGGAACAATGTAATATGGCCCAAAATGTGGTAAAAAATAAATAAATGAAAGTGACATAAGACTATAAATCGTGAGCTATTGTGAGTGTGTAGTGAAATAATAGGAACCAATTGTGTGACAAAAAAATAAATAACAGGTGTTTTAATTCCTAGCCTGTAGAAAAGAGGTAAATTAAATATATTAATTTAAACCTCTCAGAGATAGAGTGTCAAGTTTAATTTTCAAAGGCATTTGCAGGTACTATATGATTGAGATATATAAAATTTATATACACATCCTTTTTTATGTAATCAATCATCATTAGCTTGGGAAGGATAGGACCTGCATGCCTCCCATGCTTTGATTGGCACAGGACAGTCATGTGACTGTCCTCTTCAGTCATGGGGACGTGCCACGGAGCTGTGTGCCTGGAGAGCAGCAAAAGATCCTGTGAAGCCCTGAGAGAGCAGCCAAAACCTCAGGGCCGGATTTAACATTAAGCAGAGTAGGCATGTGCCTACAGGCGCCTGCCACAAGGGGGCGTCTTGCTCTGTTTAAAAAAATATATATATATTTTTTACAATTTGCAATAATTTAGACCACTATATCTCTGGAGCCCTAAGGGCTAGAGGGACATATGAGGTATCGTTGGAAATATAACCAGATTAGATTTATGTAAAAATAAAATATCTTTTAACCCCTTCGCTGCTATGGACGCGCTCAGCGCGTCCACCCGCAGGTAACGTTCCCTGCGGTGGACGCACTGAGCGCGTCCTCCCTTTGGGGACAGCGTTCGGCCGGGTTCCGGCCGATCGCTGGGCCCCCCGGTGAGGGCTGACATCCTCGAAGTCAGCCCAGCACCCAGAACCGCCGCCGGCCTAATTAGGTGTCATCGCATCGGCGCGATGACACCTAATTCAGGCGCCCCCCCGCATGTGCGGAGGAGGCGCCTGAAAGGGAGGGGGGGGTCCTTCGGACCTCTCTCCCTCCCGATCGCCGGCATTACAGGGGTTAATCCAGGCACAGTTTAGAAGGGCACAGCCTGCCCTTCCTAACGGTACCTAGAATTAACCCCATGGGGGCTGGATCACGAATCGGCGCCGAAAAGCGCCGGTTCGTGATCCTTTCCCGGAGCTGGCCGACATCTTGGATGTCAGCCAAGCTTCCGGGAATGCCCCCTGAGGACTGGCGTCATCGTGCATAGCACGATGACGCCAGTCTTGGAGTTAACCCCTAACTGCCACCAATGGTGGAGATAGGGGGTTCCAATGAACCCCCTATATCCCGATCCGTGGCAGTTAGTGGTTAATGTTTGGTATTGTTGGATCGGCCAGAGCATGGCCGTTCCAACAATACCAAACTTGACTATGAAAAAAGTTTTTTTTTAAATTTTTTTAAATAAAAATAAAAATAAAGAAATATTTTAAAAAAAATAATAAAAAAAAATAAACAAGTTTTTTTTCTTTTTTTTGGTTCGTTAATGCAGCAATATTGTTCCCATTTCAATTATAATGTGAACAATGATGCTGCACTAACGATTTTTGTATGCGGTGCGTTTGTTAAAAATCACGTAATTTTCCCCAAAAAAAATGGAACGAGACCCCATCTCTAATTTTTTTAACAAGCGCACCCCATACAAAATATAACCGCAATTGCTCGCATGTTAAAATGTGAAAAAAACTTTACACGTTGTAAATTATTGATAATTCATATTTTATTGCATTTTTTGTTATAATATACAGACAGGTCATGACGTATACCTATAATAATGACATATTATGAATCTGCCGAGTCTGACGGAAAGAACAATATATAATATGTCTGGGTCATATACTAAAATAAGCCTTCAAAACACGTTTAAACATGATGAGTCATTATTTCAGAGGCTCTAAAGGTAAGTAGTCAATGTAATAGAGCAGCAGGAAATGCTAGCAGAATGCTTGGTTGTGTAGGGAGAGGTATTAGCAGTAGGAAAAGGGAAGTGCTCATGCACATGCCACTGTACAGAGCACTGGTGAGACCTCACTTGGAGTACTGTGTGCAGTACTGGAGACCGTATCTCCAAAAGGATATAGACATCTTAGAGAGAGTTCAGAGAAGGGCTACTAAAATGGTGTACGGCTTGAAGGAGAAAAGTTATCAGGAAAGGCTTAATGATCTTAACATGTACAGCTTGGAAAAAAGACGAGACAGAGGAGATATGATAGAAACATTTAAATACGTAAAGGGAATCCACAAGGTAGAGGAAGGGAGTATATTTAAAAGGAAACAAGTAGCAAAACAAGAGGACATAGTCTTAGATTAGAGGGGCAAAGGTTTAAAAGTAACATCAGGAAGCATTATTTTACTGAGCGGGTGGTGGATACATGGAACAGTCTTCCAGTAGAAGTGGTAGAGGCCAAAACAGTAATTGAATTTAAGCAAGCATGGGATAGGCATAAGGCTATCCTAAACAAAAGATAAATCCAGGTCAAGTGTCCATGTAATTGGGCAGACTAGATGGGCCGAAAGGTTCTTATCTGCCGACATTTTTCTATGTTTCTATGTTGCACTGTTAAACACTGTAGAGAAATTAAATTCTTTGAGATCTCACTCCTGTCACCCAATGTTACTATGAAGACTCTAAAATGAGCAGCCTCATGTTTCTATGAGCAAAACCGGTAAAAATGACCTCAGCACAGAGGCGGGAAATGCCTCAGCAGCGAAAGGGCTAAAATAATATTTTTCTCATTTTTCTAACACGGCACTATTATTCAGTTTACAATTCTAAAGTGAACAGTGATGCTGCACTAACTCACCTCATTTAACGTACTGCAAGCAACTGTGTATCTGGTGAAGCAACGCATTGTTTAATTCAAAACCTAGACCGTGGCGCTGCAGTGAGGAGGGACAGGGGAACGTTGGAAACTGCATCCCTGAATTGTACAGCACACAAGGTTAAGTTAGGTGTCATTGGAAAGGTCAGAGTCTAGTCTTTACTATGATACCAAACATGACCACCAAATAAAAAAAAATGAAAAAAGTAAATGCAAAATATTTTTTTCGGTTCTACAGCTGAGGCAATATATGCTTTTACATATAAAACAAACAATGCTGCTGCATTCACTGCCCTCCTCCTTTAACCATTCTACCCCACCGACTCCCTCACTCCCTGCCCCCTCTTCTACTAGGTCTTCCTTTTCTACAGTCTCGGAGGAGGATGTAACAGAACTTCTTATGTCCTCCTACTCGACCACCTGTCCACTTGATCCCATCTCCTCACACCTTATTCAGCCTGTCCTACCAGTTACTGTCCCTGCTTTGACACATATTATTAACCTCTCCCTCTCCTCTGGAATCTTCCCCTCTGTATTCAAACGTGCTTTGATCACCCCATTCTAAAAAAGCCATCTCTTGATCCTACCTCCCTCTTGATCTACTGTCCCATCTCTCTGCTCCCCTTTGCCTATAAAATCTTAGAACGTCTGGTCTATAACCAGCTCACCAGTTTTCTTGCTGCTAACTCTCTGCTCGATCTGCACCAGTCTAGCTTTCGCTCCCAACAATCTACTGAGACTGCTCTGACCAAGGTGACTAATGATTTAGTTGCCACTGAAACCAAAGGTCACTTCTCCATCCATATTCTTCTTGACCTTTCCGCTGCATTCAACACTGGTGATCACCCTCTCCTGCTCCTCATGCTACGTCAACTTGGCCTCAGTGACATCACTCTCTCCTGGTCCTCTTCCTGTCTCTCTTTTTTTTCCTTCAGTGTCTCCTTCCCTGGTGTCTCTTCATCACAAGTTCCTCTTTCAGTTGGGGTACCTCAAGGCTCTGTTCTGGGTACCCTACTCTTCTCGATCTATACCATCTCTTTGGACAACCTCATCTCTTCCTATGGATTCCAATATCATCTCTTTGCTGACGACACCCAAATCTACCTTTCCTCTACCGATCTCTCTCCTCCGGTGTTGGACCGTGTTACAGCCTGCCTATCGGCTGTCTTCAACTGGATGACTTCCCGTTTCCTAAAGTTCAACCTCTCTGAAACTGAACGTCTCATCTTCCCTCCCTCTAAAACCTCCATTCCTGCACCAGTTTCTCTTCAGGTGAATGGTCACCATTACTTCTACCAATCAAGCTCCATTGCCTCAGGGTCCTCTTGGACTCCAATCTATCCTTTACTCCTCACATTCAGTCTCTAACTAAATCCTCCAGCTTCCACCTAAAAAACATTGCACGCATTCGTCCCTTTCTTAATCCAGACTCTACTAAAATGCTCATCCGAGCTCTTATTATCACCCGCCTTGACTACTGTAACCTCCTTCTCTCTGGCCGTAAGAGATCCCAGATTCTGCCTCTGCAGTCTGTAATGAATGCCTGTGCCAGACTCATACACCTCACCTCCTGCGCCTCAAGTCTCTGTCAATCTCTACACTGGCTCCCTGTTTCCTTTAGAATCCAATTCATTATACTGATGCTCACATACAAAGCTCTCCATAACCGTGCCCCTGCCTACATCTCCTCCTTTATTAGCAGGTACATCCCATTCCGACCACTTCGCTTGGCCTGATGCTATCAGTTCCTCGTACCCACACCTCTCAACTTTCGCCTTCAGGACTTCTCCTGAGCTGCACCCTTTCTATGGAACTCCCTCCCCCGCAACATCAGACTCACCCCTCTCTACTGTCCTTCAAGAAGTCTCTGAAAATGCATTATTATAGAGAAGCCTATCAGCTCACTCCATAATCCCCCACTGTCATTTCTTGCTTCTCTTCCCATTCAGTCCTCATGCAACCCGCTACTTCAAATACCCTATTCATCCTCACCTAATGTGTCACCCCTCTCCTCTTAGATTGTGAGCTCTCGAGCAGGGTCCTCCCTCCTTCTGTTCCGTGTGTATAACACATATGTATATTTGTTATTCTGTTTCTCCCATTGTACAGCGCTAAGGAATTTGTTGACGCTTTGTAAATACTTGTACCTGTAATTAATTCAACTAAGGCAACAGATTCTGCCTCTTTTGATTTTAGCACGGAGAAAAACAGTTTCAGTTTTTTAAAATTAATTTTTTTAGTTTTTTTGCCTCAAAACAAAAATTTAAATAGTAATTTTGGCATGTTTCTTTTTTTTGTTGGGGGGTAGGGGCGCTCTGCATTTCTGTGCCTACAGGTTCCTGAGGTGCAAATCCGGCCCTGCAGATCCTGGTAATCACTGACAGCAGCCAGTTCCTGGGGTGCACTGACAGCAGCCAGATCCTGGGGAGCACCGCCTGGCAGTGCCTGGTACATATAATTCTGGGGTCTGACTGCCTGGTACATATAATTCTGGGGTCTGACTGCCTGGGTACATATAATTCTGGGGTCTGACTGCCTGGGAACATATAATTCTGGGGTCTGTCTGCCTTGGTACATTTAATTCTGGTGTCTGACTGCCTGGGTACATATAATTCTGGGGTCTGTCTGCCTGGTACATATAATTCTGGGGTCATGTGTATATCTGGCCCTGATACTAGCCAGTGCCTCACCAGCCACTGACCTCACCGCATATCACTGGTTCACAGTTATACAGACAGGAGGTACCAGGATTCTTGGGAGACACTGGGATTGTACCTTGGGTGGTAGACAAGGGGGACTCCAGGCAATGTACAAGTGGGTGTTCCAAGAGAATGGTCAGGACTGTCTGTTGGTCAGAGGCTGGCAGAAGGCGGTAATCAATGGACAAGCAGGGGGTCTGGTACACAGGAGCTCAATAGTAATTCAGGGAGCTTCAGGACTGGTTTGGAACACAGTTAGAACGTTAATGCTGAAGCTTTGCTGGGAGGGAGGAGTAGACCGTTATTTCGGCAGGGAGGTGTGGTGTATGTTTGCTTTGCTTAACTGTTTGAGTACCAGATGTCAGTGCTGAGCATGGGGCAGCACTTTACATGTGCTGCCTGAGCATGGAAGGTAAGCATGGTGCAGTCAGCAGCGGAGGCGTTACACGCATTCTTTTTCGTGTGTATAAATTTTATACTGGATTCTTTCTATGCTTGCGCTAAACTTTTATAAATTTAATTTAAATACAAAACCAGAAACAATTTACTCTTTGTATTGTAAAGGAACCCAAGTGCATTACCAATGATGGGTAATTAGAAAAGGGAAACGTCCGTCCACAGTGGGCTATCCACTAAGCACCAATGTTATATGGTAACAACAGTAGGTTTACTTTGGTGAACTTTGGTGGCTTATTTATGGTGAATTCACTATTGAGAGATCTCTAACCATGGTCCGCTGTCGCTTTCACCATTCTTACCTCTGTAGTTTCTGGTGAGCTTATTCAGCATAGATTTCACTGTTCTTTCCACTCACTCAACGTTGTCCATTGTTGTTTTTACCATTGGTTTCAGTGTTGTAGTTTCTATTGACATTCAATGGAGATTGACATTTTGAACTCAATGAAGTGTATTCACCGGTGTTGCAAACAACAGTAGACTGTTGGACACTGAATGGAGAATAGTTACATAGGCTGAAAAAAGATGTGCGTCCATCAGATAGCTGCAGTTTACCCCCTTTCCAGTAGAATAACACTAGTAGAGTTGTTTGCAGGAGCTTTGCTGAACGATGTTTCTCTGAATAGTCGAAGTTCACTGAAGTTGCTACACATTGATATATATCTTTGGTCAAACAACAATGCTCGGCGAAAACCCCTAATAAAACAGAATGCGAAAAAGTTCACAACTGTACAGACAATTGACAACTAAAAATAGTGTTATGATGGAATGTGCAGCTACACATGAAGAGGAGACAGTTTTTGAAGACCAGGCTCAAAGACCTTGTGGTACCGGAACCTTCTTGGCTTGGGGTTTGGGTCGAAATCCCTACAACCAGGTTCCCTAATGCCTAAATCCCGACGGCCAACTTCCCTACACAGACAACTCCCTGACGGCCAACTTCCCTACACGGACAAATCCTTGACGGCCAACTTTCAGACATCCAAAATCCCAGAGGCTAACACTAACCCTACTCTCTAACCCCCTAAACCTAGCCCTAACCCCCCTAATCCTAGCCCAAACCCTAACCCCCTAAATATAGCCCTAACTCCCCAAAACCTAGCCCTAACCCCCTAAATCTAGCCCTAACCCCCTAAACCTAGCCCTAACCCTCTAAACCTAGCCATAACCCTAACCCCCCTAAAACTAACCCCCAAACCTAGCCCTAACCCCCCAAACCTAGCCCTAACCCCCTAAACCTAGACCTAACCCCCTAAATCTAGCCCTAACCCCAACCCCCTAAACCTAGCCCTAACCCCCCTAAACCTAGCCCTAACCCCCTTAAACCTAGGGTTAGGGTGTTAGTATTAGGGTTAGCCGCTGGGATTATGGATGTCTGGAAATTGGCCGTGTAGGGAAGTTGGGATGTCCGGCACTTGTTCTGTCTGGAAGTTGGCCGTCGGGATGTTGGCATTAGGGAACCTGGCTGTAGGGATTTTGTCCGGCACCCCTTGGCTTGGTATGTATTTTTATTTGCCAGAACGAGATATCTGCCGATAGTGGTCTTAAAAGCTGATTCTCCTTGCTTCTGACACAATGACAGTCTGTAAGACTAATGTAAGTGCTTAGCTCGAAGGGTGAAAATCTTACCGTGCCTGACAAGATTCAGGTTATGCAAAAAAAATGTCTTGTTCCACCACAGTATTATAGAGGAAAACAGGAAGCACAATATCTTGCTAAAGTTGGAAGATAGTCATGACCTTTGGTCTACATTCCAGAAAAGTGTGAAGGATCACCTTACCTTCATAAAACGTACAGAGATGCTCCTCACGTGATAGGGCTGCAAACTCGGTAATTTGACGACCTGGTGTAACAGCAAACAGAAAAGATGTTTTCAGAGACAGAAGTAGTCAACAGTCGTTAAAAAAGGAATGTCTTCAGAGTGGACAGTACTAAAGGAAGATCCCAAGGAGAGGGAAACACTTCATGACAGGGATCTCAAACTCTGGTCCTCCAGATGTTTCTGAACTATAACTCCCATGATTCTCTAGCTGAGCTGTCTATTGCATTCAAAGAATTCCGGGAAACGCAGGCAATCAACAATTGGGGTGGCAGAGTTTATGAGGTAGTCTCAAATGCAGAACTGTCTGGATAAATCGCACAACATCAGGAATTCCGCCATTCACATCGGAATGCTTGCAATCCATACAGCTAAGGCTGGCGGCACACGAGCAAACATTTTGCGCCCGTTTGACTGTACTTTTTGACATCCGTCGTAGCTTTATAAAGGAGTCAATTAAACACACCACACAAATCACCACTTATTCAGGGAGGGGCAAAGCATAAAGCCACGGACGCAAAAATAACATCGACGTGAAAAAGCTAAACGGACGCAGAAACAACGCTGCCATGTATTTTCCTAGGGCGTGGAGACGTCAGACGTTACGGACGCACTTTATGAGGTACTCACAATATCTCCCGTGAAAAAGTGCATCCGTAATGGACGCAGTACAGTATGCTCGTGTGTCGCCTCCCTAAACCGTAGGCCAGCGAAACTAAAGAGCAGCATAGTGGTTAACACCAAAACCAACTTCCTCCAATCTTCAAAACAATGAGAAAAAACCCTGGGGAAAAATGATGTATTGTGTAAGAGCAAGTCAGGGCATGGAAAAAAAGCATACGACCCCCCCCCATCACAATATATGTATATACAAATACACACATAAACCTACATCATGCCAGCCTGCCCATGTGATATCATTTATTTCTGTTATTGCATGTGTACTTATCATTATCTGTATCTGTTTTTTTTACTTTTCTCAACCAATCCCCTGCTCAGCACACTTTCAACCTATTTATCTATTTATTAATTAAGTCTGACCCCACCCCCTCTGACTGATGACATCACTAAATGTCTGTGTAGGTTTGTCATTTGTTGATGTCTCATTATATTGTGTAACACTGTCTACAGTTGTGTTCAAAATTATTCAACCCCCACTGAAATTGAGTGTTTTGGCCAGTTTGACATTGATTTTGATCATTCAGTCATCTTGCTTACAATTAAATCAAAGAGGCACGTGTAGGTCAGACAAATATAACATAACATTTATAATGAAATAACCACAAATTTCTTTTCTGTGCTCACATCATTATCAGTTTTATTCAACCCCCAAGTGACATTCAATCTTAGTACTTAGTACAACATCCTTTTACAGTTATAACAGCTTTTAAACGTGAAGCATAGCTTGACACAAGTGTCTTGCAGCGATCTACGGGTATCTTCGCCCATTCGTCATGGGCAAAAGCCTCCAGTTCAGTCACATTCTTAGGCTTGCGCACTGCAACTGCTTTCTTTAAGTCCCACCAGAGGTTCTCAATCGGATTTAAGTCAGGTGACTGCGATGGCCACTCCAAAATGTTACAGCCGTTAATCTGCAACCATGCTCTAGTGGACTTGGAGGTATGCTTGGGATCATTGTCCTGTTGAAAGGTCCAATGTCTCCCAAGCCTCAGGTTTGTGACGGACTGCATCACATTGTCATCCAATATCTCCTGGTACTGAAGAGAATTCATGGTACCTTGCACACGCTGAAGCTTCCCTGTACCTGCAGAAGCAAAACAGCCCCAAAGCATGATTGATCCCCCGCCATGCTTCACAGTAGGCAAGGTGTTCTTTTCTTCTTGTTCTTCCTCCTCCAAACATAGCGTTGATCCATGGGCCCAAACAGTTCTAATTTTGTTTCATTCAGTCCACAGAACACTATCCCAAAACTTCTGTGGTTTGTCCACATGACTTTTGGCATACTGCAGTCGACTCTTCTTATTCTTTGGAGACAGCAAGGGGGTGCGCTGGGAGTTCTGGCATGGAGGCCTTCATTACGCAGTGTGCGCCGTATTGTCTGAGCTGAAACTTCAGTACCCACATGTGACAAATCTTTTCTCAGTTCCTCAGCAGTCACACGGGGACTTTTCTCCACTCTACGCTTCAGGTAGCGCACAGCCTTTCGAAGTCAGCATCTTCTTTCTGCCACGATCAGGTAGCGTTTCAACAGTGCCCTTTGCCTTGAATTTGCGAATGATGCTTCCTATGGTCTCTCTTGGTATGTTTAACATCTTTGCAATCTTCTTATAGCCATTGCCCTTCCTGTGAAGAGTAATCACCTGTTCTCTTGTCTTCCTGGACCATTCTCTTGACTTCACCATGTTTGTAACCACACCAGTAAATGTCTAGAAGGAGCTGAGTATCACAGTCATTTTAAAGCTGCCTAATTGGTGCTTATTATGCTTTATTGCTGCTCCGTGACATCCACAGGTGTTTTCAATACCTGATTGAAAACACTTGAATGAACCTCTGTTCTTCAGAGTTGTAGTCTTTAAGGGGTTGAATAATTGTGTCAATGAAGAATTCACAAAAGAAACATTTATTACTGTATTACAAAACCAATTGATATCATTTTAGTTGCATATGGTTCTTTAAAAAGTCCTTGTAGGATTTCATTCTGAATACAATTACAAATGTACACTAAATTCCCTAAAACCCTTTACAGCATTGGGGGTTGAATAATTTTGAACACAACTGTATATGGTGCCCATTTTTTAGCGCTGTAGAATATGCTGGCGCTTTATAAAGAATAATAATAAAATAATAAGTCACTTCATTAATTTACCGTTTTTTTATATTATCCATATTATTGTCCGCCAGATCGACCAGAATGCTTCCGACCTGAAAACGACAGAAGACTCTTCAATGCTTGTCATTTTCTTACTGTCTTGTTAGTCCAAAACTCTTAATTCAATTTCAATTCGATTTTTTTTTTATATCTATATACCCAAACACACGTCACTTAGCTCTGCTGCACACTGGGCTCGTCACCGATGTTGCATTTGTATTTATTCACATTAAATTCATTTTATTTTTAAATTCCATTTTCTGTTTTAAAAGCAGAAAAATATAAACATAGACTGTGTCATTTTCTAATTTCGATGTGTGTTTCTTGACAACCTGCAATGAGGACAGGCAGAGAGATGACCCGAAATCCCAACATGCAAGGGGAACAATAGTCAGCCACTAGTGACCAACCCTGTGACCGGCTCCTCAGCCCCTCCCATGAGGAGCATCCACCCCATTACTAAGGTCACCTCCTGCAAAGCTGATGGTCACTAAGTGATGGAATGATGACCCAATCAATAAGGGGATCCCCCTCCCTCCTGACCTCACGCAAAGGGCAGCACAGTCCCTGAGCCTGCCAAGCACAGCGTGTCACCGTGCCATGCAGCCAGGGAAGGGATCACACGTTCCCTGAGTGTCCCTCTGGCCATGCTGGAGCAGCGTGCTCAGGTAGGGACCCCCGGGGTTGCCCCCACCTCTGCACATGCGCCTCCCCGGGTCTTCCCAGCGAGCAGGAGGTGGGGGGAGCTCCTGCAGCGTGAGAGAGCTCTGCCCCGCTCCGAGCCGCTGTCACTGCCGCACTGGCCGCTCTGCAGCTGCTGCTCTCAGGGACCCGCACAGCGCATCCCCTGCAGGTACCGGGCGCGGATGGATGGATGGAACAGAGGGCGGGGGGTGTCTGTATATGTGAGGGGGTCACTGACACAATGTATCAGCGGGCAGGCTCGGGCTGGCATATGATCCCCTGGTACCAGTCTCATCCTCCCGGCTGGCAGGCGGCAGGGATTGATTGACGTGTCTGTGTGTCTGCGGGAGGACACGTGCTGCGGGGAGTACCTGTTACATAGTATCACTTCTGGGACTGTCACCTGAGCATCAGCCAGCCTGCATCCACGTGTCTGTGGAGCCTCTGACCCCAAAACTCCCCCTCCTGCTGCTGGGGACTACAACTCCCAGAATGCTCAGAGGATGCCAGTGACACCTTGAATTATTAATGTATTTGTTTTTACACTGTCTCCTAAGTATCTGGACAAATCCATCAGCTGGCTCCTAAAAAGAATATGCAGCTGCCCTCTAAGTTTTCTCAGTGGCTCCTAAGTTTGATATCCACTTGCCATGGGGTTGTTTCTGCTGTCCAGCTGATGGGAGGGTCAGTGCTGTATATTGTATAATAGCTTTTTAAAAATTATTATTTCATGTAAGCGGTGCCATGGTACTTAGAGGGCACCTCTAGGGTGATGCTGTACCCACTGCCCATCTACACTTCTTGTTGATGCTTCACAATACACTTTCATTGTAAGGAGTAAAAAAGATCATGTGGCTGTTTTGCATTCATAGCCTCCTGTGTTCAGAGATGTGGCACCCTCTGGAATTATTGTGGTTGGCACAATTAAGCATCATGGTTGGCACTGCAATTATATAACTCCGTGAGATATTGCTACCGGCACCTCTATGAGATATGGTGGCTGGCACCTCAATTAGATTTTGTGGTTGGAACCTGAATTAATTATTGTGGCTGGCAGCTCAGTGAATTATTACTGTCTGCTGCCCACCCTGATGCCCCGTAACAGCTGTGACATGGGGATCTGCACCGTGGCAGCCAGTTGGAGCTGTCCTGTTATTTACAGCTGTTAAAAGAAGCACATGGCATGGGCAAAGCTAGAAGCTCAGAGCAATATTATATCAGAAATCACATACTATGCCTCGATTCCTGTATACGATGGGCAGGCAGTTGGGTTCCCATGCCAGTGTTATCTTTTTTTTAGATCTCTTCACCTGCTGCTAATGCCTATACGGTGATAATTAGCGCCAGAGCTGGGTCACCGCGCCCTGAGTGACCCTCTTCTTCCTATCCTTTAATTGTATTAGTACAGGGCTCCTAGTGATTACAGCGGGAGGTCATCCTGTCCCTTCCTCCACATCACCCAAAGCATCATCGTCCCTGATCGTATTAACCCATAATGCGCCAGTTCCCGTGACTTCCTAAAATAAATCTAAGATGCCCTGGCTGAACCTATAAACCGTAACCTAGTAAATATTCTCGCTTCACTCTCACCGAGCTTAAGCGTATATTCAGATTGACAGTAACTGGCTCTGACAGCGGAAGTGAACGGTAGAGAGATGAGCATATGTCAGGGTCACTGCCGCCGACATGTTGCCTGTCTACATCAGGTGGCCTTTACTTCCAGACAAGAAGGCTTTTTAATTTTTTTTTGCAAGATTTGCAGGTTTGAGAACGATGGCGACATAATTATGACTTTTTAATAAAGGCAACTTTACTAAAGAAAAATAAAAAGATTTTTCTAATATTTAATATTTTGTATAATATAGGTAATAATTGTAAGGAAACAAACGACTTCGATGCGTGAATGGCTGTAAAGGATAAAAGACTCATAGAAATCCAATGTAAAAATGTGACAGGCGCTGGCAGTAATAATATTTTGAAACATAATTATTCATCATCAGATAATAGAAAAATATTATAGTTTTTGTTATAATCGAGAATGTGTTTTCCACAAACGTTATTAAGATTTTATGGTGTGTAGATGTTGATTTAATTATCCAAACTAACACGTGTCTATTTATATTGATCTATTGCAGGATATATGTTTACTGCTGTCAGGGGTGTTTATAGCTCTTTACAAGTTCTTATAAATATGTGTTAGTTAAGGATTATGATGTCTCGTTGTCCTTTCTTATGGAGCAGGTGTCAGGAGGGTCAGGGTTGCTGACCCCTACTACATAGTAACACTCTTGATAGAGACAGACAGGGTGATTCAGAGAGCGGTGAAAAGCAGGAGAATGACTGGAGAATGGAAAATTTTAGGTCAAAATAGCCAAACCAGAAAAATTCTCCCATTTATCTCACTTTCCAAATCTACTATTTTGACCTAGAAATTTCCATTCTCCTGTCATTCTCCTGCTTTTCACCACTCTCTGCATAACCCTGTATGAGAATATATGTACAATATATATAAATACGATGCCCTGCAACACAGGAGGACTAGTATAAAAATAACAAACTTTTATCGTTATAACGTCTTATATTTCTTATGACGACTTGATAAAAGTCCTACGGGACTGAACGTTGATGGTTATTGCATAAAAGTTTGTTAGTTTTATACTAGTCCTGTGTTGCGGGGCATCACATTTTTTATACTCCTTTGACCAAGTCCCAGCACGAGGCACAGCCTAATTTGGAGTGCGGAGATCGTGGACTTGTGTATATATAATTTTTTTCTCACTCCTTTGGGTGGTATTTTTATGTGTACATCATTCTTGGATTCTCTATGAGAGTTCTGGCAGTCTGAGGGTTCTATGCATTATTTTAGCTGCGCCTGTCACTGCACTCTTCTGGACTGAGATCTTTGTATATAAACAGTAATATTTGTTTATATGTATATGTGTTTATATCTATATATGTAAATTCCTGAAAAAGTGCACACGGGAGACTTTCTTCATACAGATATGCAGGGATAGTCAGAGAGAGACGAACTGGCCCAGAAATTGCACCGAACGGTGAGTTTTTCCGTATGATGCAATTTCGTGGCCATTCGGCTATTCAAAACCTGGCAATTCACTAAATATTGACGAATTTCCAGTGAAATATGGTGCTGTTCGACGGCAGTGAAATCCCCCATAGAGAAGCAATGGTTAATCTATTCAGAGAACACCGAACAGCAGAGAATTGTCAGTGAAATGCCCTGATTTTCGGTGGTTTGATTCAGCAGGTTTAATCAGGCGAATCCCATAGGTTTCAATGTTAAAAATATTCTTGTTTTTACTCAATATCTATTAAACCATTTATACTTTTAATTTGCACCACAAAGTCTATTTATTTTTTAGATTTGTATTGTAGGCTTTTTCGGAAAAAAACTATTTCAGATTTTTTTTAATAGTGGTTTCTTTTTCCTGTAACAGACCTTTTTATTATTGTACATAGAACCTTATGTGTTAATTCCAGGTATTTTCATCCTGTAGTTTTTTTGCAAACAGCATTTAAAATGTTGAACGTTTCAGTCGTTTTTTTTTTTACCCCGTTCGTGGGCTTGTCGGCTTTTTCTGGCGGTCAGTCGGCGCTATGTTCAGCGCACTGTTGGCTTTTTTCGCACACATTTGGCAGGTTTGTAGCGGATCATTGGGAATATTCGGCAGGTTTTTTGCTTCGTTTCTAATTGACCCGATTTTTTTCGGATCGTATCGACAGGTTATTTGTGGATTTTCGGTGAATTTTCGGATCCGTTTAGGTGGCTTTTCCCTGCACTTTGGGGACCCTGCAGTGAATGCTGAATTTAGCTCAGGGTCGGAGAATTTGATTTCCCGAAGTGCGGGGAATGAGAGCGCACCGAAATGTCGGTGACATTTCGGTGCTCTCTGAAAATCCCCTGTAGTATCTATTTATTCCATAATAGATATGTCGACGTTTCACTCCCCACAGGGACTTTTAATCAGATTTGAGAAAAGTCCCTGCGTGGACTGAAACATCAACATATCTACAATGGAATAAATAGATACTATATCTGCATGAAGAAAGTCTCTTGTGTGCACCTTTTTCTGGAATTCTATGTCTATGGCAGTTTGGGAACACCGGAGCCCTTAAATATTACAATTTATATATAGATGTGAGGCCTCGTATAGGTGAATTGATAGATATATTATATATTTGTTTATAAAATCATTTTAATCTTTAGTGTATTAAATTGTGTGACATTTAAGTCGTACAGCATGTTTTTGTGTTAATGTATATTTGTTCTCTATTTTTATGTGTCTTTACTTTTCTCATATAAAACGCTGCAGAGGATGAAACAAAACATATACTGTATTCAGTTGCATGTCTGTCATACATATAATTAATTAAATCTAACGGACAGTACTATATATTTCACATGGGATTTCATCCAAGAACCAGGTCAATAGTAAACAAATTTATGTTTTCTATTGTTCTGTAGGACAAAATAATGATGCATGTTTGCTGTTTGTATTTTAGTAAGTTTTGCCGAGAGGCTAATGCTAATGAAAGTGTGTAAAATGTTTCAAGGTGCCTGGTTTGTAATCCTTTTACAATTAATGTACATTTCATAAGTTTTGTTAGGTATTTGTGTAACCATTACAGAAATATTGCTAAGACGAAAGGTTCTAAACTCTAGATGGTGTCCTTTACTTCAAATAGGGTCTGTATTATTAGCGTGATGACAGTAACTGCTAAAGCAGGGTTTACAACCACAGACACTATAACAAATTTCAGTGGCGCTTGGAATTCTTGCCCTTCTTCCTTATTGACAGGTACATGCCGCTGCTGCCCTCCTCTGCCTGCTTTTGCCAACCATTCGCTTGGGTTCGTTGCTTAATTCTTATGTTCTGGGAAGCTATGAATCCCTGAAGCTTTACGTCCCCCGCAGCAACTCTGTCTTGTGCTTCTCCTTCCTCAATAGAGAACCTGATGTTATTTTGGTGAAACTCCACTGTACCCACAGCAATGCTGATTGCTGACACCTGGAAGTGAACCAGAGCTGAGTGTGTGCTGCACCGTATTGCCCACAGCTGTGCTCACATACAGTATGTGGCACAGGCAAAAATTGATCTCTTGATCCCAATATCAGAATCAACAATACAGGTTTGACATCACTAATCTGGAAATCTAATATCCGTGAGACTCCGAAATCCGGAGGCTTCCGATTTTTGTTATACTCACCTCCCTGGTGCTCCGGACATGTCGCAGTCCTCCGAAATGCTGCTAGCCTCCCAATCCCTACAGAACAGAGTAGCAAACACTGCAAGACTCTGTGCAGCCCCAGCGTGTGACATGCTGCACAGAGACATACTGTCTCTGTGCAGCATGTCTGTGGAAAAAGGCTGCACAGCTCGCCCAGCAAATGTAAATGCTGGTGCTGCAGTGGGGCGGGGTTCGCTGCTCCTCTGGCATGATCCACTTCCTTGAAGACATCAGTTTATTCTTGATTTTGGAACCAATAATAATCCGAAATCTGGAATGCTCAACCAATGTCAGGTTGACATTGTCATGCTTGCCCGGGGTGTTTTTCTGACAAATGCCATTGAAAAGCCCCATAGCTCACGACCTAGCTAGTGCTCCCTGCATCCCCTTAGGAAGTGAGCCAAGGTATGTATTTAGTTAGAATTTCTTTAGAAATTCATCCCCATATTAAGTGACTCTGTAGTGCGATCAGGAGAAATATACAGGGTTTTTCAAAGAGATCCGAATGGTTTCCAAAAGGAACCGAACGGTGAAATTCAGCATACGGTTACCTTTCCTGGCCATTCGGCTATTCAGAGAGCAGGCAATTCCCCAAATCTTGGCGAATTGCCTGCATATACGGTGCCTGTTCGGTGCCTATTCGAAGGCAGTGAATCCACATAGAAAAGCAATGCTTCGGCTATTCAGAGAGTAAAACCCAGTAGTGAAAAGTTGCCGAATTTCCCTGCCATTCAGTGGTTTAATTCGGCAGGTTTATTCAGGCGAATCCCATAGGCTTCAATGTTAAAAATATTCCCTTTTTAATTCAATATCTAATAAACCAATGATTATAATATTCTACAGTAAAGAGTCTCTTTATTTATAGATTTTTTAGGATCTTTTACGCATTTTTTGGGATTTTTATTCCAAAAACTTTTTTCAGATTTTTTCAACTTTTCTTCTTTTTTCTGTAACAGCCCTTTTTATTATCATTCATTGGACCTCATATGTCAATTTCAGACATTTTCGCTCAGTAGTTTCTTTGCAAACAGCGTTTCACTTTTCAAACATTCAAGCAAACTGTTTTTTTTTTTTCACTCCATTCGTCTGCGGTGTCGGCTTTTCCGGCAGCTGCGCTGCGTGTGACCGGCTCCTGCTCGGGTTTTTCAGGCGTTTTCGGCAGGGTTAATCCAGATGTTTTTGCGGGTTTTCGATGTGCTTTTTCGCTGGGTTTTGCAGTGAGTGTTCGTCGGGTTTGCGGCAACTTTTCCCTGCACTACGACGGTCCTGTGGTGCTTGCTGAATACACCGTATGGTCGCCGAAATGGGATCGCCAAATCAAACCGAATTGAGGAGAACGAAAAGTCGCCGAACGTGCGGTGACTTTTTGATTCTCTTTGAATAACCCCGATAGTATGTCACATTATCAAAGAGTGTGATTAGAGTGGTCTGCTGTAGACAGTTGAGACTGTAGTAGACAGTTCAGACAGTAGACTGCTCAAAGTGGAATAGCAAGTGACATTAGTGCATAAAAAAGGGTGCCGGTTAGTTTAATTAGTCCTGCTTGGGTACCTTTTCAGTCCATATCTGCACAGTTTTGTTGTGTTTGTTTGGTTTGTGACAAAGAGCATGACAATTGTCTGACGGTGATTATTTGTAGTTTGTAAGTAATAAATGTTCCGCGTCTGCACACTCTAACACATGATTAATCACGCCTAATGCAAGTGAGCCATTAGTATTTACAAATGGAGACACAGTATAACAGGTCACTCTAATACGTTAACGCCCCACCAAAAATTGGGAGTGTATCCTAATTCCCGCAGGTCTGTATTTAAAATGAAAGTTCAAAATGGCAAAGAATAAACCTCCAGGTATATAAAAAAAGGCCAAAACTACCTTAGCGACTGATTTCTACGTCTTTATTTTAATCTGTAGTCCATATAATTGAAAGTCTCATGCAAGGCTTCTGTCCTTTGATATAGTGTGCGGCCAGCCAGATGTCAACAGTGATTGAAGGTCCCATACAAGAACAATGTTGATACATCTT
Source organism: Leptobrachium leishanense (assembly GCA_009667805.1). Classification (NCBI taxonomy): domain Eukaryota; kingdom Metazoa; phylum Chordata; class Amphibia; order Anura; family Megophryidae; genus Leptobrachium; species Leptobrachium leishanense. The sequence goes on from CM019067.1 coordinate 251,982,551, forward strand.
GATTCTTTCTATCATTAATGAAAATTGCATAGACTAGACATCATCTTAAAGTTTCTTTGAGGGCACCATGCAAAGCTTCAATAACTTCTTATAGTGTGGTTTTGTTTTATTAGCAACCTCCGGGTCTAAAACTGTCATCCATAACATGTGACATAATAGTAGGTGTGAGGTTTTAGCAGGTTTTAAGCAAATTAGAGCAGTGATTATTGGAAAGTTGTTGCACAAGTACATTAACCCCTTCGCTACCAAGTGATTTTCCAAAACATTGTCAGGAACCACAGAACAGAATGATTCATTCCATTAAATAAAAGATCTTATTGTAAACCTGACAGATCTAGCTGTGCATGAAGAATATGGACATTATTTCCGCTTCAACTTGGATGCACTATGTCATATAGGTTTTCAGTAACTCTGGTCAGCATTGGAACCCCAAACCTAGATCTAATGGCATTCATTATATAAAATATCTTCTTATATTTTAATTATGGAGCTTTTAGAGCTGTTAATTTGAAATAAATGTCACTGAGGCTGGATTTAAACAGCATTCCCATGTGTGTATTGCAAGAAGAATAATGGTTAATTAGGTTGGCACATCTTGGGTTTGCCTCTTTAAAAGATCTTGGGTTTTGTCTTCACTTTGATTCTTGTGATTTTATTCAGAGTGATTTATTATTCATAAAAAAGTTGGCAATATGTACAGTTGTGATTTTTTTTAGACCACGAGTGAGGCCGGCATCAGACGAATGCAGTGATCACGTCCATGTCGGCACACAGTTTAGTGGCCATCGTAGCATAGAATCATGATCAATAGAGACCCACACTGCGCACGCACAGCGCACGTGGCAAATGGACGCAAGTTAGGCAAGAACGTAAAACCTCTAGGACAGACGCGCAGAGTGCGCCACGTCTGCGTAGCGTTCTGTGTGTGTGATGACACGAAGTCAGACGGAGCGCACTTGCGATGTCCAGCACCTTGATGCACAAAATGGATTTTCATAACATTTTTCAATATGTATAATTTTTCATACTAATTATGTTTCCCATAATTCCCTTTTTTATTCTACGTCCGTCAAGAAAAACGGATCATGTGGTGTCTACAGTACGTCCGTCCGTTGTTCACGCACGCAGAGTGCGCTCAGACTGCGTTCATCTGACATTAGCCTAAGATCCCTGTGGAAGTCACCTGATTATGAGTTACCCCATATACAGTGTTATCAGATTGTGAAATAGATACATACAAGAACAAACTATTTCATATGTAATGCGTACGCATGAAAATCATGTATAACTTGGTGGTAAGTGATCAGGTCACCCCTCAATAAAATAAAATATACCCTTTGTAGAAAAATTATTTGTTATTTAGCTGTGCTCAACAAATTTATAATCCCACATCCTTATGTAAATTGTATAAACTTCTGAAACCAGCACCGTTAGCACTTAACTGATTACCCACTACCTGAAAAAAGTGCTCCCTGTATTCTTTGGTCAGTCTGTCACCTTGATTGTGGTCCATCTGACCTCAGAAAGTCTTCATCTTGGGAAAGTTTTATAGCTATTGTTGTCTCTCGTGCCCTCTGCCAAGTTTCTTTTGGGCTTAGGTCAAGAGTCAAGACTACATTATGGTGTTCCAAACAGCATTCGTTTGTAGGCTTTATGCCATGCTCTGTTACTGTTTTTAACTTTTTTTATTTGCGCTTAGCTTAAAATTTATTTTTACTAACTACTACTTAGAGCAGTGTTTCCCAAACCTGTCCTCGGGACCCTCAACCAGGTCAGATTTTGCAGATCACCTTGGGGGAAAAGCAGACTGAATCCTGCAATCACTGAGCAGCAAATCATATCACCTGTGCTGAGCTTCAGATATCTGGCAAACCTGTCGAGGCAGGTTTGGGAAACACTGGCTTAGAGAATGTTCCTGAGACGTGCTGAGGCTGTGTTGGGCCCATCTCTTTACTCTCTCATTATTGAATAGCTTATGCGCTACCCTCTACTGTAAAATTGAACTGATTCTGCCAGAAAGTGCTAATGACCATTTAGTGTAGGTCTCAAGAAGTTGCAAAAAGTCTCAAGAAACTTTTACCTACTTAGACAAAATCTCAACCTAACTTACCCTCCCTGGCGGTCTGTTTTTTTTTCAAATTTTCTTGTCAAAAAGCGGTCTATTATTATTTTTTTGCCCCCCTAGCTGTTATCCCGAGTGTGGCTCGTGGTTAAATTCCTATGTTTGGGTGGTAACCCCGAGCAACACTCGGGATGGATACATCACCTGTTCCTGCGCTCCCTCGATGTCCCCGCAGTCTCCTCCGACGATCGCGATCCTCATATTTCCTGGTTCCCTCCTCGCGAGAAGGGAATCCAGGAAGTAAAACTCTGCGATCTCCGGAGGAGACTGTGGGGATCAGCGAGGGAGCGCAGGAACAGGTGATGTATGCAGCTCTAGTGTGGCTTGGGGTTACTGCTTTCAGTGATGAAATTTAACCTGGAGGCACACTCGGGAAAACCGTCAGGGGGGTTAATATTGAAATAATAACTTCAAAATAATAACTTAAGAGCTCTCAGCGACTGGCATAACTTCTCTTGCTAGTCTTTTACCATATATGCAACTGAAGGCTTTTGCTTCTCAACCTCATGTGAAAGCGGCGGCCTTGTCACCTCTTACACCGTTTGAACGATTATGCAAATCCAGCTCATATCCAAAAGGTTTGATCTCGACTCTATACCGCTCCTTAACCTCTTTGTTGGACTGGAGAGAACTAACATATATTAAGGCCTGGGAGAAGGATTTGGGGGAGCAACTGGAGAGGGAGGAATGGCTGGATATTTGGGACTCCATGAGAATTGTCTCGGTGTGCACCACCCACCAGGAACAACTTGTCAAGACCATATTCCGATGGTATGTAACTCCTGTTCAACTCTCACGTATGTCCCCCCGACCCCGGATACCTGTTGGAAGGGGTGCGGCGAAAGGGGCTCCTATATACATCTATGGTGGACATGCCCTCACACACAACATTATTGGACTGGTGTCTAGACTCTTCTTTCCACAGTTTTCGGAAGACATATTCCTATGGACCCCTGGGCCTTCTTGCTCTCTCGACCCAACCCGGATCTCTCACGACAGGAACACAAACTCATGGCAAAAATCACGTTGGCGGCTCGCAGATTATTGGCCCTGGAATGGAATTGCCCTCAAGTCCCCTCATCGCACCGGATTCATTCCTTAATGAAAGACGTACAAATTATGGATAAATTGACGGCTCTGGCCAGAGATTCTCTTCCTGCCTATTACACCACATGGGCCCCCTGGATAGACCATATGGGACATGCAGTAATGACATGAGACGGAGGTCTCAATGGTTTTTCTTTTCGTATCCCTGGCTTGAGCGTTCTTGATCTCGCATATAGTGAACCGATTTTACTTTTGTTTGCATTTTACTTGACCTCCATATGTTTTTCTATTTGTATCTCTATTCTTTCTTTTCTCTCTATTTATTTCACTTCTTGGGGATCTGGGCAATCCCCTCCCTCTTCCTTCCCCCCTCTTCTGTGAATATTAGGAAAATGGATATATTTGGAGTGTATTGCATCTTTATATGTTATGCTCCGTAATTCTGGATTGGATTGCCTTATTTTCTCCAATAAAAACATATTAAAAAAAAAAAAATAATAACTTAATGTCGAAAACCTCTAGAACAGAGATCTCAAACTTTGGGCCCCCAGATGTTGGTTGTCTACAATGCTCAGAATTCTTTAAATGCAATAGATGGCCAGAGAATCAAGGGGGTTGTAGCTCAGAAACATCTTGGGGTTCAGAAGAGTTGGACATCCTTGCTCTAGAAGATCTAACCACAGTTTGGAAAAGTTTCAACACCCACCATCTGTAATATTTTCATGAATATCTAACAACTACCCAAGAAGATAACCACCACTTTCAAAAAGTCTCAGGGAGGTCGAACTGACACTTACAGAGGTCTCAAATTAAGGACACAGAAAAACTTCTATCACCCTAGGGTCGTAGTCCATCTCAGTTGATAATAGAAATGGTGCAAACCACTGCATAGGACTCCATGGAGTGTTACAAGAGCCCTGTGGTCGCACTTCATGGTAGGAGAACATTGGAAAAACCATCTATTTTTTTGTGTCCCTATCCTTTGTGTCCCTTTACTTGACAGCAAGAAGAGGCAGCAGACTGTGCTCTCAACTTCATCGTACAATGAAGGGGAAGATTTCCATTAACGTTTTTTTTTTTTTTGCTGATGTTATGTAATTTTGCAGTTATAAAATCACTTTAACACCAGAACGTGGGAGCCAGTAAGGCCCCGTTCACACCTGGGCATTTTGCAGCGCGTTCTTGTGCGCTGTAAAACGCCTAAACATGGAAATCCCATGATTTCCTTTCGGGCGCGTTCACACCTGTGCGTTTCACAGCACGTAGGAACGCGCTGTAAAACGTTCTACGCCCAAAGAAGTACAGGAGCTTCTTTGGGGCGTATTGCAGCGCGTTCGCGGCCATAGACTGCAGCGTGAACACATTGCAATGCGCGTTCGTGCATTTTTCACGTTTGTGTGATACGCGCACCAAAAAAAGCGCGTATTACGCGTGTCAAAAAAAACGCTTAGGTGTGAACCCAGCCTAAGTTTTTTTTTTCTCTGCCAGCAGGCATGAATAACAAGGCTATGGTTTGTCATTCACTGACTCCCGCTACATTTATTCCTCCTTTACAAACTATTTGAGACATAAATGTAAGGTAAGCTTCCGTACAACAGCCATATAGCATCATGCAACTAACATGTACAAGTGGAGTCATTAGAGTTAACAACTAATAAATGTTACTGGCCCCATCGGATTAGGGACTGTTATTTGTAATAGGTATAATGAGTAGTAAATCTAGGTTGTGAGTTCCTTTAGGAGCAGGGCCCTCTCTGTCTCATTTCAGTATCATTGTGTATTACCTTAACTTATTGTATCCTCTGTATCGCACTGCAGAATATTATGGCACAATACAAATATATGTGTGATAATGATATAATATTAGCAAGGGTTGAACACCTGTTATTTGGGAAGCTTGGGAGCTTTCTGGATTTTGGGTTTTTCCAGATCTCAGAATCTGGGTGAATCCGATGTTTCAGTGGAAGCAGACCGTGTGGGAGAGCCGTGATCTCCTTGCTGCTGCAGCTCCCAGCGTGTACACATTGGTGCACTCTATAACCTTCCTTCACGTACATAATACATAAAGTCAACAAGATTCCGGGCAGCATTTCACACGCTGGTGGTGCCCAGAGGCTCCCAGCGTGTGCCGCGGTCTGCTGCTGGATTCCCAAGCGGCATTGACCGTATGGATTGCCCCAAGTCCAGAATCATGAAATTCCAGATGGCTCTGAAAATTCCGGTATTTGGAGTCTTCTGGATTTTAGAATTCCATGTAAGGGGTACGCTATCTGTATGCCATTTTCAAAGAGATTAGAAAAGTCACCGCACGTTCGGTGACTTTTTGTTCTCTTCACTTCGGTTCGATTTGGCGATCCCATTTTGGTGACCCTGCGGTGTATTCAGCAAACACCACAGGGTCCCCGAATTGCAGGGAAAAGCTACCGCAAACCCGACGAAAACGAACTGCAAAACCCAGCGAATGCACGCCAAAAACCCACAAAAACATCTGGATTAACCTGCCGAAAACCACGGAAAAACCCGAGCAGGAGCCGATCACATGCAGCGAAACCGCCAGAAAAAGCCGAGACCGCAGACAGAGTGAAGTGAATAAATTAGGAAAACAGTTTGCATGAATGTTTGAAAAGTGAAACGCTGTTTGCAAAGAAACTACTGAGCGAAAATGTCTGAAATTTACATATGAGGTCCAGGGAATGATAATAAAAAGGGCTGTTACAGAAAAAATAAGTCAACTTAAAAACAATTTTAAAAAAATAGGACTTAAAAAAAAATCCGAAAAATGCTTAAATTTTCCTAAAAAAATCTATAAATAAAGAGTCTCTTTACTGCAGAATTTTATAATGAACGGTTTATTAGATATTGAATTAAAACTGGAATATTTTTAACATTGAAGCCTATGGGATTCTCCTGAATAAACTTGCCGAATTAGGCTAGGGTCAGACTGAGGCAGTGCGAACGCGCGTGCAGGCGCACTTAATCACGGCCGCACTAGCAGCAGATGACGGGCAATGACGGCCAATATACGAAGTACGGTCGCACGAAAGTCCGGCTGCGCAACGCAAGTGGAAAATGAACGCATTTTTTCGAGAACGTAAAACCGCTAGTACAGACGTACAGAGTGCGCTGCGTCCGCTAGCGGTGTGTGTGTGTGATTTGGAGACGTCAGACGCTACTAATGTCCAGGCTATATAACGTCCAGATGCACAAAGTGTTTTACTGATGATCCGTACAAAATCACGGACGAAGAATGCGCATAGTATGACCGGTATCGCGTACTCCGTGAAAAAATACGTCCATTCGTTCGAACGCACTTTTTCACAGACAACGTGAAAATGCGTTCGTCTGACCCTAGCCTTAAACCACCGAATGGCAGGGCATTTCGGGAACCTTTCACTGCTGGTTTGTGTTCTCTGAATAGCCGAAGCATTGCTTTTTCATGTGTTTTCACTGCCCTCGAACAGGCACCGAACAGGCACCGTATGTTCAGGCAATTCGCCAGGATTTGGCGAATTGCCTGCTCTCTGGATAGCCGAATGGCCAAGAAAGGTAAATTACCTTTCTCAAGCAATTCGGATCTCTTTGAATTACCCTGTTTATGTATTTATGTAGTTTTCTATATTAATGTATTGTGATACACAATGCTACATACAGTATTTCTGAATATACTTGCACTTGCATTGTGTGTTGTCATACGGAAAAGTTGTCAACCTTTCCTTAGATTAGATATTATTATCTTATTTAAACTATTCATAACTAAAATAACCATGTCCATTTCTCATTGTTTTCAAAATAGTTTTATTCAAGATTCTGTTGTTTTTTTTTCTTTTGTGATCTTAGCATTCTCGTTAGCAACCTTGAAGAAGGAAATATTTGTCACCACTGCGTTGCTGTATCTATATGTCGCTCAAATGAAGTTTCAATGAAGCCTTAAACAGAATTAAATGAATTGTGTAACTGCTGAACAATACTAAAGTACTGTTTTGCGGCTATAAAATAATCAACTAAAAATAGAGGAAAGTGTTATAATGAGAAAATTAAGGGCTTAAAGGATCGTCTGTAATGAACATAAAGCAATTGATGGCATGATAGAGTAATTATTTTCGTATTTACATCATTAACGATTGTAATTTAACGTTAATGTCTTAGTATTTTATGCCTTCTCATTTGCAGACAAAAGCACATCTGAGGCATCATCGGGGAGTAATTTGGTGATATAAAGTCATGAACGGAGACACTAAACTATGCTCAGAACTCTGACAGTCACAGTGTTGCAGAATAACCTAATTTTCTGTTTATTATCTGTCTTTATAATCCTGTTTGCTATCGTTCGAATTAATGAGTAAATAAAATGTATGCAGGATTTTTTTCCAAGTTAACGTACCATTAGAAGCGTTAACATTTTAGATAAAAAAAAATATGTAAAAAAAAAAACAACAACAAACTCAAACACAAACAGATCTGAAATATCCCTTCCGTAATATCCTTAAATAGACACAGAAGGAGGAAAAAAATAAAGTCAGATCAGCTTCAGGCTGTCCTCACTTAAGCTCTTTGAAGACTTTTTTTAAAAACTTTTTTAAGTCTTTTTTTTTCTCGTTTGACGCATGCATTCTTCTCAATGTGGAGGAATACTTTCTATCCCTTTTGCACATTTGGGAGTTGAGAATATGTTTGTTATGCAATGAAAAGAAAGGCGGATGAATTGTGCAGGGAAAAGAGGATCAAATCGTCTCAGATCAAAAATGGTAATTTATCTTCTTTTTTTTTTTGTTTCGTTTTATCCTAATCCGATTGCGTCACGTGGCACTTAAACTAGTTCAGCAGTAAGTGCGTGGCAGGCGTTGCTGAAGTTTGATTTATTTAGCTTGTAATAAGCGGTCTCTTATTTATAATGGCTTGGATGAATGAATGATGTTAAACGTCTTAAAATGTTTTGAGATTAAAATGTCTGCTTTCTTGGAAACCATGCGAAATTAATTTGCGCGAGCACTGCTGGTTAGTCTCTGATACAGTTCGTTAACATGTTATTTTCTCAGTGGGTGCATGCATAATTCTTGGCACAGATTGCTTTCACCATACAAAGGGATCAAATATTCCAGTAACAGTAATATTAGTATAGAAAACACGAAGCATAAACACAGGCTGGATAGAGGATAATAATTCTGCTTCAGTCTGCTCTATAAATGACCAGAGTTTTAAGTTGTTTCTTAGGTCCCTGGAATATATTAAATACTGAGACGGTTCCTCTTGTGTAGAGGAGGCGGCCTTGGTATTTCAGCTCGGGACACCCTTTCTGGGTGATGGCAGACTGATTTGCATATGGTTTAGTCTCCTCTGTAATGGCACCATTGAGCTAAAACCTTGAGTCTTAAGACCCACCGTAGGGCAGGACACATATGCTGATGCTCGTTCTCAGGACCCTCACAAACCTTGTGACGATGCCTGCTCTCAGGGCCTTCACATATTTTTGCTGGATTTTATTTATTGAAAACAAAATTTGCATGAATTTGAGCCCCAGATTGTACCCCTAAAGTTATTCCACCATGGGCATGATGTCTGAGATGCTAACACTTTTTTGAAAAGTTGGTACTGTCTCTGAAATGACATCTCCCCAGCTGATCCTGCTCAGAGGCCAGGACTGCAGTAACTCTATGTTGCCAGCAGATGGTGGCATCTTCCTGCCAAATAAGTTATTACAGCAAGGAATTCCCAAATATTTCTTCCTGTATAATTAATTAAAACATTATTTTCCAAAAAAATCTTCTGGTTTCTGACAGGGGTTTTGTGGAAAATCCCTTGTTAGTGAAGGGGTAAAAGCATACATTAACCCCTTCACAACCAAGATCAAGATATCTCTGGCTTCAAAGGCACCGTATGGTGCCCCGATATCGAGATATCTCAATCTGCTGAGCTGCAGCCCAATAGCAAATTAAATAAATTTCCTGCAAAAGCTGGGGGCATATCCATGTGAGCTGGGGGCATAATCCATGAGAGCAGGGGGGCATAATCCACGAGAGCTGGAGGCATATCCATGAGAGCTGGGGGCATATCCATGAGAGCTGGGGCAATATCCATGTGAGCTGGGGGCATATCCATGTGAGCTGGGGGCATATCCATGAGAGCTGGGGGCATATCCATGAGAGCTGGGGGGCAATCTCCATGTGAGCTGGGGGCAAGCTACATGTGAGCTGGGGGCATTCTGTATATATATATCTCGGGGGGATATATCTATGTGAGCTGGGGGCATTTTTATATGAGGTCTGTTCTTATTGGAAAGCGCTCACATGGCATAAAATAAAAGTATTGGTACTCGGTATCGGCAAGTACTTTTAAAAAGTATCGGTACTCGTACTCGATCTTAAAAAAGTGGTATCGGTGCATCCCTTGTTAAAACTGTAATAGCGGCTGATGAATGCCCAGAGATATCGGGCTTTCAGTAGCATTCAGCAGCTGAAAAAATAAAAATCGACCTGCAGCTCATAGGGCTGTAAATCAATTTGGCAGTAGATGGTGCCATCTACTGGACAAATAGGTTATTTTCAGTAAGAAATTTTTCTTACTGTATATTTAATTTAAAATGATTTTACAGAAAAAAAACACTGGTTTCTGACAATGTATTTTTAGAAAATCATTTGGTAGTGAAGGGGTTAAAACAACAAGTATACCTCTTTAAAAACCCTTTTTAAATTAAATTTTCAATTTCCAATTAAGGAGATAAACCCATTATTCTACCAGTGAAGTTATGAGTGCCTTACTTGCTTTGTAAACTGTAATCAGTGAATAATGTGTATTTTAAAAAAATATTAAGGAATGAGTTTTAAAATGAAATAACCTGACATTTGAAATAATTTACATTTATTTCTTTAGTTATGTTTTTTACATACATAGATACTTTATTTAAAAAAAAAAAAGACAAGACATTTCCCTGTGGGGGGAAATATTTCAACAGAATATGTTGTGTCCCAGTAATTATATTAGGTTTATAGTCAGTGTAGTGTTATCCAATGTGAATTATATTCCCTTTTCATATTGCAAGTAGATTTGTTATTGATTTAATATCCTTGTGCCTCTTGTGTGATGATGCTACACTGAGTGCAATCATATTTTAACTCTGCTATATTAGGAGCACTACACATTTTAATAAAATTATTCTCTGTGGTAGACCGTACATCTAATGGAATAATTGAACAATGAAATGTCATTAGGAATGACCAAGAGTTTGTTTTTTTTAATTCCATGTCAGAGTTGTTGGAAATCAGAGCATCGGATATGTGACAATGCACAATGGGGCCAATTTGTTAACAATGAGCATATTGTAAAATAAACAACTTCGTGCAGTAGTAGTTTTTTCATTTTTATATTTTTTTTATATTTGCCAGCTATTGACATTCAGTGCTAGATAATTTTTGAAATGGCCCATTTTGTGTCACGGTAAGTATATATCATGACTGCAGTATTTGAATTTCCGTGATATTGACTAAGTGGGTCACAATAATCACCTCAGACTCATACAGTCTTTTTATTTTGTTTTGCTTAAAGGGCCACTACCACCAAAATATGAAATGTTTTTATTTTATGTTGCTGATATCTTACATATGCTTTTGCTTTTCTCTTGTATGTTCAGTTAAGAAAATATTTTACTCTATATGTGTCACTGTGTGCATTCATTGTGTGATCTTTTGTGTTGTAATCTGCTGCCCGTCCAGTATCTGTACATCACTTGGTCCTCGCTCTGTGACAGTGGCCATAGAATGGAGTGAAAGGGTCGATCAATGACTCAAATCATTGCATTGTGTGGGATTTATTCAAAGGACACCACCAGGGGGTAGATTAGAAGTCTTTTACGCTTCCTTCCATATCTCTTTCAGCTGCCATCTCTTATCTTAAGTAGATTCCAAAAAACAATCGTGGTCACAATTATATAGACACTATACACACTGTACTATTCACAACTCCTGATGACGCTACTATGAAGTAGCGAAACGCGTAGAGTGTGCTGAATTTTGTATGCAGAGTAGGGATGCTGTATTGGAATAACTTTCTATTGCCTTTATAGAAGTATGATGGGGAGCGCTCCTCTTGTTGGTACTTCATCTTGTTTATCTTTATTTTGATTTTCTTCTCTACTGTTCTATACCAACCCACGAAGGCTGGTCTTCTTGCTTTTGAAGAAATCGAGAACAAAAATAGGGGAAGTTTATTGTCAGAAAAATTGAATATTAAGGCAATACTTTGAACCAATACCTACCAGCGATTTATGTTTTTTGTGTGAATTTGTACCACCAGAGGGTGACCTTTTAGAAATTGTTTTATATGCAGTACAATAAAAGTTAAATTGTATTCACAATAGTGATATTTAGTGACAATTGTGACCACGATTGTTTTTTGGAATCAATGTGATCTTGGGTTACCTCCTGCTACTTTGACAATGTGGTCTGTTTATCTACATCCTTGGTAGTTTCACAATATGCATATCAACTTAACGTGTTTGGATCATATATAAAGTACTTATCTTAAGTAGCACTGACAACACAACACACTCCCTGCTGCCTTATCTAAACATTCAATTGTCTGCCTCATTAACTGTTAAATACTGTAAATAAATAAGATAAATCACAGCCAAAAAGCCAAACTTTTACACAGATTTTGGTAAATGTTGCATCATGGAAAAACCTCACCAAATAGAAACAGGAGATAAAAAACTGTATTACAATTTTTTACATGTAATTACTTCAAAGAAAAACAACAGCAGCATGTGTTTTATAATGTGATTTAATTTGCAGTGCAGAAGTAATCTTTACAGTTTATGTAAATGGTAGTGTCCCTTTAAGGGATCTAATTGCATCTTTTCTGAGTGCCCTATACTTTGCTACGGACATACAAAGTGCTAGTAGCATGATGATAATTAGAAACTCCCAGTTATTCGCTAGTTTTAAATGCATACTCTCAGGGGTCTAGTTCTAAAAAAAGTTTTGCGAATCCTCCAAGATTTCGGCTCCTTCATTAACCATTGACATGTTGCCCTTAAACCACCTCTCCCCACGCAAAGTTGATATCAGTGTTTAAACATAAAGGCTGGATTTTAGGGAATCTGTATGATAGTTACAGTATTTATAAAGCGCTAACAAGTTCTGTAGCGCTGTACAATGGGTGAGTCAGAATAACAAATATACATACAAGTTAAACACACAGAATAGTAGGAGAGAGGACCCTGCTCGAGGGTTTACAATCTAGGAGGAGAGGGGTGACACACAAGGTGAGGGTACATAGCGGAGTATGTGACGTAGCGGAGTGCATGTGGGCTGTGCGGGAAGATGGAACAAGAAATGCACAGTGGGAGATCATGGAGTGAGCCGATAGGCTACTCTAAAGTAATGTGTTTTCAGCGACTTCTTGAAGGACTGGAGAGACGGGGAGTCAAAAGGCACTTCTCTCTGCTTATTATTCTTGATCTTTCCGCTGCATTTGACACTGTTGACTACTCTCTTCTGCTCCTCATGATGCATCAACCTGGCCTCAGTGGTACAGCTCTGTTCCGGTTCTCTTCCTATCTCTCTCTTAGCTACTTCAGTGTCTCCTTCACTGGTGCCTCTTCACCCCCGGTTCCTCTCACAGTTGTGGTACCCCAAGGCTCATTTCTAGGTCCCCTACTCTTCTCAATCTATCCGCCTCTCTTGGCCACCTCATCTCTTCCTATGGATACCAATATCACCTGTAAGCTGATGACACCCAGATCTAACTCTCCTCTCTCCTCCTATGCTGGACCGTGTTATTGCCTGCTTATCACTTGTCTCCAACTGGATGACTTTCTGTTTCCTATAGCTAAACCTCTCTAAAACTGAACGTCTTGTCATGCCTCCCTCTAGAGCTAACATTCCTGCACCCATTTCCCTTCAGGTGAACGGTGCCACTATTACTACTACCTCTCAGGCTCGTTGCCTCGGTGTCCTCTTCTTCCTCTGATCTTTCCTTCACTCCTGACATTCAGTCGCTAACCAAATTGTGTTTCTTCCACCTAAAAAACATTGCACATGTCTGCCCCTTTCTTAATCAAGACTCTACTAAAATGCTCATCCAAGCTCTTATTATCTCAATGGGAAACGGGAAGTCACCGAGTCGTAGACAGCCGATATATATCAATTCTTCACCGGGAGTATTAGTTGAAGAAGGACCTTTTGGGAGGGCGAGAAAACCTATCGTGGATAGAGATCTCTTTCTTAGTTAAAAAGTAGTTCTTCGATGTTCATGCCAGTTCTAATAACCAAATTATCAATAGCATATTTGTCTTTAAGGCGCATATAAAGACTCTGGTAATTGTTATGGGATGTTCAGATGCCCTTATTTCAAGTAGTTGTAATCAACAAAATATTCTAGGAGAGCTATGCAATAAATGTCATAGTGTTCATTTATGTTGGTTTCCAGATGGACATTAATGCAACCAGGAGGAGGTTTATAAAGACTGGCCAGCTGGCAGGCTGTTGAAGAAGAGAGTGAACAAAGCAATTTAGACAGAAATGCCCAAGTTTATTGTGCAGATTTGGTGCTAGAAAATATTGAAATATGTTGCCATGGTCACACCCTTGTCTGCTGATAGAGATTTGAAGATGTGTTTTTTTTGCGAGGTTGATTCTGATGGAATATTTAGAAATACTTGAAGAATGTTCTATTTTGCTAAAAGATGATATGACACTAACCTATTGTGACAGTGTTTTCCATTAAGCAGACAAAGTGTACAGTGTTTATTGACAACGGTATCAAATCTGAGGTTGTGCTGCTCTAAAACATGATGGAAAAGGTTTAAAAAACTGGATGTCTTATAAGAGATATTCGAGGGAATAAGTCTTCTCGAGAATTGATCTTATAAGTATAAAGGCTTTCAGTCAAGTAGATGTAACTGGCCGGGGAATTTGCACTGTAATGTCAGTAAACTAAAGAAATGTCGCTGTCCAGCATTTCACTCAGTTGCTGTAAGGTTCATGAAGTAATTTGCTTCTTCGCAACATTTCGGAGTTTGTCTTTAAATAAGGACTTGATGGCAACAAAAAAGCTAGTAAAAAAAAGTTAAAATGGGCCTGTCAAACTCTGGCTCCCCCAGATGCTTCTGATTACAAAAACTCCCATGATTCACTGGCCATCTATTACATTGAAAGAATTCTGTGAATTGTTGGCATCAACATCGGGGACGGGGGGGCATAGATTTGATAGCAGTGGGTTTAAGCATTCTCTTTCAGTTACTTTTCTACCACTACTACCTTAAAGAGAAACCCGTAGCATAGTGGTCAGCATCCTTGGCCCTCCAGATGTTTTTGAACTAAATTTTCCGTCATACTCAGCCACTCATTAGGTTGGTCGAGCCTCATGAGAAAACCGTTGCAGAACATCTGGAGTGTCGTGGATGCTGACCTCTGCCTTTGCACTATAACAGCATCAACCTGTTAGAGCTTGTTTTAGTCCCTGTAGTCACAATTTCCAAAAGAAAAAAATTATATATCTATAGTTATTCACCAGCTGTTGTTCTTTCATTGAAAAAAAACTTGTTTACCTAATTATGGCTGATCAACTGGGTCACATCTGCAAATGTCGCTCCTTTACAGGACATTCATCTCCTGGCAGCAGATTTACATGCTTTCTCCAATCCTTAGCTGAAGCTTAACGACAGATCAATGAAAAAGTGGTTATAGCACTCCCCAGAAATGCACGTAGTTGCTGGGATGAAAATAGACAGACACACTTCAATGAAACTAAATAAGAAAATATACACAGTGCAAGCAGGGATCTGAAGACCAATGGAAGATGACACCCTGGCGCCCCAACGCCCCTCCTCCTCAAGTGAGAGTCCCTAGCCATAGCCCATTTTAATCTCCAGACATGAAACAATAGGGTAGAGTGCAATCACAAGGTGAACATGCAGAAAGTAGACAACAGTTATTACACACACACCACTCTGATACAGCAGCAATGTTTGGCAGATAAAGGCCACTCAAATCTTTCACAGCTTTAAAACATATTCTATGCAAGGGGAGTTGGAGAGGTCTGCAGTGACACATACTGTACATTAATGATATTAGAAATGATAAGAGTAAAATATAAACGTGGACGATAATGATATTAACAATAAAAATTAACACATAACACAGACACCCTGTATCCTTGTTTCAGAACCCACCGTTCCACACCTGTCAACAGTAATGTCAAGTCCAAGTACCCCAAGTACAAAGTGACAATCGTCACAGCTTGCATCCTAGTTTGCTGATGTTGTTTAGTTTAGATCTCACTATAGTTTCCACTGTGGTGGCAGTTGAAGTTCTCCAGCATTGTTTTTCCTATTGCTTTTCGTGGTGTTTCAGTTTGAGTTTAATGTAGATCCCTGTTAAAATCATCGAATATTCCCCATTGTTGCAAACAATGGTAGAGCAATTAAAGGGTCTCACATGCAGATGCAGTCGAAATCCAGGGGGACCAACCCCAAAATACTGTGCTTGTCAAAGACTGGATGCAGCTGAAACATTGCTGTTTGTGATGCAAAGCTTAAGGCCCCGTTCACACTGTGCGATTTGAAAGTCGCGCGATTTTCATATTCGCGACATGGTGCGATAATGTCGCGCAACGTCGATGTTTTGTGCGATTTTTGCAAAGCACCACCAATACAAATCGCAAAATCGCAGATAGCAAATGGCAAAAAAAGGGTCATGTACCAGCGACATGCTTCTGCGATGCGCGACATGCGACGTCACGCGACATCGCGCGGCAAGATGTGAACAGCTCCATTGAAATGCATTGGAGAAGCTACATAGTGCGACGTCGCGCGGATTTTGCTGCGACGTCACGGCAAAATCTACGCAACAAATCGCACAGCGTGAACAGGGCCTAAAGAAATCACAACCAGAGTACCTGGACGTCCATGTGTTATCTATTACTCTGTATGTTTGATTATGGCATACATTTTTGGTAGACATATATGTCTAATTATTAGTGTTGTCAGAGATTCAATTTGCCTTAGAACGCCGCAATTCAGTGCTGTTCGATAGCAGTTAAATTCCCTATAGTGATGTGATGGGTTATCTATTCAGAGAACGCCGAACAGCACCGAAC
Source organism: Leptobrachium leishanense (assembly GCA_009667805.1). NCBI lineage: Eukaryota > Metazoa > Chordata > Amphibia > Anura > Megophryidae > Leptobrachium > Leptobrachium leishanense. The sequence continues at coordinate 251,998,812 of CM019067.1, forward strand.
TGTTGGCCAAATGCCCAGATTTTCGGTGCTTTAGTTTGACAGGTTTAAACAGGCAAATCCCATAGGTTTCAATGTAAAGATAAATTACCATTTTTATTATTTTTTTTCACTCAGCTATTTATTCTTTTCATTTGCAGCAAAAAGTCTATTTTTTAGAACTTTTTAGGCATTTTTCTGGATTTTTTTTAGGCAAAATTCTTGATTTTCATTTTTTTTTAAACAGCGTTTTTTTATTCTGTAACAGACATTATTTTTTATTCTGTAACAGACATTATTATTATTATTATTATTATTTATAGGACCTTTTTATTATTTTCATGCATTTTTTTGTTTTAAATGCCTTTTTTTAAAGCTGCCGGGTTTTTTTTCCTTTACCCTCAGTTAGGCGGTGTTCGGCAGCTGATCGTCTTTTTTCAGCGGCGAATCGCGGACTTTTCACGGAGGTGGCTGATATCTTGGATGGGCCTCTTCCACCCACGGACGTCATTGCACATGGGCGCGATGACGTCAGGGAATTAGCCCCTAGCTTCTCAGGTATTTCTTATGGAAATCGTTATGGTGGAAATTCAGATCGTTGGCAGCTATCGGGTCGTGTTTGATATCATTGGAAAGGCCAGAGCATGGCCTTTCCATTGATACCAAAATGACCAGGTTAACTGTAAAAACAAAAAAGACTAAATATAATAAATTAAAAAGTATTTTTTCTTTCTTTTTAATTTATTAATGTAACTTATTGCTTACTTTTAAATTATAATGTGAATTATAGTGCTGCACTAACAAAATTTTTTAGTTTTTTCAGTTTTAGCTAAAGTCACGTATTTTCTCAGAAAAATACAGTAACGAGTTCCCGTTTCTAATTTTTTTAACAAGCATACCCCATAGAATATATAACCATAAAGGCTCGGATAATAAAATGTGAAAAAAAATATTTTACACACTGAAGATGATTGAAATTTTTATGGAACTTCACATTTTTTTATATTTTTTGTCATAGTATTCTGGCAGGACATGACATACACATATAATTAAGATATAATATGAATCTGCTGAGTCTGCCGTAAAAAAGGATATATAATTTGTCTGGGTCGTACGATAAAACATGACTTCAAATCTCATTTAAACATGATGGGCCCTATTTCAGTCTTCGCGCATACGTTTGCGCCCATGCAAAAACGCATTAACGCGAGGGGCAAAACCCTTTGCGCTGAACGTCATATTACAATGTCAACACAACAAACGCGCGTATACGTCTACCGCGGGTGAACCTGCGCGAACGCTGCGCGAGTTTACTGTACGTCGCACGTCCTATACTTAACATTATGAGCGCAAATGCGTTTGTGCGCTGGTACGCGGATGGTATTACAATCTATGCGCAGTTTGTAACACACAGCCTCTGCGCGTATAATTTTAGCAACTCCTGAAAGCTGTGTTAAAGGCAAATCTGACGGACCTGGCCGAACCCAAATACACCAGCCCAAAAAAAAAAAAAATACAGCAAAGTATAGTTACACATTCTACTCATACCAAACCGATAAACTTGAGAAGTTGTGCATGCATTTTTTATTGCTGCAGCATATATACTCAGATTGACTTTGACAGGCGCAAAAACTTATTTTTGACATTTAAGGTTCTTAAGCGTTTGTGCGCGTCCATTTAACCCGCGTTATTGCTCGACGGATGAAAAAATGCACGAGGATTGTAATTTCAGCGTTGATTGGAAGAGGTCACTTTGTTTTTTAATTATTTTTAATAATTTATTTTAATTATTGGAAGGAAAAAAAATCAGGTGCTAGTGGCAATGCAATGCATATCTAGGTTTTTTAGTATAACGATTTATAATTTGTTTTATGATAATGCAAAAGTTATACATTGTTTATTCTATTCTGGCCAATATCGAAGCACTTGAAGATAAAGATTCTTTTATTCTATGTTTTAAAATTAATATGTTTCTTAAAGGTACGTTCTACTCTTAGCAGCTGGATAGAACACATCTTCTTCTGATCAGGTTTTCTGTTTTAAATTAGATTGTCCACCCTATTGACAGGCCTGTATTAGTGGAAAAGTGCTGCAAGGAGTATTGGAAAAACAAAGGCAAGCTGGGAAAATCAACAGTATGTATCACACTGTAGATGGCCATCTAGAGGATTCAGATTATTGGGTTTGTCTTGTTTTGTCCTCTTTGTAATTAAATTATGTCTAGAACATTATTATCCGCCACCTGATTTATTTTCCTTTTTAAGATGGGTTTTTCTTTGCTTTTGTAGAAGCCACACTCGATGACAATATATTGTATCCCTTAAAAATACGAGTTAACTCTTTAAGCTGTAGAGGTGCAAGAATACCTGTAAAATACATATTATACACAAATCAGATTCACAACAGTGAAGATTCACTATATTCATATTACAATTAAAGTGACATTATTAAAATTCACTATATACTGTATCACGGATCCATGATGATATAAAAAGCTCAGGAGAATGACTGGAGAATGGAAAATTCTAGGTCAAAATAGCCAAACCAGAAAAATTCTCCCATTTAGGCTAGGGCCAGACTAGCGAATTTTTAACGTGCGTTTAGGCGCACTTAATCACGGCCGCACTAGCAGCAAATGACGGGCAATTAAATGGGAGAATTTTTCTGGTTTGGCTATTTTGACCTAGAATTTTCACTTCTCCAGTTATTCTCCTGCTTTTCACCGCTCACTGAATAACCCTGTGAATGTTTAATCCCGAGGTGAAAAATAACATTGCTTTAGATTTTTTTCAAACACCAGTTAACTACTTGGCTGCTATGGACGCGCTCAACGCGTCCAGCCAAGTGGTTATCCTGTGTACAGGAGGCAGCAATCCCCCGGCGGCGCGATGACATCTAATTCAGGCGCCCCCCCGCATGTGCGGAGGAAGCGCCTGAAAGGGAGTGGGGGAGGTCCGATCGCCGGAGGGCAGAGGGTTAATCCAGGCACCGTTTGGAAGGGCACAGCCTGCCCTTCCAAACGGTGGCTGTGATTAACCCCTGGGGAGCTGGATCATGAATCGGCGCTGAAAAGCGCCAGATCGTGATCCTCTCCTGGAGCTGGCCGACATCTTGGATGTAGGCCAAGCCTCCAGGAACTCCCCCTGAGGACTGGCGTCATCATACATAGCACGATGACGCCAGTCCTGGAATTAACCCCTAGCTGCCACCAATGGTGGAGATAGGGGGTTTCAATGAACCCCCTATCTCCCGATCCGTGGCAGCTAGGGGTTAATGTTTGATATTGTTGGATCGGCCAGAGCATGGCCTTTCCAAGGATACTAAACATGAGCATGAAAAATGTTTTTTTTTAAAAATAATAAAAAAAAATATTTTAACCCCTTCGCTGCGGAGGACGCGCTCAGCGCGTCCACCCGCAGGTAACGTTCCTTGCGGTGGACGCGCTGAGCGCGTCCTCTCTTTGGGGCCAGCGTTCGGCTGGGTTCCGGCCGATCGCTGGACCCCCCGGTGCGGGCTGACATCCTCGATGTCAGCCCAGCACCCGGAACCGCTGCCGGCCTAATTAGGTGTCATCGCCGCGGCGCGATGACACCTAATTCAGGCGCCCCCCCCCCGCATGTGCGGAGGAGGCGCCTGAAAGGGAGGGGGGGAGGTCCTTCGGACCTCTCTCCCTCCCGATCGCCGGCGTTGCGGGGGTTAATCCAGGCACCGTTTGGAAGGGCACAGCCTGCCCTTCCTAACGGTACCTGGAATTAACCCCATGGGGGCTGGATCTCGAATCAGCACCGAAAAGCGCCGGTTCGTGATTCTTTCCCGGAGCTGGCCGACATCTTGGATGTCGGCCAAGCTTCCGGGAATGCCCCCTGAGGACTGGTGTCATCATGCATAGCACGATGACGCCAGTCTTGGAGTTAACCCCTAACTGCCACCAATGGTGGAGATAGGGGGTTCCAATGAACCCCCTATCTCCCGATCCGTGGCAATTAGGGGTTAATGTTTGATATTGTTGGATCGGCCAGAGCATGGCCGTTCCAACAATACCAAACATGAGTATGAAAAAAGTTTTTTAAAAAAAAATTAAAAATAAAAATAAAAAAATATTTTAAAAAAATTATACAAAAAAATAAACAAGTTTTTTTTCTTTTTTTTTGGTTTGTTAATGCAGCAATATTGTTCCCATTTCAATTATAATGTGAACAATGATGCTGCACTAACGATTTTTGTATGTGGTGCGTTTGTTAAAAATCGCGTAATTTTCCCCAAAAAAAAATGGAACGAGACCCCATCTCAATTTTTTTTAACAAGCGCACCCCATACAAAATATAACCGCAATTGCTCGCATGTTAAAATGTGAAAAAAAAACACTTTACACGTTGTAAATTATTGAAAATTCATATTTTATTGCATTTTTTGTTATAATATACAGACAGGTCATGACGTATACATATAATAATGACATATTATGAATCTGCCGAGTCTGACGGAAAGAACGATATATAATATGTCTGGGTCATATACTAAAATAAGCCTTCAAAACACGTTTAAACATGATGAGCAAAATCGGTAAAAATGAGCTCAGCACAGAGGCGGGAAAAGCCTCAGCAGCGAAAGGGTTAAAAAACAAATTCTAAAAAAAAAAAAAAAAAGTTTTTTGTTTGTTTTTGTTTTGTTAATGCAGCAATATTGTTCTCATTTCAATTATAATGTGAACAATAATGCTGCACTAACAATTTTTGTATGCGGTGCGTTTGTTAAAAAAAGTGAAATTTTCCCCAAACAACAAATGTAACGAGACCCCATTTCTAATTTTTTTAACAAGCGCACCCCATACAAAATATAACCGCAAACGATCGCATGTTAAAATGTGAAAGAAAACACTTTACACATAATAAATTATTGAAAATTCTAATTTTATTGCATTTTTTGTTATAATATACAGACATGACATAACGTATACATATAATAATGACATATTATGAATCTGCCAAGTCTGCCGGAAAGAACGATATATAATATGTCTGGGTCATATATCAAAATATGGCTACAAAACGCGGTTAAACATGATGAGCGAAAGCGGTAAAAATGACCTCAGCACAGAGGTGTGAAAAGCCTCAGCAGCGAAAGGGTTAAATGCAGCATATTAGGATGTTTTAGGGAAATTAATTCTCAAATCTCAATCAGAAGCAGACACCACCCCACCCCCTCACTATATTATACAATGTATCAAATTGATTACCAGACTAAAAACACCTGGTGTTATGCCTGTTTGTGAACAGAGGTCATTTAGAGTTGATAATCTTTCCACGTACACATTAGTTTTTAATTCAATATCTAATAAACCGTTGCTTATAATATTCTACAGTAAGGAGTCTCTTTATTTCTAGATTTTTTTTGTATTTTTTAAGCATTTTCTATACTTTTTTTCAAAATTTCTTTTTTTTTTCGAACTCGAACCGAACACGCCCAAAAAGTTCGAAATTCGCAAACTTTCGAACTGCCAAAGTTCGGGTCGAACTCCGAACCGTCCGAACCCGAACAGCTCATCCCTAGTGGTTAGGTTGATATCTTAATGTAGATACTGTATATTAAATGGTTGTATTGATGGTTGATCTATGTTTTTGGTTTGTGTTGGCATGTACATTTTTAAGTGAGATACAACAGAACTGTGTAGCGCTGATATCTGGGATCTCGGAATCTCGCTAAACACAAAATCAAGGTAGTCCTTATCACATAACTACCAAAACAGAGTTACAGACATGAAAATATAGCGATAGTGTAGTGAGCTTAGTGGTCCAGAAGTACTGTAGTCAGTCTCAAAAATCAGGTATGTATTCAGCCTTTTTTCTCCAATATCCTCAAAGCAAAGAGAGAAAGAGACACATCATAGCGTAACCCATAAACATATAGTGACAACATTCTGCGCATCCAGAGCATGGTGAGCAATAAACACAGTTTATTCTGCACCACACACACGACAAACCAAATGACACATCAGATACAATACTCGAGGAGAGCTAGCAGAGGACCTATTGACTCCATAATAAGATCATTTTATCTGTATGGAAAACTACCCTCTTCCTCTGGATTAATGGATCAATAAAGGATGGAAATTACTTCACTTTGATGAAAGTTGTAAAGAAGATATACCGTAGTTACTCAATTATAGCGTGACCGGAGTATAACGCGATGGATAGAGATTTATTATGGAAATGAGAGAAGACTCAAGACTCGAATATAATGCGAGGAGCAAAATTTTACTGTACCGGTAAACAATTAAGATCCTTCCAGGGTCTCGTAACACAGTCTGGCTACCCCTCAGGCCAGGGTGCATGATTGCAGTTGTTACTAAGGTTGTAGCCGCCAGCCACCCGTCGTCTTGACTAGCGATTAGATGGCCGGCGGTGGCGAGCAAGGTGAAAGATTGTCTTAAATCGAGCATGCCCTTTGGCCGTGATGGATCCCACCTCTCCCAAATCCGGGAGTTCCTGAAGTGTTTGCTAGCATCAGGGAGCCGCATTCACTTCAGCAAGACTCCCGGAACTTCCGCGAGACTTGAAATCCAGAGCAAGGCAAGTTTTTTTTTCTTCTTTACACGCGATGCAGATGTCTCAAATATAACGCGACCCCTCCAATTTTAAGGAAAATTTTTGTCACCAAAATCTAGCGTATACTTGAGCATCTACATTGAGGAGTCTGTTGGGTGGCTGACAAACAACCCAGAAGTGAACAACCTAGAGCCGGAGATGGCTCTGCAAAATGTGAGTGGAACCAAGCGTGTTTAACTTCTATGAAAAATCTTTATGGGTTACGCTATGATGTGTCTCTTTTTCGCTTCCCTTTGAGGATATTGGAGGAAAGAAGGCTGAAAATATACCTGATTTTTGAGACTGACTACAGTACTTCTGGAACATTGAGCCCGCTACACTATTGCTATATGTACATTTTTAAATCAGTCTATCAAGGTACTATCATCCAGGTGTGATCTCATACTTTTGTCAACGTCCTCATTGAAGTTCTTCCTTTTTTTTCCAGTATGTCGTAGGTACTCTGTTTTATCACCTGATCATGTGGAAAGATCTTACAAATGAAGGTTAACCGCTATAGACTTGCTTCCTGGAAAGTAAATTACTCACCACAGTAATGGCTACTATTTTTATTTTTTTTAAGCAATCGCATCAACCATCCAATATGTCTTTGAAAGTTGATTAATCAGCAGATATTTAATTGTCCCAGGCCTTCAACTATAAATAAGTTAGTGTCGCTTCAGCACATGCAGAGTGATGCTGTAAGTGATGGCACTCTCTTAACTTAATTCTGTTTTCAAAATCCAATAATTCATCTGAGAGGTGTTTGTATGTGACTCTTGTTGATGATACACCTTTCACAGCTTAAATCAATTGAGACTAATTCGATCCTTCAGAGAAAAATGATGAAGTAAGCATTGATTTCTGAAAGGGCTGTCTGATGCACAGCATTTCAAAGACAGACCAGATAGCCCTTGGTACATACCTATATTAACCTGATCACCTTGCAGTCATCACAAAATAAAAAAAGTATTCACTTTTAACACAATTAAAATACTATACAGTATATAAATACAGGTGCATCTCAATAAATTAGAATGTCGTGGAAGAGTTCATTTATTTCATTAATTCAACTCAAATCGTGAAACTTGTGTGTTAAATAAAACCAATGCACACAGACTGAAGTAGTTTAAGTCTTTGGTTCTTTCAATTGTGATGATTTGGCTCACATTTAACAAAAACCCACCAATTCACTATCTCCAAAAATTAGAATACTTCATAAGACCAGTAAAAAAAACCATTTTTAGCAAATTGTTGGCCTTCTGGAAAGTATGTTCATGTACTGTAAATATACTCAATACTTGGTGGGGGCTCCATTTGCTTTAATTATTGCCTCAATTCGGTGTGACATGGAAGTGATCAGTCCGTGGCACTGCTGAGGTGCTATGGAAGCCCAGGTTTCTTTGACAGTGGCCTTCAGCGCAGCTGCATTTTTGGTCTCTTGTTTCTCATGTTGACAATACCTCATGGATTCTCTATGGGGTTCAGGTCTGGTGAGTTTGCTGGCCAGTCAAGCACACCAACACCATGGTCATTTAACCAACATTTGGTGCTTTTGGCAGTGTGGGCAGGTGCAAATCCTGCTGGTCAGCAGAAGGAAGCATGAAGTGCTCTAAAATTTCTTGGTAAATGGGTGAAGTGACTTTGGTTTTCAAAAAACACAGTGGACCAACACCAGCAGATGACAGCAGATGATTGCACCCCAAGTCACCACAGACTGTGGAAACTTAACACTGGACTTCAAGCAACTTGGGCTATGAGCTTCTCCATCCTTTCTCCATACGCTAGGACCTTGGTTTCCAAATGAAATACAAAACTTACTCTCATCTGAAAAGAGGACATTGGACCACTGGGCAACCGTCCAGTTCTTCTTCTCTTTAGCCTTAGTAAGATGAAATCTGACGTTGTCTGTGATTCAAGAGTGACTTAACAAGAGGAATGCGACAACTGTAGCCAAATTCTTTGACACGTCTGTGTGTGGTGGCTCTTGATGCCTTGACCCCAGCCTCAGTCCATTCCTTGTGAAGTTCACCCAAATTCTTGAATCGATATTGCTTGACAAGTCTCTCAAGGCTGGGGTTCTCTCAGTTGGTTGTGCATCTTTTTCTTCCACACTTTTTCCTTCCACTCAACTTTCTGTTAACATGCTTGGATACAGCACTCTGTGATAAGCCAGCTTCTTTGACAATGAATGATTGTGGCTTACCCTCCTTTTGAAGGGTGTCAATGACACTTCTGGACAACTGTCAGATCAGCAGAGTCTTCCCCATGATTGTGCAGCCTAATGAACAAAGCTGAGAGACCATTTTGAAGGTTCAGGACACCTTTTCAGGTGTTTTGAGTTGATTAGCTGATTGGCATGTCAACATATTCTAATTAGTTGAGATAGTGAATTGGTGGGTTTTTGTTAAATGTGAGCAAAATCATCACAATTGAAAGAACCAAAGACTTCAGTCTGTGCGCATTGAATTTATTTAATACACAAGTTTCACAATTTGAGTAGAATTAATGAAATAAATTAACTTTTCCACGACATTCTAATTTATTGAGATGCACCTGTATGTACACACACATATAGAATTGAAAATGGAACTATAGTTAATATCTGCGTAACTGTACCAGATGTATCTTCACTTCCAAGAATGAGTCTTTGAAAACATAATACTGTAGATACTCGAGTATACTGCTAGATTTTGGTGGCAAAAATTTACCTTAAAATTGGAGGGGTCGCGTTATATTCGAGACATATGCATGGCGTGTAAGAAAAAAAAAAATCTTGACTTGCTCATGGATCCCAAGTCTCCCTGACTATCGGCGAATGACGTGGTGGTTGAGCCTGCTTGCTGGAGCAGGAGGTCAGAAAACAACACCTCCCTGCGTGCTGGCTATTGGTGAATGATTCATGGTGTTCATCTCGCTCTGCCGGCCATCTTATCGCAAGTAAGAAGACAGGTGGCCAGCGGCTTCATATTTAGTAACAACTACAATCATTCTAGAGCAGAGCACCCTGGCCTGAGGGGCAGCCTGACTGTGTTACGAAAACCTGGAAGGATTTTAACGGCTTCCCAGTACAGTATACTTTTATAATTTTGCTCCTCGCGTTATATTTGAGTCTTGAGTATTCTCTCATTTCCATAATAAATCTCCTTCCATCGCATTATATTCGGGTCGCGTTATACTCGAGTATCTACGGTAATAAAACAGCAGCATTCTTCAACAGAAAACAAAATATATTACTTTTAAAATGGACAAAGATATGTTATCTTCCCTGTGATGCCAAAGAGGACATATATGCAACTCTGCTATAAACATATTAATACACATTTAGTCACTTCATACATTCCGTATAATGGAAAGTATGTTCATCCTACATACCTGAAACAAAATCCACCTCCTAGGATACAGTTTGACACTATCAATTAATTTTTTTTTTAACCAGATAGGACTTTCACATAGAAAAAAACATTTGTGTTCCTTACAGCTACAGTTTCTGATTAACAACAAACAAAAAGGCACATTATTAAAAAAGCTATTTATTCTCATATGTTGTCATTGATTATAGATATCAATCTGTCACCCACTCCCCTGAAAAATAAATGTTGTCCCAACAGAAACAACCATAAGTGTCAACTTAATAACCAAGCATTGAACGTTTGCAGTCTCTTGGCATTTCCTATGGACATTGTGAAGATGGAAATGTAAACAATTCTATACTCGCTTAATTTTTCTGATTTCTGAAAGGTGCAAAAATAATGCTAGTGTAAATGTTAGAGTTGGGGATATATTTTTAGGGCTGAGGTTAAAAAAGGAGCAGAATCTGAAGATTAAAAGGATTTTTATACTTTAATGCTGCATTTTTGTGTCTTGCTTATGGACTGTTTGTTAATTTGCAACATTTGGAAAACGCTGTATGCAAAGCTGGCAAAATATGTAATGGTGGGGCCCTATTATACAAAAATGTGTGTGTGTGTATATATATATATTATAGATTTTTATTGCTTTCCATCATTGCAGTTTAGCTACATTGTATAGACTTGCTGTACCATCTCGGGATACAGCTTTGTAGATCTTCATAGAGCTAGTAGAATTAGAGCTTCAAAGGGATTGACTTGGGAACCCTAATTATTTGGTGGTACTTGATAGTTCCCAGCTGACATATTTAGCTGGTCATGTTTAGTGCACGAGACAAGTATATTGGTAATAATAAAACTTCTGAGGCAAGTAAAGCAGCTCAACAGGGGGCCATAAGGGTGCTTTATAAATGCAAATTGCATTTAGTTTTAATAGAAAGGCAGTAAAAACACTCGTCAAAGGTCTATTTGAATGATCAAAGTATCTGTTAAATGTGCTGTGTGATAGTTTGTACCGTAGAACAATTCCACATCAGCTGAAATGTACAAGTGATTATAAGGGCCAAGTGATTTTTGTATTTTTTTGGGAATATGCTGCCCAATAAAACAGCAAATTAAAAACATTACAGAATACAGAAATACTGTTACCAATCTCTACCATGGAGTATTACATACTATATTAATACTTAAAAACTGAGGCCCTGTTCAGACCCTGCCATTAACGACTTGAGACCCTATTCTGTCCTAGTACATACACACTAATATATATAATATATATATATATTCAGCCCTCAAAAACTCACTGGTCTACTTGCATGGGGTGAGTGATGATTGATCATTGGAGACGAGGAAACTGTCACATCCTCAGCTCCTGCGGCGCTCCCTGGGGGTCTGGACACCCGGCGGCGGCGCTGGCTGGCCGGGTGCCAGGAGTTCCGGCTGATCGGTGTCTGGAGGGGCGGGGCTTGGCATGGTGACGCGGAGCCGCCGGCCTTAAATGCAGGGCGCGAGATTCAGCTCGTCGCCCTGACGTGGAGTTATTCCCGCATCGCCTTGTGTTTTTCTGTTCTCTCTGATTTCATTGCTCTGTTGCCATTATTGCCTGTATGAGGACCCTGCTTTTGTTTGACCCGGATTGCCTAATTGACCATTCTCTCTCTGACTCCTTCTACATATCCACTGTGCTCTCTGCTTGCTCTGAGGTTAAGTGCAATACACATCACGCAGCCTCCGATTGTAGGCCTGCCCTGCAGGTTGCTGAATGCCCGAGTTACATTACTGACACAAAGATTATGAGTGTCTTATCTGGTGCCAAACCTGCCTGTACGACTAACCCTCTGTTGCCAACCCTGCCTGTGCGACTACCCCCTCTGTTGCCGATTCGGATTGTACTTTTGACCACGCTTATGTTTACCCATGGTGCATGAGACTTCTACATAATCTCTGTTCGTGCACAGTTAACTTGGTTTTACTCAGTAGACATTTTGTCTCAAAATCATTTGCTACTGAGTGGTACTTAGTGTGGGTGTTCTGTCTCACCTCCCTGGCTGGGAGTGGTAGGGCTGGCAGTCCTGACTGCTTACTAATCGAGAAGTACAGAGGTCTGTCCAACAGGATCCACATCACGGTTATCGGGGGTGAGCGCTATAGCGAACGTGACAGAAACTCCACATCGTACTGGGAGAAGAGGAGCTGGCGGTGAAAATATCTATACAATACGTCACAGAATGTCACAGACTGAGAGGAACATGAGAGATCCCGGACTTATAAATCCCCAATATGGACTCGCTCCCATCCCCCTTCATATTCCCTTACCCCTGATAATGTCTATGGACTTGCCCATTTTCCCCCATATATGTCCCACTACCGCCCCCCCTCCATCCCATATAACCTCCCCATATGATTTGGCAATGCTAAAATGTATTTGGTCCTGCCAATAAAGCTTATTTGAATTTGAATTGCATTAGGACAGATCACACTGAGCTTCCTGTTAAATGTGAGAATCTCCAGATGCAATACCCAGCTTGGCCACATGACCAGAGGCGCTGTTCAGTAGCTGTCAGTGAATGAGCGAGCAGGAAGGCTACTTCTGTGAAACAGAGAGGACAGCAATAGGGGAGCAGGGACAGCCATTGTGGAAATAGACAGGTCTAGGAGTGTAGGAACACTGTTAGAGTAGGGATTTTTAGTATTTAAGATTAAGTATGCAGTGACAAGAGTGGGTCAGAAACAGATTTAAATATCAGGAAGAAGAATGAATTTACAGTATAGGGGTGAAGGTTGAAGATCATATAAATAGAACTGGGATAAGAACAGGTTTATGGGTCACTGAAAGAATAAAGATGAATATGGACAAAGTTTGGGGTACAGAGCCAGGGTTAGGAATGCAGTAACCAGTTTAGGAATACAGGGACCAGTTCAGGAATGCAGGGACAGATTCAGTCTTGCAGGGGTATTCATGGGGTGCAGAGCCAGAATTAGGATTGCATGCATGGGTATAGGGGTGCAATTTAATGGTGCAGGGAGAAGAGTAATCACTGGAATAGATTTGATGAGAAAAGTGAGCAGAGATATATGGGTGCAGAGACAAGGGTTGGATTGGGTTTGATGGAGAAAGGTTAGCATTCAAAAACTGGTATGAGGTTAGAATGTAGGAGTGCAGGGACACATTTAAGATTGCAGGACTGCGAGGAAAGGGTGAAATAAGGAAATAGAGACATGCTTGTGAGTGGAACAACAGAATTAAGTGGACGTACTGCAACAGATGGTAGGCATCTGTGTGTTTTGCTCTTTAAAATAATGGGTGGAATAATTGTTAGCAAGTAACACTTTGATATGGCTATTAAGGTAGTGTCATTGTCTCCTGGGACATGCTCTTTATTTTCTTTATAGAGCGTGAAGTTACAGTAAACATGAAGACATCCATGTCTATCCATATACCCCCACCACCACACTCCATCTTTATTGCTCCTTCATTGCTTCCTTCCCCCCTTCTCTCAAATCAGGCATCCATCATCCACTTCTTCTCTCTCGCCCCATCCACACATAAACACACATCCTCACCCCGCACATTCAAATCACATTCCCACCTTTTTTACTTATCAGCATCTCCTTGCTTGCAGCAGGAGATGTCTCCCCCAACCCTGGGCCACCCAGGGACATAGGTTTTCACACAATTTCCAGCTCTAGAAACCCAACCAACCTCAGACACATTAACACAACCCCCACTCCCACCTTCCACTTGGGACTCTGGAATGCTAGGTCAGTGTGTAACGCGACAAAATCTACTGCCATCCATGACTTCATCTCACACTCCCTACATCTACTGGCTTTAACCAAAACCTGGCTCTCTCCATGCGATACTGCCACACCTGCTTCCTTAACACATGGCGGTCTCCAATTGACACACTCCCCTAGACTGAGTGACAGAAAAGGTGGCGGTGTGGGGTTTTTACTCTCTCCCCACTGCTCCTTTCAGGACATTCTTCAATGCCCATCTCTTACTTTCCCCACATTTGAGGTCCATACTATACGCCTGTTTAAGCCTCTAGCCGCTCGTATTGCTGTTATCTACTGACCCCCTGGCCAACCTCTTCCCTTCCTCGACCAGTTCTCTTCTTGGCTACCACATTTCATGTCTTCTGATATTCCATTACTCATTCTTGGGGATTTTAACATCCCTATCGACTCGCCACAGAGCTCAGCTGCCTCGCGATTTCTCTCCATTACATCCTCATTTGGCCTTACTCAGTGGTCCAACTCCCCCACCCACACAGCTGGCAATACTCTGGATCTTATCTTCTCCTACTCGTGACCTATCTCTGACCTCACTATTACACCTCTCAATCTCTCTGACCATCATCTTCTGACTTGTGAACTCAGCTCTCCCCTCGTTCTTCCATCTGAACCTAAACTTTTTCAGACTCGCCGAAATCTCTGCTCTCTGGATCCACAGCAATTCTCTGCCAATATATCCGTACCGCTCTCGTCCGTCCTATCTCTTTCCTGTCCTAATGAAGCCATCACCCGCTACATCTCTACTCTTTCCTCCACCCTTAATAAGTTGGCGCCGTCAAAACCCTGGTCAATGAGGCGACAAAACTTGCAACCCTGGCACAACAAATTGATCCGGCATCTCCAAAGATGTTCTAGAACTGCTGAATGCTATTGGAGAAAGACCCGCTCCCACTCCGACTTTCTTCACTATAAATTTATGCTCCAGTCCTACAGCTCTGCGCTTTTCCTAGCCAAGCAGTCATATTTTACAGCCCTCATACACACCCACTCCCGGAACCCAAAATGCCAGTTCACCACCTTCAACTCCCTTCTCCGTCCTGCTGTGGCTGTTCCTCACACTGACCTCAAAGCTGAAGACCTAGCATGCTTTTTCACAGCAAAAATTGAACAGATAAGAACTGAAATCTCCACAATGCCATCTTCACCCATGCATGAAGATGCTAACCATGTCTATCCTCACATGATTAACTTCCCTTCAGCTACTGAACAAGAGGTCCTTAAATTACTACGATCCTCTCATCCCACTACCTGCCCCCTCGACCCCTGTTCCCTCACATCTTGCCAAAACACTTTCTGTTTCTCTTGTACCATCCTTGACCCATACCTTTAATCTGTCTTTAACATCTGGGGTCTTTCCTGCTCCCCTCAAACATGCCACAGTAATCCCAATCCTAAAAAAAACATCTCTGGATCCGACTGCTCCCTCCAACTACCGCCCCATTTCCCTGCTCCCTTTTCGCCTCAAAACTCCTCGAAAAGCTTGTGTACGCCCGTCTGATTGACTACCTCAACACCCACTCTCTCCTTGACCCTCTGCAATCTGGCTTTCGCTCACTGCACTCAACAGAAATGGCTCTTGTGAAACTGACCAATGACCTTGCAACTGCTAAATCCAATGGGTGCCACTCACTGCTGATCCTTCTTGATCTCTCTGCCACCTTTGATACAGTTGACCACTCAATCCTCCTTCAAACTCTTAGTGATATAGGCCTTCAAGGTGTTGTTCTTTCATGGTTCGCTTCCTACCTGTCCCAACGATCGTTTAGTGTCTCATTTGCTGGAAGCGCCTCACACCCGGCAGCCTGTCTCTGTTGGGGTGCCCCAAGGTTCAGTACTGGGCCCTCTACTTTTCTCAGTCTACACAGCCTCTCTAGGCAAACTGATCAGCTCCTTTGGATTCCAGTACCACCTATACGCTCTGATGACACCCAAATTTACCTCTCCTCCCCTGACCTCTCTCCAGGTCTCCTGGATCGAGTCACTGACTGTCTCTCTGCTGTCTCAAATTGGATGGCTTCCTGCTTCCTTAAACTCAATCTTGCCAAAACTGAAATTCTCGTCTTCCCTGCCTCCAAGAAGATCCCAATACCATCCATCTCTCTACGAGTAAATGGAACACACATTAGCCCAACACCCCAAGCTCGCTGCCTTGGTGACTTTTGACTCTGACCTAACATTCTCTTCCCACATCCAGACAGTGACCAAATCCTGTTATTTTCAACTCAAAAACATTGCCCGTGTCCGCCCCTTTCTCGCACAAGATACCGCAAAAGTGCTGGTTCATGCTCTTGTCATTTCACGACTTGACTACTGCAGCTCGCTCCTTATTGGCCTCCCCAACTCCCGTATTGCCCCTTTGCAATCTGTAATAATGAATGCAGGGACAAGGCTTATTTTCTCACTAAACGCACCTCACATATGTCCCCACTCTGCCGGTCCCTCCACTGGCTTCCTGTATGTTTCAGGATACAGTTTAAAATACTGATGCTCACATTCAAATCACTCACACTTGATTGAAGCCGCTCTCATGGCCCCACCATTCCCAAACCACTGGCACTAATGATCCTGCTATCTAGTGAAATTCCTCTTGTCTTCCTCAACCTCAATCCCTCTAGAATGTAAACTCCTATGAGCAGGGCCCTCTACACCTCTTGTTTCCATCTTACGTCCGTTTATTTGTATTTCGTTCCCTTTGGATATTGTAAAGCGCTGTCGGAAACTGTTGGCGCTATATAAATGATGACAATAATAATAATAACCCAAAATTTTGAGCCCTGATATATATATATATAAAATATAATTATTTATTCTTTTTACATAATTAGGGCACATTTTGTACTCGTTGCTGTGCCCGGTCAGTAAATAATTTTTTCAAAGGTAAATGTTTTGGGAGTGAATATGAATTCTGAAAATGTAAGGTGACAGATTTTTGGATAACTGAACTTGTGAACTTTTAATTCAACACTCTTGGTATAATTATTAGATCAGCTGCAGATTTACTATAACCGAAAACACAAATCGGTTAACCTCACTGATCTTGCTTAAAAAAAGTGATCCTCTTCTATTCTTCCCCAAAGGTGACAATGAACTAATCTTAGCTGAACAGTGAACTCCCAGTCTGCTCAAAATTCCGTTTTATCAGAGGAAGTTAAGTAACAATCACTTCTCAAGGGAATAATATCATTGACTGTTATGGTGACAGAAATTATGGTGTGACCCCTATTTTTTCATTTTATTGAGTAACGAAAATAATGCAATGATTCCATAAACAAGTCTTTATTATAAATCATTTGATATAATTATGGAGGTGGATTGCAATTTAAATTGAATTTCTTTTCACACATAAAAGCTTTGGCTTATTAGGCATTTTATCATTCATGGTGTAACAAAAGCTACCACTATAGCTAAACACAAAGTCTACTCTCAGAGTGTGAAGCATGGCCATTGTGTTTTGCTTTTTTCAATTTTTTTATTCATACTAGACTTTTGAAAGGATATTTCATGTAAGCAATGCATGCTTACATACATTATGCATATGCACATTCCTTGCTGAAATTATTTAGAATGTATCTAACTATAGTTAATATGTATATATATAAATGTGCATTCGAGGGAGACCAGCTCTGCCAGGTATCCTTTGTAATCCACTTTATTCACACAAACCGATGGTCAGCATTTCAGATATTCAATATATCTCGTATCAGATTCAGGACATAAGGAAAAATAAAAAAGCACAACATATATATATAGTAAATCTTATTCATTCTCACCCCATAAGGTATATTTTTAGGCAAACAGTTGGTTCTTTGTGTGTGTATATCTATCTATTATTATATGTAAACTATGATCCTATAGAAGTCTACATATATCTATATATACTAATAGGAAACTAGGAGGTGGGTCAACTTTTATTTTATTAAAATACATTCGGGCACTGTGACAGATCTCAGTACCCCGATAGGGTCACATCTGCAATGCCAATTCCTTGCTGGACCCCCGTGTTCCCTTCATGACTCTTGCGCCTCCCTCCAGTCCTTAGCCACAGCTTAAATATGGGTACACTTAGAGAGCCTTGCTAGCCAACCCCAGAAATAAGGCGAGCAGAGGCGTTACTAGAAACAGGTGCAGGAACCATGACGCCCCCCCCCAGGCAAAAACATATTTTGTCCCCCCTCCCGTCAACATGCATTGGTCCCTTCCACGTCCACAATGTTGACTCCAGTGTCCCATTTTTTCCAGGTTCACTATGACCTTTTCAGTCCATCCCATTTTTAATGTAATGTGCACTATGTGTATCTCACAGAGCTCCACAGAAATAAAACTCACAGCAATGTGCGGTGTGTATGAGCGTATCACAGAGCTGCACAGCAATGTGCAGTGTGTATGAACGTATCACAGAGCTCCACAGAAATAAAACTCACAGCAATGTGCGATGTGTATGAGCAATAAAACTCACAAATAAGTATAAAATAAATTTTAAAAATATATATATATATATATAGGCAAGCCCCCAGTCTCAGGCAGGTGAGTTTGGACCCCCCGGACGCAAGGGTGCGTTTGCACCCTCTGCACCCCTGGTAGTTACACCCCTGAAGACGAGGCTGAGGTCTTTCAGATTTTAAATTATTGTATATACGTAGTTTCAGGAGGGGCTAGAGACAATGGAGAACTACACCCTGGCACCTCCCCCTCCCCCAGCTTCAAGTGAACCAGACATGTCCAGACATGAATGAAACAGTATGGTGGCATGCAATCACAGACTGCGTATCAGAATGCCTGTATACATTAGATAACAACGTGAAGTTACATAAATTAACAATTAGTGACTACACAGTAATTATGTAAGCCATTGTAACATGAATCAGATAATGGGGCAGTGTTTGCCTGACAAGGCAGATTTACAAACTATTCAAACATAAACAGACATCAACACATTCTTGAGACAAGGGTAGGCTGGGATGTCAATCCTCTCAACAGATAACAGACACACAAGGACCATACAATAGACAGATAGACAATAGCGTTAGTACACAACCATTCTGCTTACAAGAAAAGGCAAGAAAATAATAAAGAACCTCAGGCCTGCATGTCCCAAACACATCTCCGTGCACCCCAAGTCCAAATGATGCACGTCACCGGCACCATGAGCTGTAATTAAATTTTTCCCTATTTTTATCCAGTGAGGATACAGAATCAGACATAAGATACAAATATATGTTTGTAATTTTATTTTTCATCTTGGTCAATGAAGTTGCTGTGAGAGTTTGCCACAGTGATCGCCAGACTGGTAATGGACATTCAGCAGCTCAACAAAAAAAAATTGCATGTTACGTGCCTTCAGCAGCTCAGATCAGCGGTTGCACTGTGTGAAGGTCTATGCCAGTGCAGGTCATTAATACATGAACTTGCATGCTGGTATAGACTAACACCTTAAGGACTAGTGGGTGGCGCCCTTAAGGGGTGGCTTTCGCCAGCGAGACTGACAGGTGCCTTTGCGCGGCACTGGTTGCAGCCCGGCCCACAGCTGGCACGCTGCGTTTGTCATTGGCTGCGGGGGGGGCTTGAGTTCAGGCCGTCCCCATGCAGGCAATGACGCGTGCCGCAAGTAGGCGCGCGCAGGCTACAAGGAGGTGCCGAAGTGGCCCCATTGAAGACAGCAGGGCATGCATGTACTCCCTGCGTCTTCAAAGCCCGCCCACCGCCAGGATTGCATGGAACGTCCTGCGGCGGGAATGAGTTATGTTTATTTATGGCTTATATTTTTTGCCTCAAAATTGTTATCTTCACACTTTAGAATCTTTCCATGTTTGGAGACAACATGACGTAATTTTGGCATTGCCTCTTTCATTTTTTCTGCAATGATACAGATGCAATTGAAGCAGATTTGTTTTCCCGATATAAGACCCCCTTGTGAATACATTATGTACGCATATATATTTCTAGACGGTTTCACGATATAAGCATTTTTTCACTTAGACAGCAACCATAACATATTGGAATAAAATCTTGCGCTGATTGATGTTCTCTGTGTCATGTGCAGAGCAAGTGCCATCTATTAAACGTGGTTTGCTAAGGAAGCAATATTACAAGCATTTGGATGTTTTTCTTATTAAGTAGGGGGAAAAAATAGCTAGCGACATCAATACGGCCAGCTTTAAAAAAAATGCTGGACAGGCAAACTGTTTGAAGCAGAGTTCTGTCCTTAAGGTAAAGGAGAGAAAAAAAGACTGTTCTATCTGTTCTGGAAATTAGTAAAGACTATTAAAATTCTTAGGATGAAAGAGAGTGCATGATTACAACATAATAGAGTGTACCATATTCATCTCTTTGAAATATGACCTCATGCTGCCTTTTTCTATTTTACAATTGATTCTCTCATTTCTTTAATGAACTCTTCTTGCGCCATGATTCTCTGGAACTATGTTACATCAGGGAAGTTGGGAAAGGCCATTTCCTACCAGACAATGCCTCCCTACGTGCCCTGCTTATAATTTGACTGAGAGGTATTATAACCTATTATTTAATTGCAGAATATCACGCTATTATGTTAATGACATTAATATCTTTTGTAGCATACGAGAAAGTGACCTTGTCAAGCTAAAGGGGATGGTACAGTTAATCCAATTATTATTATTGTGCAGGAGTGAATCCAAGCTTTTTATTGTGATTAATGAATATTCTTCTACATATATATATGTTACGGTTAAAGCCCAAAGTGCGGTTAATCCTAGAATTACCCAGGTAATCCTGACATTACCCAGGCGTCATTAGCAAAAGTCCGAAGTGAAATGAAATTTCGGACTTTACCCGGGTAATCTGCAAATTATCCAGAGGCCTCTGGGTAGTCCGGTTTTCTGCTCTGTTTTAACCTGGTAATTCGCACATTATTCTAGTGTTGTTGGATAAAGTGTGATGTGCAACAAAACATCAGACTTTATCCGGGTAATCTGAAAAATATCCAAACGCCTCTGGGTACTCCGCTTTTCTTGGGTTTTCAGAAGATTACAGTTGACTGAATTCCGAGGATTACCCGGGTAAAGCTGCAAACTGTTATCTGGCTGATAACAAAATTGTGTTTTTTTGTTATTTTTAATGAATTTGTATCCAGTCAGAAACCACACTAAATGACTGTCATGTTACTCTGTGCATTAATTGTCAGAAAATTTATTTATGAAGATAAAGATATTGTATAAAGAGTAACCTGATGGTTATTATGTTTTATAAATGATATATAAGCACATATGACACATAATAAAGATCGTGTAGCTCTTTCACATTCATATAAGAAACATATCCTGTTACTCTGTATATTCATTATATCTGCAATACATTTTACTGTTTGTCTTTTGCCATTCTCATTGATAATATCCATAGATAATAGCAAAATTCACTGTTACCCAAGCGGGGTTGGATGCTCTGCAGATTACCCAGGTGAAGCTGTGGATAGTCCTCAGATTACCCGGGTGAAGCTTCAGACTTGCACATTATCCGGGTAAAGTGTGAATTTTTCAGCTCTTCCAGACCGTTACCCAAGGGCAGTTGGTTAGTCCTAAGATTACCCGGGTAAAGTCCGAAATTGAAATTTTTTTGCAGCTTTACCCAGCGGTTTTAGGTGATGTCAGGATTACCCGGGTAATCCTAGGATTAACCGCACTTCGGGCTTTACCCGTAACATATATATTATACTGAATTCAGAGTACTCCATCATAATATACAGTAATTTTAAAGAATTTTCAAACACCTGCTTTAAACAGAAATAATAGTAATTTAGTTACAAAATATGATCATACGTTGCATAAAATTGCCATAACAGCAATATGTTTTTATGATGTTGTGTATATATATTATTTTTATAAGAAAAAAATCACAATAATACTCACCTATTCTCTGTGTCTGGAGTCCATGTCATGTTGGTACATATACTGTATCATGTTTTGTTACTGTCACCTCTTCTTAACCACTTCGCTGCTGAGGACGCGCTCAGCGCGTCCTCAGCAGTCCCGCTGGTGTGCTGAGGACGCGCTGAGAGCGTCCTCACATTGGGGTCAGCGTTCGGCCGGGTTCCGGCCGATCGCTGGCCCCTCCGGTGCGGGCTGACATCCTGGATGTCAGCCCGGCATCCGGACCAGCAGCCGCCAGAATTAGGTGTCATCGCGGGGGCGCGATGACACCTAATTCAGGCGCCCCCCGCATGTGCGGAGGAGGCGCCTGAAAGGGAGGGGGGGGAGGTCCTTCGGACCTCTCTCCCTCCCGATCGGCGGCGCACAGGGGGTTAACCCAGGCATCATTTGGAAGGGCACAGCCTGCCCTTCCAAATGATGCCTGGCATTAACCCTTGGGGAGCTGGATCGCGAATCGGCGCTGAAAAGCGCCGGTTCGCGATCCTTTCCCGGAGCTGGCCGACATCTTGGATGTCGGCCAAGCCTCCGGGAACTCCCCCAGAGGACTGGCGTCATCGTGCGTAGCACGATGACGCCAGTCCTAGAGTTAACCCCTAACTGCCACCAACTGTGGAGATAGGGAGTTCCAATGAACTCCCTATCTCCCGATCCGTGGCAGCTAGGGGTTAAATTTTGGTATCGTTGGATCGGCCAGAGCATGGCCGTTCCAACGATACCAAACATGAAAATGAAAAATTTTGTAAAAAAAAAAAAAAAATGAAAAATAAAAAAAAATTAAAAAAAAAAAATTAAAAAAAAAAATTAAACACTTTTTTTTTATTTTTTTGGGTTTGTTAATGCAGCAATATTGTTCCCATTTCAATTATAATGTGAACAATGATGCTGCACTAACGATTTTTGTATGCGGTGCGTTTGTTAAAAATAGTGTCATTTTCCCCAAAAAAAAATGTAATGAGACCCCATCTCTAATTTTTTTAACAAGCGCACCCCATACAAAATATAACCGCAATTGCTCGCATGTTAAAATGTGGAAAAAAACACTTTACACATTGTAAATTATTGAAAATACATATTTTATTGAATTTTTTGTTATAATATACAGACATGACATAACGTATACATATAATAATGACATATTATGAATCTACCGAGTCTGACGGAAAGAACGATATATAATATGTCTGGGTCATATACTAAATTAAGCCTTCAAAACACGTTTAAACATGATGCGCAAAACAGGTAAAAATGACCTCAGCATAGGGGCGGGAAAAGCCTCAGCAGCGAAAGGGTTAAGTAGCAAACGTGCTATTGCTGAATTAAAACATAAGGGCTCGCGTTGAAGTAACAAGTAGATAATTTAGGTAAACTCCTCCATTACCCAAGTGAAAGTGTCTGGTATTGAGTATCTCTTTAACTTGAGTAAAAACAGAATAGGGTGAAAGGAAGAGGTTAAACGTCAACCCTGACTGAACCCTTTTTCCATTCTTCTTTTTTATCCCTTTAGTCATTGTATAAACCCGCCTTCTTTCCAGCACTGTGCTTCCTTGGCGTTCGACTGGATGTGACACACTTCCTGTAAGCTGCATCATGTCATGTGACCATGAGGCGGCAGGATGCTTGAGTCCAGTTCATCATGAGACTGAGATCAGCTCTCATCTGAGCTTCTGGATGGAACTAAACTCTTTTTTGGGGGTTTTAACCCTGTTTGGCGGCTGGTCGGCTTTTTTTGGATGCGGTCGGCGGTCTGTTCGGCAGATTGGCTGATGCATTCGGCGGGTTATTTGATTGATTTGGTGGTTTTCCACCAGTTTTTCTGATCGATTTGGCGGTTTATCAGATGCATTAGGCAGGTCGATTGCTGAATTCACCGCAAGGTCAGCGGATTGTACTCACAGAAGTTCCCCGAACGAGAGTAAGATTTTGGTGCTCTTTGGATAGCCCCTTATTTTTTTTTTAGGACTTGATCCCTGAATTTACCTTTCTTATGATGTTAGCATATTGTATTGATTGTAAGCTCTTTGTTTCTGGAGAAGCTATATCTGAATGTCTGAATTCCTATCTCACTGGCAGGTGTTTAATAACTAGCTTCATGTCACTACCTGGAGATAAAGTAAGCCTTTATATATGTCAATAACACAAATAATAACCCTAAGTTTTTGTTACGTAATTCTATTCATAATTTTATACTTTCTGTGTAAACCCCCGAGTCCATTTTTCTCGACTTTTTTGTGCTGCAATGTTTTGAATAATTGATTAATTAAATTTTCTCAATTACAATTTAAGTAGAGCGTATAATTGGCCTCTTAAATATGATGAGAAAGTTAGACTTAACACATGTTTTATTCTTAAAGCAAATATCACACACGAAAACATAATGCTTGCATTGTTATTATTACTTTTTCAAAAATGTTTGATCGTCAGATCTTCTCTTTGGGACTAATATGTAAAGAAATGGGGGTTATATACTAATCTATTTTAAAATTTATAGCTTTGATACTAACTTTTACAGTAATTGAGATGTTGGGGAGCTTGAGCACGAATCCGAACTCAACAAGTCTTCGCCATGGCCTTAGACATTAGAAATTCTTCTTCCCACTTTCTGGTTATCTCCATCCGTTCTGACCCCCTATGTTTTGTTTTCTCCTAACCACAGTAGTATCATTTGAAGGTAATTTCTCTCCCCTTAATCTGTTCCCGTATGCTGAGAGTACACTTCAAAATGGAGGTCACACACATGTCGTGAAGACTGCTATAAACACTTGTGGAACAGCCTTCCAGGTGCTAGATGTCAGATAGCGGGCATAGTTTGTTGAGGTATCGGCTGGCTCACTGGGCATTTAGTTATTTTGCAATGAGAAGCAGTGTTGTCTGCGGGTGCCCAGCTACTTCCTGTATCTGGGTTCCAGCGCCTGACATTTTACCATATAAAAAAAGGGGTAGGATCAGTGCGGATTAACAGTCAGTTTTCACAGTGCATTCAGGCAGTCCCCCTGCAGCCAATGACGGCGATCGACTAGTGGGAAGGGAGGCAGTTTGTAGGAGGGCCAGAAAGCCCCACAGCATGCTATGCCATCATGCAATGTTTAAGCCACCAGGACGGCATAGGATGCTCCATGGCGCTAAGGGGTCAATTTCTCCTTCTCCATTTCCCTTTTTTTCTTTTTCTCTCCCTGGTGTTTTCACTTACCATTTTATTACCTTTGAATATCTTTATTGCTATCTCACCAGATCTTTTTTATCTAATTCTCCTTATTTTTTTGTGTCTCTATTTTCAATTTCTATACTCCCATGTACCTTTTGTATATCTTTTTCATTTTGCCTCCTTCATGCGCTTTTCTCATATATATTTTTGCCATGTGACACTGTAACAAAGCCAGGAGGGTTTAATAAATGGGTTGTGGTTAATGTCTTTGACACAAGAATTTACATTCAAAAAGACAGTTGGTTGCCAGGTGTGAAATCTGCATGTACCATTATACCTTATTTACGTAAACAATACTATATACCCACTTTCCTATGTATGGATTATTTCACAAGCTGACACGACATGGCACATTGGATCTTTCAATCAAACCATAATGCCTTGCAAGAGACTCTGAAAGTACTCTTTACTTGTCATTATCTTCTCTAACATCTGACATTAATAGTTAAGGAATCAGTACCTTCATCTTGAACAAAGGCAAAATGGGCCATAAGCTCCGATCCCAAATGGGAATAATATGTTGATGAATTCTTCCTCTCATCAGCTGCCAATCGCTTTCCCATCTACTGACATTTGTTACTTTCTCATATCTTACTTGCCTCATTAAGGACCATATGTCAGCCCCTTTCTACATTCTCATTACATCTCATTCCCTATACAGTTCCGTTCACCGATAATAGCCGAGTGCAGTTTGTGAAAGGTATAGCCTTGCTGATCTGTACCAGGTTTCGCTGCTACACAAAAAGAGTTTACAAACAAAAGAACGAGACGTGGCTAATCATCGGAAGGTGGAAATTAGATACAGACATGGTTTCATCGACAGCGGAATTCACATGCCAAGCTGACAGCAGTTTGCCTGGTAAGCATTAGGTTGCCGTAATTAACATGTGAGGATGACAGATCCATTGGCTCATAATGTAGGTAGTTTAATCCATTGAGTGCTTGACACAGAATAAGCTCAACACTCAAGTTATTAATGCAAGAAAATAGTAATTGTATAAGAAGCGTGAATGGAAAGCTAAGGATGTGTGTCATTTTGATGTTTTCATACATATTTTTTATATTTTTTCTTATTAGTGTATTGTGATCTTTCATGATTATCGACTGACAAGTAAATGCAAAACCTTTCCAAGATTTAACCAAGGAAAAACAAATCTATTTACAGCTCTTAATTTGTGGCCCAAATTGTTTTCCTTCTCTAGTCACTTCTACACCGT
Organism: Leptobrachium leishanense; assembly: GCA_009667805.1. NCBI lineage: Eukaryota > Metazoa > Chordata > Amphibia > Anura > Megophryidae > Leptobrachium > Leptobrachium leishanense. Next base: position 252,024,840 of record CM019067.1, read on the forward strand.
GTAATTTATTTGGTGAGTCTGAGGAAGGGAAAACTTAATTGTTTGCAAAAAAGGTTGAATTGACTGCGCAGGCAGAACTTGTTTTGTTGTTTGGCCATTTTTTGGCATCCTTTTTATTTGATTTTCTGTCTTGTGGATCAATGTGTCTTTTAGAAAAGGTGCTGTATTTCCACATTTCATTGAGTAATTAATATTTAATTGCTGTAGGCCTTTAGTATATTAGGTTTAATGTATGCTACCTGATTTTTATCATCTAATTTTAGTCCGTGAAAACCATCCATGGGTGATTTGGCACTGATTGTCCCACATTTACATCCTGACCTACACTCTTTAGGTATTCTGGTTCATGATGAAAACGTCATCTATGTAAACACTTGTGCCTAGATTAATTCAGCCTAATATCTGAAATTGGCACCTTTTCGGACAGACTTTTGGCTATTTTTCCGTTTCAGCGATTCAATCTTGAGCTTACTAGCATTTTGATTCCCGGTAAAAATTTACGAACTTGTGAGTTATAATAGGAAAGTGGAAAGCTTAATGGACGGACTTGTCCTTTTTAAATCCACAGTACAGAGGTTCTGCGTTTTACTGTAAACCCGTATCTTAACCCCTTCGCTGCTGAGCCATTTCACCCGTGTGCTGAGCTCATTTTGACTAGTTTTGTGCTCATCATCTTTAAACATGTATTGAAGTCATATGTTTTTATAAGACCAAGACAAATTATATATCCTTACTTACAACAGACTTGGCAGATTCAAAATATATCATTATTATGTTTATATGTCATGTCTCATCAGAATGCTATAGCAAAAAAATTTAAAAAAGAAATGTCAATTTCCATTCAGATTTCAATCATTTACAGCCTGTGAGATAACTTTTTTCACACTTTATCATCCAAGCCTTTGTGGTTATATATTCTATAGGGCACTCTTGTTAAAAAACATTTATATTGGAACCTGTGACTCCTTTTTTCTGAGGAAAAAGAAAGTACTTATGCACCGGTATCGGTGCAACCCTAGAAAACACACAGTTGTAACTAAAACTGATATATGATTTTTTTGGTTTGTATTTTGGTGCATTGTGTAAAATGAATAATACGACTATGAGGTCTAATCACAGAAAGGTGAAACTCCGGAGAATGACTGGAGAAGTGAAAATTCTAGATCAAAATAGCTAAACCAGAAAAATTCCCATTTATCTCACTTTCCAAATTGTCTATTTGGTCTAGAATGTTCTCTTCTCCTGCCAATTCTCCTGATTTTCACCTTTCTCTGAATAACCCTGTATGTATAAAACACTGACCTTTGCTCGCCACGTGCGTAATGAAGTGAGTAATGGCAATAGTATTGCACATTTTATTTGACAAATGGATAATGCCATTGCTTTGGAACAAAAAAACACAAACATAAAATATATATATATTTTTAGATTTTACATGGTCATGTTTGGTAACATTAGAAAGGCCAGATTAAGCCCTGTCCAATGACACCTAACATGACTTTGTGGGGTGTACAGAATAGAAATACAGGAGTCCAAAGAACCTCACTCTCACAGGGGTGCAGCAGCTTGTGTTTTAGATGGAGCAATGTGTAATGACGCTTTTGCCATCACCTCCACATTTGGTCTCAGCATGGGAAATGAGTTAGTGCACTGGCACCGTATGCCTTACATAATGCACATAATGCAACTGCCGTAGAAATTATTTAAAAAAAAGTAAATTTTGCATTAATTTATATTGGTATTTAGAATTTTACAGATTACATGATCATATTTGGTATCACTGGAAAGGCCAGACTCTAACCTTTCCATTGACACTTCATTTACTTTGTTCTGGTTTAAAATCAGAGATGGAGGGTTCTAAAGGACCCAGGGTGTTCCCCGTTGCAGTGCGTCGGTTAAGTTTTTCGATGAACAAATGCTTAATGATGCATTGTGCCATCTCATCCCTACTTGCTGGCATAGTGGGAAATGAGAAGGTGCGTTAGTGCAGCATCATTGTTCATGTTTGAATTGAAAATTGAACAATAGTGCTACATTAGAAAAAAAAAAGAAAGACATTTTAATTTTTAAATATAACCTGGTCATGCTTAGTATCATTGGAAAGACATGACCCTCTACCTATTTGGGGGGACCCCTATCCAAAGGACCCCTGTATCGCCTCCATAGGAGATACCCCTGACAGAGGGGTAGTCCCTTTCTGCATGGGCACATTGATGTCAGAGGGAGGTCCTGGAGGCAGGGCTGACATCCAGGATGTCAGCCCCCTCCAGGACAAGTGCCAGATTGGGCATCAGCCAATATTTCAAAAAATAATATCATGTAAAAGCAGCCTGTATTTTATACAAAATGACGGCTGATAGGGTTAAATTGAGCTCTTGGTTATTACACATTCTGTCTAACCAATTTGGTTAGAGCAGCCTCTGTTTCCGGTCCTTGTCTCATCTCTCTGGATATCTTCTTTGGTATCGCAGTCCAGGGAAGAATCTCACCAGTGACGTGCGGTGAGGTCAGTGGCTGGTGAGGCACTGGCTAGTATCAGAGCCAGATATACACAGGACCCCATAATTATATAGAGCCTTGCTCAGAAGATCCCACCATCTAGAGCAGGGCTGTTAAACTCTGCCCCCCAGATGTTGCTGAACTACACTTCCCACCTGGCCATTCGTTGCCTTCAAAAGTTCTGGGAATTGTAGGTGATCAACATCTGGAGGGTGGCTGGAGTTGGAATTTGACACCCCGATCTAGGTAATTTCATCATAGTGGGTCCAAGTTTACCAGTCTCATTTTTTTCCAATAAGAAAAACTCATGGATTTGGTATTTCATATAAGTTCAGTTTTGACCACATGAAGACATGAGTCACTCTTTCCCATTTGCATTATGAATAAGTGTCTTGTTTCATAAATTCAATATTTTGTGCATTGTAAAGTCACCATAATTATACCACTTGTAGATGCTTGTCCCCAAACAATTCATTAAACATTCATCCAATTGTATCCATTATTGAAGAAACACAGTCATTTACAATATATCACTTCTGGTGGGTTCCCTCTATTTAGTCCAATAGGTGATCAGAGCAAGTGGCCCTAAAACTGCATCAATAAGTGGAATAATAATAATCTGGAGCCCCCTGCATGCTATTTATTTTAGGGCATGGTATTCACACCCATGTGGAACAAAGTGAGTGAATTAGGATACAAAGTTTCTAACACAATGATACAAGAGACAGGAGAGACATGGTAAGAAATTAAACTCTCATTCTGGAAAAGCAAATACTTGAGAAAGGACTGAGCATGGCAGGATCTGCTGTCAATACGAGTTGGTACAAACTATAGAGAGGTACAGTATATTCACTCTGCACATACCAGCAGAGCACTGTGTGTCCTGATCCTGCAGCACAATATCCAATACTGTCCCAGCACTGCACTTTGCCACCACAGACCCTGCAGCACTAAATGCCCTCATGCAGAAACCCTAAGCATTGCATTATGTGCCCTTATACACAGACCTTAAGCAATGCATTAAGTGCCCTTATACAGACCCTAAGCATTGCATTATGTGCCCTTATACACAGACCTTAAGCAATGAATTATGTGCCCTTATACACAGACCCTAAGCGATGCATTATGTGCCCTTATACACAGACCTTAAGCATTGCATTATGTCCTCCACTCCCCTCATACACAGACCCTAAGCAAAGCATTGTGCACACTCACACTCCATGCAGAGCAGGACCTGTCCCAGGCAGCACACTCACTCCATTCACATGATGCAGAGGACTCTGCCCCAGACCCCCTGGCAGAGCACACTCCTCCTTACCTACTGCTGTGAATGGTGACTATGGGCAGGAGTAGCGAGGAGCCACATCTTGCTGACTTTCAGGGATCCAAAGAAGGAGGATTGTCTCCCTGGGGAAGGTATATGCAGGAAAGATCCACCCTCCTTTCCATAAGGACCGGCCATACAGGGGGGAATCTGTTCGTCCTCCTTCTGGGAATGAATTTACTGGCTTACATCCCATCCCGGTGCTGGCCTTGGCACACTCTGGGGTGGGGTTTGTCATATGCTGCTGTGCTCTGCCTGTCCGAGAGAGGCAAGGGGTGAGGTCAGTGATGGGGTCCCTGCTAGCACCGCACCTCCTCCAGCTGCTTCCCGCGTGTCTGTGGCGCTGGCGCGCTGTGTCATCGCCACGTTAGTGAGTAGGAGGAGCTGGTCAGAGCCGGTGTGCGCGGTGAGCTGAGCTCTTGTGTTTTGTAACTGTCTGTGACCCCCCCAGAGTGTGCTGAGCGCATGTGCGTGCAAAGATAAACACACACACACAGTATGTGTGTGTTTATCGCACGCACATGCGCTCAGCGCACTCTGGGGGGGGGGGTCACGGTCTCACCAGTCATGCTGCTGTGCTCTGCCTGCCCGCCCCCACGATTGACGAGGACAGTCACATGACTGTCCTGCGTCAATCAAACCATGGGGAGCACTGCCTCCCATTGTGGGCTTTTTTTTTAAAAAAAAAAAATAGCTTGAGCCAATGGAGCTTTCCCATTGGCTCAAATTAATTTGCTGTCATTGCCTGGAGGCAGTGACGAGTGTGCCTGCCACCAGCTTGAGCTCTGCAATTCAGGGGCGGATCCAGGGGGGGGGCAATTGCCCCCCCCGAGATTCTGTCTGAGAAATTTGTGTGTGTGTGCTTAGTGCTACTGTAATATTTTTTGTCCGCGCCTCCTCCGCTCCGCTCATACTCATAGCCGGGCCCTCCCCTCAGTCTCACTCAGTCTCGGTGATGGGCCACGCTGGCAGTGGCAGCAGCGGCTGATGGCAGTCAGTGCTGGCCGGGCCAGCCAAGGCTTGCCGCCGGCCCGGGCCGGCCCGCCGCACTGACTCAAAGCTAGCGAGGAGGACTCGGAGGAGCACGGATGACTGGCGTCAGGCCCGGAAGTAGGGAACAGGAACAGGAAGTGAGGTGAGCGCCGCCAGCAGCCCAGGCAGCCCCACGTCACTAGCTCAGCCTCAGCATGTGACAATCCTGGGCGGGCGCTGGACATGGTCACATGGGCGGGAAAGCCATCAGGAGCAGGAGGCGCCACATTGGCTATGGCTCTGCTGCACACAGTGCAGCAGCCTCAGCCTGTGCCCTGCCCCTGCTGTGTGCTCAGCTCTGCTACTGGCCTGCTGCGCAGCCTGCCCTGCCACCAGTTTGTCGAGTGAGACAGTGAGTAGTGTGCTGTGGGTAAAAAAATCCGCTGGCCTGCTGCGAGCGAGTGCGTGCGCACGCCACTCCCACAGCGGCACAGTCAGTCACTGTCACACTGCGCACTAGAGAGACTGAGAGTGAGAGAGACAGCACAGTGAAGTGAGAGGAGTGACACTTGAAGAGAAGAGACAGATTCATGATTAAGAAGACACTCACTGTCAGTTAGAGACTCCGGTGAGTGAATGTTAATAAATGGTAATCATTAATGGTGGTGGTGTGATATGATTGTGTGCCACTGCTGCCTGCCTGCCCTCATCTTCATGCCCCCCTGCCCTGCCTGCCTGCAGCCAGTGCTGTGCCACTGCCTAGTGCCCGGCCCCAGCCAGGCCAGGGCCAGGCCAGGGCCCAGTCAGTGCCCAACACCAACCAAGTCTGGACATGACAATCTGCCAGCTTCCTCCTGTAAGCCTCAGCATGTCACATCATGGTCACAGGGGGCTGCTAGACACTCCATTAAGCATCAATTTAATCCAGTGGGATGGGATGGAGGGGATTTATACCTAATTGGTTCCCACTTCCTGGTTCGATGCTTGAAGCTCATGTAGGCTTTCACAGAGGCCCGTTCAATACCTCAGCAGCAGCTGCTGAATTGCTGCAGCACAGCAATTCAGTTTGCTGCAGCAGTGTCGTTGAACCCTTTGGATGCAAATTTTGAATCCAAAATGGCCAACGATTTCTTAATGAAAAATTCAGATTGTTTTTCGGATCACTCGGACAAAATATAATAAAGAGAAGCAGTCAGCACAATTCCGTTTTGTACGCACACACCACAAATGATCGTTTTTAATGAATAAACGTTATGTTTACTTCTGAAACAATATATAAATTGAGCTGTAATATATGTCTATGTGCAGGGGGAAATAATAAATAAATATTTTGTGCTTTGGTGAACAAAAACCTCAAAATTAACATTGCTGTACGCATTCGGAATTATTACTTGCTTCATGGCGGCGGCCATCTTGCTGTACGGAATTGTTACTTGCTTCATGGCGGCGGGGCGGCCATCTTTAAAACGTCACACTCAGCATCTCCTCGGGTCGCTGCAAGTGCTAGGTTAGCACTGCTGAGCGCTGAGCGGTTGAACGGCGTTCAATGGCAAGTTGCTAACTTAGCACTTGCAGCGGCTGAGGTATTGAACAGGCCTCTGTTCTACCCATCGAGCGATGACGTAGGTTCACCATTGTGGCAAGTTCTCTCGCTGGGCAGAACAGCGGCTGTGAGGAATCAAGAGTGAATTAACGGGCGGCAATCGGAGGGGGGTACGAGACACGGGGTGAGGAGACCCCGGGGGGAAGGGACACGGGGTGAGGAGACCCTGGGGGGGAAAGGACTGTATGATAACGTTAAATAAAATATTTCAGTTCTGTAAGCAACACCTTATTTTCAGTCATTGCCCCTCCCGAGACTAGGCTCTGGATCCGCCCCTGCTGCAATTAGCGTAGCGTTGAGCTGCGTAAATTGCGTAGCCTAGGCTGGCTCAGTGCTGCCCCTGCTGTCTGTGTAGTGTATTACACACACACAGACAGCAGCCGGCAAACTGAAGTAAAAGCGCAGGAGAAAAAAAAGCGGACAGAGAGAAGAAGCAAGCACAGCGAGGGAGAGAGGAGAGCTGAGTATAAGAACTTTTTTCAATAAATAACCATTTATTTACAGTTTAAATATACATACACACACATCACATGTCATTACAACACAATGAGCACATTAATTTACTGAAATGGCAGGGGAGGCTCCGCCTCCCCTGCCACCCCTGACTGCATGTCCCTGAATCTCACATATCATGAGATCATTCTGCACTTATCAACTCAGGGAATGTTATGTTCTGGGTTAGGCCACTCGAAAGGTTGCATGTTTAATATGATAGTGGGAAAGGCAATGCAGAGGCAATTCCCATCCAGCATCCTACATCTTTGTATCCCATTGTCAGAAGGTTTACGAAGGTTCCGTACTAATGTTGGTTGCCCAAGCAATGCCTCGTAGAAAGCCTTAATTCTATTAGACATAATTCGCTCTCACTGTATGTACGCAAATATTTTGGAGAATCCAGCGGACTTTTAATTAAGTTTGTTGGCAGTGAGTATGTTCATGCAGATTTCAAATCGCAAAAAATAGGCATCTGGCTGATTTCGTGAAGCACGCTGTGATGTATTATAGAGCTATAATTTAGGATGTTTAATATATACAGGCATAATTAGCTATGTAACAAATATGCAGACTAAGATATTCATTAGATATATCTGTTCTAAAGATATCCAAAGGTATATTGCTCTTCACTGGTGATAGATAAAGACAAGGCTTTTATCATGTCTATAAAATACAATATGGTACAAAATCCTTCAAATTTTTTAATTGAAAAATTTGTGTTAATAGTAATTTAAAAAAAATCTCTGTTAATATGTTAGTACATCTTTCAAGTTTATAGAGAAACAATTACAAATGTGTGACAGGTAAAAATTTAATTATTAGTTTGCTTACAGTCTCCTTAACTACATGTTACTTGGAAATATTTTTTGGGCATGAATAAAGACATTAACTCTATAAGTATAAAAGGACATATTCACATGTATGACTGATGAAGGCTTTTTATAATGTTTGAAACGTGTCGGATACTTATATATATGCTAATTTTTACTGATCATTTAACTATTTTATCACAAGCAATAAAGTTAAGTATTTAAGTTTATCAGTATTGGGCGTTCTGCCTTTATATTACAATATAGCCGCATCTTCTTGATCCACAGTCATGCCGCGTGTTCCGGCTAATTTCGGCTACAGAAAGGATCCATACCATCCACCTAGTAGTCAAGGCCGTGTGGTTGAGTACTGCTCTTATTCTGATAGGAGTGTATGCTATATTAAATTGTCTATATTGTGTTGCCCTATGAATTGCGTTTTTCTGTCTTTTTACATGATTTGTGGCTAGCTATATCTTTGTATATTTATTGACTTATGGAGGGTGGTCATATTATCCTGTGTTGTTGGTTGCAGTTGTTAGACAAGGCGAATGATGTCTAGTGTTTTTAAAAGAAACACTCTACTCATTCTTACCACTTTAGCGTTTTAAAGAGGCCAGGATGTGTAGATTCCCCCTCCTTTTCTCCCGCTGCCCCAATCTGGCAGAAGGGCTGGGTGAAGTGGACTCCTCCAACCCAACCAGCGTCACCAGCAGACAGGATTTTGAATTTCCCGGCTGCCATTCATCTGATTGGTCACTAGTGTGGTCAGCACATAGACGCGCATGCTGACATCACCACCAGGGTTGACGGATCTAAGGTTAGTATAAGTAGAAAGTTAGCTAAGCTTCATCAAAGTTTCACCTACGCTTCTTAACCTCCATCCTGATACTAAAATTATTTGTCAATGTTCAAAGTGGTGTCCATAATTTCGAGATGAAGAGATAGCATTTATAAGAATAAATTTGGAGTTTGCAGGTGTATGACAGAGCAGCAAAGAAATAAAACTCCAGCAAGCATAAATTTTGTTAGAAATCACTTGGTGTAAATAAGAAACGTTTGTTGTGAATTACATTTTTATTGACATTAATGACCCCAATTGGTTGTGAATATTTGTTTTATTTACATGTTTATGTTAATATTTATTTGATATCGGGTAGGGGGCAACAAAATTCGGAGTGCCTAGGGCAATGATGAGCCTAAATATGACCTGAGAGACTGCTCTGACCAAGTTGACTAATGATTTAGTTGCTGGTAAAACCAAAGGTCACTTCTCCCTACTTATTCTTCTTGACTTTTCTGCTGCTTTCGACACTGTTGATCACCCTCTCCTGCTCCTCATGCTGCGTCAACTTGGCCTCAGTGATGTCACTCTCTTTTGGTTTCCCTCCTATCTCTGTCTTCACTCCTTCAGTGTCTCCTTTGCTGGTGCCTCTTCACCACCAGTTCCTCTCCTTGGTTGGGGTGCCTCAACGCTCTGTTCTGGGTCCCCTACTCTTCTCAATCTATACTGCCTCTCTGGGCAACCTCATTTCTTCCTATGGGCTCCAATATCATCTCAATGCTGACCACATCCAAATCTACCTTTCTTCTCCCGATCTCTCTCCTCCTGTGTTGGACCGTGTTACAGCCTGCCTGTCACCTGTATCCAAATGGATGACTTCCCATTTCCTAAAGCTCAACCCCTCTAAAACTTCCCCTAATGTCTTCCCTCCCTCTAAAACCTCTATCCTTGCGCCAATTTTCCTTCAGGTGAATGGTGCCACCATTGCTACTACCTCTCAGGCTCGTTGTCTAGGGTCCTCTTTGACTCCGATCTATCCTTTACTCCTCAGTCAGCCACTAACCAAATTTTGCTACTTGCACCTAAAAACATTGCACGCATCAGTCCCCTTTCTTAACCAGGACTAAAATGCTCATCCAAACTCTTATTATCTACCACCTTGACTACTCTAAAGCCTTTCTCTCTGGCCTTAAAAGATCCCAGGTTCTCCCTCTGCAGTCTGTAATGAATGACTGTGCCAGACTCATCCATCTCACATCCCGCTCCTCTCACACCTCACCCCTCTGTCAATCTCTACACTGGCTCCCTGTTTCCTTTAGAATCCGCTTCAAAATATTGGTCCTCACGTACATTGCTCTCTATAACCGTGCCCCTGACTACATCTCCTGCCTTATTAGCAGGTACATCCTGTCCCGACCACTTCACTCTGCTGATGATCTGATGCTATCAGTTCCTCGTACCCGCACCCCAAATCTTGCCATCAGGACTTATCCCGAGCTGCTCCCCTTCTTTGGAACTCCCTCCCCCACAACATCAGACTCTCCTCATCTCTCCAGTCCTTCAAGAAGTCTCTGAAAACACATAACTTTAGAGAAGCCTATTAGCTCACTCCATAATCCCCCACTATACATTTCTTGCACCATCTTCCCATTCAGCCCACACGCACCCTGCTACTTCACATACTCTGCTATTTACAGTCACCTAGTGTGTCACCCCTCACCTCTTAGATTGTAAACTCTCGAGCAGGGTCCTCTTTCCTGCTGTTCTGTGTGTGTAATGTGTATGTATATTTGTTATTCTGTCTCTCCCATTGTACAGCGCTACGGAACTTGTTGCCACTTTATAAATACTTGTAACTGTAACCTGAGCAGCACAAAACACAGTCTGCATTTTTTAAGACATTGCTCTTTTCGTGGTAACATATTAAATTCATTTTGTTCTTGTGTTAGACAGTAAGAATTAAATTGGTGGTACTATTGCCACAAAATTGAACTAATACAGTCCCATACTTAAAGAATATGGTACAATCTGTCCAGAACTGTAAAACAAATGCTTGTAGTAAGGGTGATTAATTGACATTGTTGGTTCTAGGTACTTTTTTTTCTGAGAAAGATCGAGGAACACAGCTCTGTGTGCATTCACATGATATCGCTGAGACCAGTAGACATGTTAATGAGCAGAAGATGACAAGATAGCTAATGAAACAGAAGACAAGCTCCTATTTATCAAAATTGTACACTTAATTAGACGCCTGAAGATGTCAACACTTGGTTTGCGAATGTGTTAATGACCCTCTGTCAACTTGTAATGGAAAACAGTATTAAAGATTAAACACTTTGAGGAATAATTGATAATTAGTGGTGTACCAAGCTTCCAAAAATGTAAAAATGTGGACGTCAGAGAAATTTTTTGCTGTGGCGCTAAATTTACACAGCTTGAGAACATGCAATGCATCATTAATTTAGAAAATCGGATTTGTTTTATACTTATGAAGGTTTTACCCTGCAGAAAATGTTAAAATCCATGCTTACGTTAGCGGTGGTATGTGATGGGGAATGCCGAATGGAATGGTTCATTCCATATTCTTTATTAACCCCTTCACTACCAAGAAATTACCCAGAAAACCACTGTCAGGAACCATTGTTTTGTTTTTTTAAATAAATTTTCTTGAATTATACATTGAGAAATATTTGGGAATATAATCCTTATTGCAATAACCTTTTTGCAGGGAGAGCTCTCCATCTGCTGGCCAAATGGAGTTACTGCAGTTCTGGTCTCCATGTAGGATCAGCTGGAAAGATGTCATTAACAAACATTCCAGCTGGTTTTAGAAAGTGTTATCACCTTGGACATTGTTCCCATGGTGCTAAAACATTAAGGGAATGTTCTGAGACAAATTGCAAATGGATTTCATTGCAATGTTCCGGTGGAGATCCATATCAACTATACTCAATATCAGGGTACCAGGAGGTGCCTTGCAGATCGAGTATAGTCTATCTCGGCAGTGAAGGGCTTAATGACTTTTGGTGTGTCACCATATTGGTTTTATTGATCATTATTCAAGGTATCATTTTCATCCAAATTTAAGATTTCCTGTTTTTTTCCTGATAGCTCTCACAAAAGCACACTACAGTCTCTATATCACCCACATAAGATTATCATTTTATCTCCTGGATTTTCAACCGCTGTGCCATGGGACACTGATTTTCTGCAAATGGTTTTCAGGTGTACCAGGATTTTAAAACTTTTTTTTAATGATAAATATAACTTTAAAACTCTGATGGTGTCATCTGACAATTATAGGGCTGAGTTGACACTTTAACCAAGCAAAGCAAACATGTTTTAGGCAATAAGATAGTCATCGCTTTGGTAATCCTCATATTATACCAATGAATTGTGGACATAACCACCTGCTTCATGTAATAAATTTATGACAGGGAATTTGGGATATATATACATAAATAAATATATATAAACCTGATCTCTGGTAAAAAAAACAAAAAAAAACATCTAGTGTGGCATGGCATGGATTGAAGGGTTCTGTGTGAAAACAGACCCAGGATGCAAAAAACTGAGACAGATGTCATTTGCATGTCTTACCCAGAATTCCTTGCTGCATATGGGGAATGTAGCACAGGAGCTCTATGATACAGTACTTTGAATTGCTGTGATGTGCAAATGGCTTCTGCAATAATAAACTATATATATATATATATATATATATATATATATATATCAATGATATAAATCTCTAATGACCAAGATTAATACTCTCTGTTCAATGAATGTTTTTTTTAAAAAATTTATTTTACAGATGACTTTGCTATCATTCCGGTTTAAATGCACTGCCAAAGCCTAACACATGTTTATCAAGGGTAACATATGGCTACCAATGCTTGCCTCCTAATTAGCAGAATCAGATTTGTCTCAGTGCTTATTGGGACGTTTTTCTTAATATGGCCTTAAGCACTATTACTGTTTAATCCATTGTGTTCATTCTCCGTGCTTTGCATTGAAAAGCGGCTAAGGATGTTACTAGAGAAACACTAGCAAAAACTAACCTGTTTTCTATGTGGTTTGACAAGGCGCCTGTCATACATATTTAAGCCTATCATAAATTTTATTCATGCGAACAGTGTGCGCTACTTATTTCCAGCACACTATACAGTATATATATATATTTTATATAGGTACATAGATAGATTGATTAGTGGCTTAAAATGCGTTTCTATAGACAATGTAGCAGAGGCGGTGAATTCAGGTTCCTCTGAAATTTTGTGGAAGTGTTAGAAGAATTCTAAAATTTCTTTTAACCTATTAGCACACACTGTTTTTTGGTATTGTATATTTCCTTCATGTTTCCAGACAATTGTAAGACATATACGGGTTCAGATGACTAGATCTCTTAATTTATTCTTTCACACTAGTCTTAGATTCTGCAACGGGTAATCGAAGAGCTAGTTGGGTTCTCTCGAGGTTAAGATGGGATCATGTGACCCTGTGACCAACAGCTCAAACAGCCTGATTTTATTAACTGTGCCATTAGGTCACTGTAGGTAACCTGCTATCGATGGTGTGCTGTGAGACTCCATGTGCACAGCTAAGCCTTCGCTCAGCACTCACAGCACGCATGCTATCAGCTATGTTCTCTGCCACCTGAAGGCATTGGGACTGTTACATGGTGAAACTCCACTGATTTACCATGAATCTGCAGTTGCCAGGTTCACTTCCCATGTGTTGTCCCATCAATGGATGGCTATCTTATTAGTCATAAAGATCAATATGATATCTTGTCCCTTGACGATGATGATTACTTGCTGCTACTTACTCTGCTCTATCACCGGGCACTGCCATGTTCCTCCTTTGTGGGTGTCACACTCTGAGGGTCATCATCCAGAGCTGTGCTAATGGTGCTCTCTGGTGATCTCAGCATGCTGACATATCAGTCAGTCATGTACCTGGAGTGGGTGAGGTGCTGTTCTGTATGATGGTACGTCTGCATCCCAGGAGAAAGGAGTGACAGCAATTTTTTTATCGTAAATTACACAAAATGTTATTATATATGTGTTATTAAAAACACTAACACATCTAAGTGGTTATTTGTGAAATGAGCACGATTTGCATTGGCCATGAGAGGTCACTTTAATGTGACATTTGCACTAATTGTTGTTTTCCCAGAGAGAGAAAATGTAAATTGTTTGCAGTGGATTTAGGGTGTGTGGGCATGGAGATGGGTTTGGGGTGCTGGCCCGAGTTTCTTTATTATTTTCATTATCCTCTCATGTGCAGAAGGTTTGTGTTTATGCAAGAATGTTATTGTCTAACGTCCAAGTTTACCCTTTCAAGAATGTGCTTTTCTATTTCTATTTGAGTAGGTTGTTAAACTGCTGACTGTAATCTGTTATCCCGATTCCCATTGTCCTGCCTCATTAGAAATGTTAAGTAATGTTTAATTTAAACTATCTGCCTGATCTAATTATGTTTCACCTTCTAAAAAGTAAATGTTTGTCCAATTCTCTATTTCAGTGTAATTAGGTCCCCCAGCAGTTTCTAGGGGGAGTTTTGTCTATGTAAATGTGTGATAGCGTGAATGTATGTGTGAATATCCCTGATTAAAAAACAGTTCCATTCTAATACTGAAAGCCCTCAGATCTACAGCCCTCTCGTATTATTTCTGGGGGATGCTAGAGGGCTCCCTATGTGTCCCAGTCCTTAAGCTTCGTCTGAGGACTGGAGGAAGGCACGGGAGTCTGGCAGGGTAGAACACCGGGGGTCCTGCAAGGAAGTGGCATCAGCAGATGTGACCCTGTTGGGGTACAGAGATCTGTCACAACCCTGGGTTACCCCCATTTACCTTTGAAGATACGGTATAATCTACTTGACAAAGCATAACACAGCTGACTTCTCAAGACTTGCATATTCATAACTGTGGTTGATCTACTAAGTGACTGTAATGCATGCCCCCATGTAACTTTCCAAAAGCTAACAGGTTTTCGCATTGGTGATTGTGCTAGCTTGCGTGAGCATACTGTACTTTGCGCTCCCTCTACCAAACATGGAGAATGCAATCAGTAAATAGCATTAGGATAGGTAAGGTGTTATTCAGTCCTAACACTAATTAACGCACTGCTGAGGTAACTAAAAGAAGAAAGTTGATTGACATAAATCCACGTGGTTTTATTGAAAAGAACTTGGTAGTGAAGGTGTTAAAATAACATTTTATTACAGTGTTGATTTAGATTTTATTAAAAGTCAACCATGCAGGAATACTGGCTATTGTAAGACGGGATTTTAAACTTCCCAGTTAATGATCTAATCAATCATATATTTTTTCTGTGTGAAAAGGGTGCAAAATGAGTGTTTCAATAAGTTGGCATTTTAAGGGTCTGCATTTTATTTCACTCTTTGGAGTTTGCTTAGTATCCGCATGCCAACATTTGAACATTCACACACGATGAGATCTAGAGCTAAAGTCCTTTCTTTTCACTGAAGGCATTTCTTCGTTTTACGTCTTATTTTCTGCCCTGAATTAGTTGTGTTTTATTTAGCTCGGTTCTCTCGAGATTTGAATAAGAGTTTATGCCAGAAGACACGGCTTGTTATTGAAACGGCAAGATGAATCTCCTCGCTGCCAAGTAGCGTTGCTCCTTCCATTCAGACATTTTGAGTAAATTGACTCCAGACATCACATTTCTATTTGACACTTGCTGGGACAATAAATGCCTGTTTTTAGGATAACCATCCGCTGATAGACCATAAAGCAATTAGTGTTTTGGCACATCTCTTCTAGTGTTAATATCTGGTCTCCATGATGGCAGACATTGCGTTTGTCACTGTAGGTCCGATAATAAATATGCCCTGTAGCCTTCACGGTAGAGACATTTGGCATTATTTCTCTCTTGTTTCCAAGCAACAAAACTTTCAGTTGTTTTTGATATGATGCTAACGTAGTCTATATATAACAATGAACAATGAACAAACGAGAGACGGCTGTCACCAAAAGCATAAAAAATCTGCTTCGGTATCTTGTATTTTTTTTTTGCAAAACTAAAGCAATTTAGCAAAATGTTTAGACATCGCATGATGATGAATAATAGAATATTTTTTCTATGGAAGCATAAACAATTAAAACTAAGCCAATTAAAGTGGAAAAGTAAATGATTCTCTGTTGAGGAAGCCCATGCTGATAGTGATAGTGTATCCTTTATTATTTCTGATTAATATGATTTGACATTCATAGAAATTGAAAGAATAGTACATTGACCCTAACCAATCTTATTTTACGTATGGTTTCAATAGCATTCTTTGCCTTTGATTATGCTGCTTTTATTGCTAAAATGATGATTATGATTATGACGAGGATGATGATTATTATTATTATTGTGAAAATATATGGATTTCAGCAGAAGGCTGGGTACTAGACTACACATTTCATGTAAATAAACAACTACTACTTGGGTTTTGGTATAACACTACCATTAAAAAAGAGTATTTGTGAAAACATATGTTTGTAAACCATCTTCCTGGTCTAAAGGTTTTCAAAGAGATGTGTCAGTGACTACAAGTGTGATCCTTCCTGGAAGGTATTGCATAGATGGTACTTGATCCCAGAGAGGCTTCCAAATTTAATTATTTGACTTCTCTGCTGTTCTGGAGATGTCTCATGGAACCGCAAGTTCCTACATACAGTATGTGTGGTGGCTGGGGCTGTCCCCTGGTCCTGGCTTTGAAGACCTAGGTGGCTGCCCTCTTGTCAGGCATCAACAGACAAGACTGTTCCCCCAAAACCAGTGATTTTTTATGGGGGGGGGATTACTGAGACCACATTATCAAGACAGCAGTCCAGAATGTGTTTCCATATAACCTCTTCTGGTATGCTTTTGGACACTATGGAATGAAAAACCACAAAGATAACTCTGAGGCAGCAGTGAGGACCATGTTAACTCAACATTGTATGTATGACAGACATGTTTCTAGTCCCAAGGACACTTGCCTTTCAGACGAGATCCATGGGTTCTTTGTAGTTATTATATGATAGCTAGGTGTCGATGATGGGAAAGATACCTCATGGATGTTGGGGAGAAGGAACAGGGTGGGTGAAGATTACTCTGGGCGTGTTTAAGAATGTAATGTGTCAGGTTCCCAGGTCAGAGCCACAATCTGATGCTACTCCCATTAGTCCTGATCCTAGAAGACCGACTTTGCCTATTAGCAAGGAGCCTGCAATGATGCAGAATCAGTGATGTATTGCTGTATAATGCAAGTTCTGTGATGCGTCACCAGAATGACACAGGGTAGACACATAACCAAGTGACCTGTATCCACATCTTCATTAGCTTGCTGATCCACATAGGATCTGAGAAATTTGACAATACTAGGCAGGATTAGAAAACCAAGCGGTTATATTTTTCCCCATCCTGGCCAAATTCATTTTATTTCGGGAGTGGGACGGTTTAGAGCAGTGTTTCACAAAACAGTCCTCAGGTCCCCCTAACACGCCAGGTTTGACAGATATGTGAAGCACAGCACATGTGATATAATTTGCTGCTCAGTGATTGCAGGATTGAGTCTGCATTTCCCCAAGGTAATCTGTAAAATCTGGCATGGTTGAGGGTCCCGAGGACAGGTTTGGGAAACACTGGTTTAGATCGTCAAAAGTCATCTTGTGTCGAGCGCCATGCGCCCACCTGTCGATTATCTAATTTGGTAGTAGCATTAACAGGCTTTACGATAAACTAGCTAACTCCTCCTTAAACTACCGTCATGATCATTTAATTAATTTAAGTGATCATAGTAGGGCTGAAACAACTAATCAATTAATCGACAACTAATCGATAATGAGAATAATTGATAATGAAAATAGTTGACAACTAATCGGCTGTCGATTAATCTGTATGTGAAAAGCACACACTGTTTAGAGTTAGATTCGGTTAAACATTATAACCTCAGATTCTGCTGATTGCCGCTGCTTTACTTGATATTAGCTCATCTTTTGTTGATCCATGTAGCAGAGAGATATATATATCTATAAGAGCTGGCTGGTTAAATATTGTTTGCTGGGAAATGCATGTTGTATTAAGCAGAAATGTTTATTAACCATTTGTGTATTAGTTACTAACTGATAAGGTAAATTATATTAATCATATATGCAGTTACTAACCGGAGATACATATATTGTGAAGCTAGTTTTTATATGCTGGATTGTGGTTTATAAATTTTTGTTCATGATATGAGATTTGAAACTTTTTTGTATACGTAATAAATATATATATATTTTTATCCGATTATTGATTATTGTATTTTTTAAAGCAAAACACAGACAATTAAAAGAATTCAGGATAATTTCTAAGAGATATAAACGATTGATATTTGTGTCTCGTATAAGTTTCTTATGAAATAATAATCCCTGATATATTGGAGACGACTGCCGAGGTAGGTCCAGTAAATCCAATATAGACATATTGGAGGCTTGGCTGATAAATACAATATATACAAACGTGTTGTATTCACGTGCAGAGATTATATCCGACATAATTCAGTTCTAGGCTTATATCAGACAAGACCAGTTTGTTTTTATTCAGTTTACAACTCTAGCAGTGCTAGAACACAAACCCTGGGATACTGTCACTGGGTAAGGTCATTGTAACGCTGGTGTTTTATACTTACTTGAAGCTGGAGTCCTGTGCCACCACCCCAACCTGCCTGTCACCTCCTCTTTGGTCTATAACTTCCATTATCTCCCTTTGGTCTGGTCCCTTTTTACAAACTCCCTCCCATACTCACGTCCAGTCTTTTGCCCAAACCCACTCCCTCTCACACTCAGGTCAAGTCTCTTACCCAAACTCACTCCCTTCCACCAACAGACCCGCCTCCTGCTCAGCTTGTTCTTCAAATTATTATAAAAAGGGACAATTTACGCACCCTGACCACTTTAGCTTATTAATGTGGTCAGGCTGCGTGGAGTGCTCCCCCCTTCTCACCCTGCTTTCATACTGACATCATGTCTATCTGAGCATTCGCAGTAGCGTTCATTTGGGGAGACATGGGTTTATGTGTACGCAACAACAATCCATCACTCTGACCAGGTGCTCGTGTAACTTGTGTGTGAAAAGTATGCAATGTGCGTATATACCTATGAAAGTAATATACACTAATGCGAATTAGTTACATAAAAAATTATTTAAAAAAAAAGGTTTTATTTTTTTACATAATATTCCTTTTATGTAAAAACAATTTTTAATTTTTTTTAATCCGATGAATCGAAAAATAATCGGCCAACTAATCGATTATGCAAATAATCGTTAATTGCAGCCCTAGATCATAGTAGTATCTAGAGTGTCTTTTTAAAATGGGTCCATTCAGTATTACCCTGGTCTCTTATCCTGTGACACATATGGTCTTGACTCTTGAGTTATAAACGATTCCCACAATTCATGTTTTTGTGAACTGTGAGTTAAGAAAGGATGTCTGTATCTGTTCTTTTCCTATGATGCATGTATTTAGCCACTTTTAAATACTCCTGTGATTTAAAATCTGGCCTGTAAGGTGTACCTGAGAACAGGCAGGGCCGGTGCAAGACTATTTTGCACCCTAGGCAAGACCAGCTACTTGCCCGCCCCCCAGAAAAGATTGTTAACTGTTGAAATGCGGGGGGGGAACACACACACACACACACTGCGTGTGGGGGCCATACACTGTGCACGGGGGCCGCACACACGGTCGTTCGGTGTCCATCTTACCCCTCCGCTGGTTGGACCCAGGATCAGTCTGTGCCTTTTTCTTTCCTCTGCTTCTCTCTTTCTTCTGTGACTCTTTCTTTTGCCTTTTCTTTCTTTCTTTCCCCTGCCTCTTTCTTTCCCTTACTTTGCCTCTTTCTTTCTTTCTCCTGCCTTTTTTTTTCTTTCATCTGCCTCTGGTGGCTCCCGCACGTCATCTGGTGGTGCCTGCGCCTCACATAAGATGCCCACCTTCTGTGCCGCTTGTGGGGGTCCCCAGGCCGAAAATGTCGGCTTTGCGAGCTGCCACTGCCAGCTACACGAGCCATACAGTGAAGGACAGATACAATAATGGACCCCAGGTTTGGGCCGGCTGCGCCTCTAGGTGGCAGTGCGCTCTAGGCGGTTGCCTAGCTTGCCTAGTGGGAGCACCGGCCCTGAGAACAGGGTTGGGGCACACTGCATCAAAGAGTAATTCTAGTGGTTTCTAAAGCAATCTCGGCTGTAAAACATGAGCACCTATGCCTCATTTTGCTAATAATTATTTGGGAAATGCATAGATAGACCTGTAATCCCTTTCAAAAGAATTTAAGTGGCATAATCTGTGACAGCAATAATTTAATGAGTTAAATTAAATGACTTTATGCTGCAAGAAGCTTTGCCTTTATAACAACCAACTTCTTGTCCTTCCTGTTTCCTACGCCACTGCATTATCTTTATTGTATTTGCGCATACTCTCAGGAATGCTAAATGAACCTCAGTGGAAATCTCTCACAACAGCTGGCATCGTCCTATGCATGAGTGTGTATCTGATTTACATTGCAATCTATTGCCTATTGTATCTGCTGAGTCATCTACAGCTGGATAAAAAGTTTTATTCTGTACAACTCTTTGTTTTAACCCCTTCAATGCTGATTCGCTCCCCTCACCTGTGCTGAGCTCATGTTGACCATTTTATGCTCATTACGTTTAACTGTTATTTGAAGCAATGTTTTATTGTAGAACCTACGCAAATTATATACAGGGTTATCCAAAGAGATCCGAATTGCTTGAGAAAGGTAACCGAACGCTGAAAATCAGCGTTCGGTTACCTTTCTGGCCATTCGGCTATCCAGAGAGCAGGCAATTCGCCAAATCCTGGTGAATTGTCTGCACATACGGTGCCTGTTCGGTGCCTGTTCGAGGGCAGTGAAAACCCCATGAAAAGCACTGCTTTGGCTATTCAGAGAACGAAAACCAGCAGTGAAAGGTTCCCGAAATGCCCTGCCATTCGGTGGTTTAATTCGGCAAATTAATTCAGGAGAATCCCATAGGCTTCAATGTTAAAAATATTCTGGTTTTAATTCAATATCTAATAAACCGTTCATTATAAAATTCTGCAGTAAAGAGTCTCTTTATTTATAGATTTTTTAGGATATTTTAAGCATTTTTCAGATTTTTTTTTTTTTTAAAAGTCCGATTTTTTTTTTAACCCCTTAGTGACCGGGCGGTTTTACACAAATCCGTCCGTTCGTGACCGCAGCTGTTTTTATGTTTCTGCGCTCTTAGTGTTTACGTCAAATTTTCCTCTTACTCGTTTATGTAACCCACACATATTTTACACTGTTTTTCTCGTCACTAAATGGACTTTATAAAGATACCATTTTTTTCATCATTTCATATAATTTACTATAAAAAATATTGTGAAATATGACACAAAAATTGAAAAACACCAACTTTTTCGAACTTTGACCCCCAAAATTTCTTATGTATCAACAACCGTCAAAAAAATTTATTCCTTAGTAGTTTCTAAATTTAGTACTGAGTTTAGCAATACCCAATGTTTACATATTCCTCGCTTTTTTCCTTATTTTATGCAACAATAAGTGCAAGTAGCACTTTGCCATTTCCAAAGAGTTTATTTTCAAAACTAGTGATAGTGACATTGTAACACTGATATCTGTCACTAATTCCTGAATAACCCTCCACATATACATATTTTTTTAAAGTACACAAATCAAGGTATTAAACTTGGGGTATTTTGACTCTTTCCATGCAAACCATTTTACCACAAATCTATGCAAAGTTTGAAAAAAAAAAAAAATTTTTTGGTGATTTTTTTTTTTTGAACGCAATTTAAGAATACATGTACTGTGAACTTTAAGGTTTACTGCCAAAAAGCACCCCAAAATATGTTCAGCAACATCTTCTGAGTAAATTGATACCACCCAAGTATAGGTATGTCGGGTCATTTGGGGCTAAAAGGCCTTATTTGGGGGTGCGCATTTCAGTTTTCCAACTTGGAATTTTCACATTTCGTCATCATGCACCCATGTCCTATTTGGGACATTTTTGAAGCCGGCCAAAGTAATTTACCCCCATCAAACAATATTTTTTAGAAAGGGCACACCCTAGGGTGCTTCAAAGAGTTGTATTTTAACACTTTCCATGCACTAGCTCTTTGTCAATCTTTCAGGTAGTCACTTTTTGTGTTATTTTTTCACACACATTGTACTTTAGGCATGAATTGTCAAATCCAGTTATGGGTTACTGCCAAAAAACACCCCAAAATATGTTCAGCAACATCTTCTGAGTAAATTGATACCACCCATGTATAGGTATGTCGGGTCATTTGGGGGCTAAAAGGCCTTATTTGGGGGGTGCGCATTTCAGTTTTCCAACTTGGAATTTTCACATTTCGTCATCATGCACCCATGTCCTATTTGGGACATTTTTGAAGCCGGCCAAAGTAATTTACCCCCATCAAACCATATATTTTTAGAAAGGGCACACCCTAGGGTGCTTCAAAGAGTTGTATTTTAACACTTTCCATGCACTAGCTCTTTGTCAAACTTTCAGGTAGTCACTTTTTGTGTTATTTTTTCACACACATTGTACTTTAGGCATGAATTGTCAAATCCAGTTATGGGTTACTGCCAAAAAACACCCCAAAATATGTTCAGCAACATCTTCTGAGTAAATTGATACCACCCATGTATAGGTATGTCGGGTCATTTGGGGCTAAAAGGCCTTATTTGGGGGGTGCGCATTTCAGTTTTCCAACTTGGAATTTTCACATTTCGTCATCATGCACCCATGTCCTATTTGGGACATTTTTGAAGCCGGCCAAAGTAATTTACCCCCATCAAACCATATATTTTTAGAAAGGGCACACCCTAGGGTGCTTCAAAGAGTTGTATTTTAACACTTTCCATGCACTAGCTCTTTGTCAAACTTTCAGGTAGTCACTTTTTGTGTTATTTTTTCACCACACATTGTACTTTAGGCATGAATTGTCAAATCCAGTTATGGGTTACTGCCAAAAAACACCCCAAAATATGTTCAGCAACATCTTCTGAGTAAATTGATACCACCCATGTATAGGTATGTCGGGTCATTTGGGGGCTAAAAGGCCTTATTTGGGGGTGCGCATTTCAGTTTTCCAACTTGGAATTTTCACATTTCGTCATCATGCACCCATGTCCTATTTGGGACATTTTTGAAGCCGGCCAAAGTAATTTACCCCCATCAAACCATATATTTTTAGAAAGGGCACACCCTAGGGTGCTTCAAAGAGTTGTATTTTAACACTTTCCATGCACTAGCTCTTTGTCAATCTTTCAGGTAGTCACTTTTTGTGTTATTTTTTCACACACATTGTACTTTAGGCATGAATTGTCAAATCCAGTTATGGGTTACTGCCAAAAAACACCCCAAAATATGTTCAGCAACATCTTCTGAGTAAATTGATACCACCCATGTATAGGTATGTCGGGTCATTTGGGGGCTAAAAGGCCTTATTTGGGGGTGCGCATTTCAGTTTTCCAACTTGGAATTTTCACATTTCGTCATCATGCACCCATGTCCTATTTGGGACATTTTTGAAGCCGGCCAAAGTAATTTACCCCCATCAAACCATATATTTTTAGAAAGGGCACACCCTAGGGTGCTTCAAAGAGTTGTATTTTAACACTTTCCATGCACTAGCTCTTTGTCAATCTTTCAGGTAGTCACTTTTTGTGTTATTTTTTCACACACATTGTACTTTAGGCATGAATTGTCAAATCCAGTTATGGGTTACTGCCAAAAAACACCCCAAAATATGTTCAGCAACATCTTCTGAGTAAATTGATACCACCCATGTATAGGTATGTCGGGTCATTTGGGGGCTAAAAGGCCTTATTTGGGGGGTGCGCATTTCAGTTTTCCAACTTGGAATTTTCACATTTCGTCATCATGCACCCATGTCCTATTTGGGACATTTTTGAAGCCGGCCAAAGTAATTTACCCCCATCAAACCATATATTTTTTAGAAGGGCACACCTAGGGTGCTTCAAAGAGTTGTATTTTAACACTTTCCATGCACTAGCTCTTTGTCAATCTTTCAGGTAGTCACTTTTTGTGTTATTTTTTCACACACATTGTACTTTAGGCATGAATTGTCAAATCCAGTTATGGGTTACTGCCAAAAAACACCCCAAAATATGTTCAGCAACATCTTCTGAGTAAATTGATACCACCCATGTATAGGTATGTCGGGTCATTTGGGGCTAAAAGGCCTTATTTGGGGGGTGCGCATTTCAGTTTTCCAACTTGGAATTTTCACATTTCGTCATCATGCACCCATGTCCTATTTGGGACATTTTTGAAGCCGCCAAAGTAATTTACCCCCATCAAACCATATATTTTTAGAAAGGGCACACCCTAGGGTGCTTCAAAGAGTTGTATTTTAACACTTTCCATGCACTAGCTCTTTGTCAAACTTTCAGGTAGTCACTTTTTGTGTTATTTTTTCACACACATTGTACTTTAGGCATGAATTGTCAAATCCAGTTATGGGTTACTGCCAAAAAACACCCCAAAATATGTTCAGCAACATCTTCTGAGTAAATTGATACCACCCATATATAGATTTGTTCTGTTGTTTTTGGGGTGCTACGCCAATCTTTGACATGTGCTTGTCAATTTTCTAATTTGACATACAGTATCTTCTTTGCTTATCTTCTTTTTAGGGGCCTTTTTACATACCCCAGTTTTATGAACGTGCATATATTTGGTAAGCTAACACCCCAAAGTATTGTAAATGGAGTGTTTTTATGCTATGGATGCATCCGTTTGCTCCAAACAAATTAGATACTGTTTGGTGGTCATTTTTCATTTTCACACCCACATCAGTTTTGGACTGTGATTTAGGAGACACTGTTGTTTTTTACTGCATGAAAACTCTCCAGGTTGTTTTCTGCAAGGTCTCCTGAGTACACCCATGCCCCCATGCATAGGTTTGCCAGGATTTTGGGAAGGTTCAAATACAATTTTTATGACTTTGTCATTGGAGTTGAAATTGAGATTATTTCTTCAGCTAGGCCTAGCTTTGGTTTTGGGTCTACCGCATACCCCAGTTTGAATTATTGCCAGAATTGTTTATATTTGTTATGTTGACACCCCAAGGTATTGCATATGGAGTGCTTTGATGCCATGGATGCAACGGTTTTAGCCCAAAACATTTGAGAAGGTGTGTGTGCGGTAATTTTTCAATTTTCAGATTTTTACGCCCACAGTAGTTTTGGACTGTGATTTAGCAGACACTGTTGTTTGTTACTGCATGAAAACTCTCCAGGTTGTTTTCTGCAAGATCTCCTGAGTACACCCATGCCCCCCATGCATAGGTTTGCCAGGATTTTGGGAAGGTTCAAATACAATTTTTATGACTTTGTCATTAGAGTTGAAATTGAGATTATTTCTTCAGCTAGGCCTATCTTTGGTTTTGGGTCTACCGCATACCCCAGTTTGAATTATTGCCAGAAAATTGTTTATATTTGTTATGTTGACACCCCAAGGTATTGCATATGGAGTGCTTTGATGCCATGGATGCAACGGTTTTAGCCCAAAACATTTGGCAACAAGGTGTGTGGCGGTAATTTTTCAAATTTCAGATTTTTACGCCCACAGTAGTTTTGGACTGTGATTTAGGCTAGGGTCAGACGAGCGTAGTGTTCACGTCCGTGATCGCGCCTAAAAGTACGTCCGTGATAGCATGACATAAAGTCCAATGGAGCCCGACACACGAAGTACGTCCGCACTGAACTGCGGACGCACAACGGCCGCGGCCCACGGACGCAAGGCAGGCAAGAACGTAGAACCGCTAGAACGGCCGCACAAAGTGCGCTGCGTCCGCAACGTCTGCATAGCTTTGTGTGTGAGTGATGGAACGTGGTCAGACGGACTGCATTTATACGTCCTGCATTTTTCACGGACAAAATGGTTTTGCAATTGAATTTATTGTCCCTCCTACATCTGTCAAAAAATAAATGTCAGTGAAAAAACGGACTGTGTGACCACTACTGCGTCTTCCGTACTGACGATGTCCGTACTGCACGGACGTACAGTCCGTAGAAATCACGCTCGTCTGACCCTAGCCTTAGCAGACACTGTTGTTTGTTACTGCATGAAAACTCTCCAGGTTGTTTTCTGCAAGATCTCCTGAGTACACCCATGCCCCCCATGCATAGGTGTGCAAAGATTTTGGCAAAATACAGCACCAATTGTAGAACATAAAAATGTACGAATAAAATGTAAAAGTCTGGTGCCTGTCAAACTGGGGATGCTCTCTAGGGGAGCACAGGCTGTTGTCACTGAAGTGCATGAAACGCAAAATGTTTTCATACCTTCTACGTGACATTGATTGGAGGTAAATGGGGGTAGAGCAGATGGGGCTACTGCTCCAGCAGGAGCGAATTGAGGGCTTCTTTATGATGCCCTCAGCATAGTAAGTGCCCAGAATTTCAGAAATTCTGGCACATCTAGCGGGGTCCATTGCTGCCTTGCCAAGTAGGAGTCTGGCTTCGCAGCACAATGCTGATGGGCATACAGATTTGATTGGGCCACGATGTGGCCCAACAAATCATCCCCATAAACACCTGCAAAAACTGTGTGGCGGTAAATCCTGCAACATCAATATTGATGCCAGGATTTGCCGTGAAAGGAGGGATATCTGGCCTCTGGCGATGAGGCACTACCACACTCCTCAGCTGGAGCTGTGCGTCTCCTGCTGGCAGGTGGTGACCCAGGATCTGCATCAGAAACATCACTAGATACATCAGCCAGCATAGATAATGTATCTAGCGACGCCCTCTGAGCAGTTAGCGGGGTCGAAATGAGGGTCTGAGTCTGACGCAGATGCCTCAGATTCTGACGCCAGGATGGCATATGCCTCCTCGGCGCTGTACACCCTCTCAGACATTATATATAATAGATTATAAAATTTTATAATTATTATATATATATAAGCGGATTGTTGGTTCTTAGAAGAACCGTTGGGTTTCACAAGAAAATACAAATAAACACCTAAATCTCTCTAAATCCCTCTAAACCTGCCTCAATTCTTCTAAATCTCCCTAAAATCTCTCTAAATCTGCCTCAATTTTTCTAATCTCACTAAATCTCACTAAAATCTCTAACCTGTCAAATCTGATCTCTCTCTCTCGCTCACCAAAACACAAGTGAGGAGAGGGAGGGAGAATCACAGAGGTCAGAGCCAATATTTACAAAATATTGGCCTGACCTGACAAATTAGAAATTTTATTTTGAATTTTTTCTAACTTCTGATTGGATGTTGCTAGCCTGCCTCTCTGATGAGGCAGGCTAGGAACATCCCACTCAGCCCCAAGATGACCCTGCCCTTAGAACCCTAACCCTACCCCTGACCCTGCCCTTAGAACCCTAACCCTACCCCTAACCCTAACCCTAACCCTACCCCTAACCCTAACCCTAACCTACCCTAACCCTACCCCTAACCCTACCCCTAACCCTAACCCTAACCCTAACCCTACCCCTAACCCTACCCCTAACCCTACCCCTAACCCTACCCCTAACCCTAACCCTAACCCTACCCCTAACCCTACCCCTAACCCTACCCCTAACCCTAACCCTACCCCTAACCCTACCCCTAACCCTACCCCTACCCCTAACCCTACCCCTAACCCTACCCCTAACCCTACCCCTACCCCTAACCCTACCCCTAACCCTAACCCTAACCCTAACCCTACCCCTACCCCTAACCCTAACCCTAACCCTACCCCTAACTGTCAGTTTATTTTATTTATTTTTCTTTTTTTTACACTTTTTTTACACACTTTTTTTTACTTTTTTTTTAACTTTTTTTTACACTTTTTTTTTCTCTGCTGGGTGCCTTGATCCCTCGAGGCACCCAGCAGAGCACCTGATCACTGAAGTGATCGATTTTGTACTGAGTGCCACGATACCTCGTGGCACTCAGTACTTCCTGCCGCTACCGGAAGTGATCGCTCGGGGGAGCGATCACGGACGGACCGGCGGCAGGTAAGTATATTACAAGGATGCCTCGATGTCGAGGCATCCTTGTAATATGCTCAGAGCAGCTGGAAGCGATCCGATCGCTTCCAGCGCTCTGTAGAAGTGCCGGGCACCTCTCCGGTGCAACCGGATGTAGATCGCTCCCGGGGAGCGATCACATGGTGCCCCGGCACTTCTAACGGCCATTGCACGGATGCCTGGACTCCCAGGCATCCTGCAATGGCGTTTGAGCTGCTGGAAGCGATCCGATCGCTTCCAGCAGCTCAAAAACGGCAGGACGTACCATGTACGTCAGCGGGTCTAAGAGAGACCCGCTGCAATGACGTACATGGTACGTCCGCGGTCGGGAAGGGGTTAAGTTTACTTATTTTGTCTGTAACAGCCCTTTTTATTATCATTCCCTGGACCTCATATGCAAATTTCAGACATTTTCGCTCAGTAGTTTCTTTGCAAACAGCTTTTCACTTTCACATTCATACAAACTGTTTTGCTAATTTATTCACCTCCCTCTGTCTGCGGTGTCGGCTTTTTCTCGGCTTTTTCCGGCGGCTTCGCTGCGTGTGATCGGCTCCTGCTCGGGTTTTTCCGGCGTCTTCGACGGGTTAATCCAGATGTTTTTGAGGGTTTTCGGCGTGCATTCGCCGGGTTTTGTGGTTAGTTTTCGTCAGGTTTGCGGTAGCTTTTCCCTGCAATTCGGGGACCCTGTGGTGCTTGCTGAATACACCACAGGGTCACCGAAATGGGATCGGCAAC
Source organism: Leptobrachium leishanense (assembly GCA_009667805.1). Lineage (NCBI taxonomy): Eukaryota > Metazoa > Chordata > Amphibia > Anura > Megophryidae > Leptobrachium > Leptobrachium leishanense. Next base: position 252,053,104 of record CM019067.1, read on the forward strand.
ACGAACCGAATTGAAGAGAACGAAAAGTCACCGAACGTGCGGTGACTTTTCGATTCTCTTTGAATAACCCTGTTATCAATACATTTAGTGGATATTCCTCTGGAATTTTTTTTGCGTATTACATAGGTCTAGTTGTCTTGCTAAAAAGTATTATGTCTCACTTGATTGGACTGAGTCTCTCTATTTTCTTTAGTGTCAGAATCTGCACACCTGGGCATATCAAAGGAGGGATTACTGGTGTTTGTACTATAAAAATGGGGTGTATGAAAACAGAATATTGCACTTTCATTAACCCTTTCGCTGCTGAGGCTTTTCCCGCCCCTATGCTGAGGTCATTTTTACCTGTTTTGCGCATCATGTTTAAACGTGTTTTGAAGGCTTATTTTAGTATATGACCCAGACATATTATATATCGTTCTTTCCGTCAAACTCGGTAGATTCATAATATGTCATTATTATATGTATACGTTATGTCATGTCTGTATATTATAACAAAAAATGCAATAAAATATGTATTTTCAATAATTTACAATGTGTAAAGTGTTTTTTTCCACATTTTAACATGCGAGCAATTGCGGTTATATTTTGTATGGGGTGCGCTTGTTAAAAAAATTAGAGATGGGGTCTCGTTACATTTTTTTTTGGGGAAAATGACACTATTTTAACAAACGCACCGCATACAAAAATCGTTAGTGCAGCATCATTGTTCACATTATAATTGAAATGGGAACAATATTGCTGCATTAACAAACCAAAAAAAATAAAAAAAAAGTGTTTATTTTTTTTTTATTTTTTTTTTTTAATTTTTCTTTATTTTTATTTTTCATTTTTTTTTTTTTTTACAAAATTTTTCACTTTCATGTTTGGTATCGTTGGAACGGCCATGCTCTGGCCGATCCAACGATACCAAAATTTAACCCCTAGCTGCCACGGATCGGGAGATAGGGAGTTCATTGGAACTCCCTATCTCCACAGTTGGTGGCAGTTAGGGGTTAACTCTAGGACTGGCGTCATCGTGCTACGCACGATGACGCCAGTCCTCTGGGGGAGTTCCCGGAGGCTTGGCCGACATCCAAGATGTCGGCCAGCTCCGGGAAAGGATCGCGAACCGGCGCTTTTCAGCGCCGATTCGCGATCCAGCTCCCCAGGGGTTAATGCCAGGCATCATTTGGAAGGGCAGGCTGTGCCCTTCCAAATGATGCCTGGGTTAACCCCCGCAGAGCCGCCGATCGGGAGGGAGAGAGGTCCGAAGGACCTCCCCCCCTCCCTTTCAGGCGCCTCCTCCGCACATGCGGGGGGGCGCCTGAATTAGGTGTCATCGCGCCCCCGCGATGACACCTAATTCTGGCGGCTGCTGGTCCGGATGCCGGGCTGACATCCAGGATGTCAGCCCGCACCGGAGGGGCCAGCGATCGGCCGGAACCCGGCCGAACGCTGACCCCAATGGGAGGACGCGCTCAGCGCGTCCTCAGCACACCAGCGGGACTGCTGAGGACGCGCTCAGCGCGTCCTCAGCAGCGAAGTGGTTAAAGACACATATTGTACAAGGTTATTCACAGATTACTCTTCCGTTCCCTGCACTTTGGGGAGTCAAATTCGCCGACCCTGCGGTGAATTCAGCATTCACCGCAGGGTCCCCAAAGTGCTGGAAAAAGCTGCCGACCACATCTGAAAAACTGCTGCAAAACCCGCTGATTCACACAGAACAACCGTCGCAAAACCGCCGAAAAAATATCAGAATGATCCGTTAAACCGCTGAAAGAAATACAAACGCACCCCGACAATCTGCCGCAAAACTGACAAACACATTTGAAAAAGGCAGACGATCTGCCAAACAGAGCGCCGACCAGCCACTGGAAAAAGCCAACACGCCAGCAAACGGATGATAATAATAAAAGAAAAAACCACTGCAACTTTTAAAAGCTGTTGGCAAAAAAACTACTGCACGAAAATGCCTGGAGCTAATATATAAGGTCCTATGAATAATAATAAAAAGGTCCAGTACAGAAAAAAAAGCAATTTAAAAAAAGATCAGAAAAAAAAAAACTTATCTACATGAACGTGACAGGTGATGGTGTGATATATTCATTGACTTAAAGTGATATTTTAAACAACCGGCTTCTCACCACCATGTTTTGTTCCCTAGCATGAACTGCTGAGGACGTGTGGGGAACGTCATCATTGACTCCTAAGGAAAGATAGGGGTTCCTTTGAACCCCGATATCTCCCGACTCTTGGCAGCTAGCAGAGTCATGTTTGGTATCATTAGAAAGGCCAGAGCGTGGCCTTTCCAATGATACCAAAAATGACCATGTTTAAAGTAAAGAAAGAAAATAAAAATAAGAATAAACAAAAAGAAACATTTGTTTTTTTAAGACGTGAAATGGCTCAGCAGTGAAGGGGTTAATTCCTAATGTTAAATAATTTTAAGAACCACACGTAGCAATTAGAGTGACCACAGATTTTGTTTCTCTTTGAATATCTAAAATTGGTCAGTAGATGGTTGTGGCAGTAAAAATATAAATAATTCCAGATCAGGATAGTACTGTTTCTATTTAAATTCAATTTATTAGTTTATAGAAATGTATTCTTGGAGTTTGGGAAATTATATGCAAATATGTCTTGGTTTTAGAAGAGTGGCGTAGCATAGGAGGAGAAATATCAGAATGGAGCTTGCTCTAGGCAAACATGGAAAATGCCTGGTGATTTGACATTTCAGGTATGTTAAATATAGTCAAAGTCTTCTTGTGTCTGATATCTTCCTCCCAAGGATCAGCATCTGGATACTTGTGGAATCTTGCAGCTGAGAAGGTAATTGAACTCTATGCATGGTGTTCACTGTTTTTAACATATTAATTTCCCTCTGGCCACAGCTTTATTCTCTCACTAGAAAGTGCTGAAAAAGAAATCTTGTCAGAGATTAATATTGAAAGCAAAATTACAGTTCTTTCTCTTAACCATCAATTGCGTGTCGGAGAGAAGATTAGTCCCCTCAAAAGTCAATACTGCTGTACATGAACTTCAACTTGAGCTTTTTTTGTTTTTTCATCAACTTCCGTCTCCAATATATTTATAGTCTCATTCAGAGAGCACTGAAATATCACGACATGTCGGTGATCTCCTGGTCTCCGCACTTCGGCAAGTTCGATCCACCAACCCTGCGGTGAATCCAGCATTCACCGCAGGGTCCCCGAAGTGCGGTGAATCGATCCCGCCGAACGAATCGAAAAACCACGACAAAACCGGTGAATCGATCTGAAAAACTGCAGAAAACCCACCGAATTCTTCCGACAATCCACCACAAAACCGTCAAATCGATCCGAAAAAAGCAGACGACCCGACGAACAGACTGCCGACCAGTCAGTGGAAAAAGCCGCCAAAGTCGCCGAACAAGGGTAAAGGAAAAAAAAAGCAACCTTTAAAAGGTGTTTTCCCAAAAAACGACTGCATGAAAATACCTGAGAATAATATATAAGGTCCTATGAATAATAATAAAAACGTCTGTTACAGAAAAAACCAAAAACGTAAAAAAAAAAATCGGGGAAAAAAAAATTTCTGAAAAATTCCTAAAAAATCCTAATAAAGAGACTTTTTGCTGCAAATGAAAAGAATAAACGGTTGAATAACTATTTCATAAAAACGTTTTTTTTTTTCTACGGTTAAACCTATGGGATTTATCTGATTAAACGTGTTGAGTGAAATCAGGGCATTTCACTGACTTTTTTTGCTGTTCGGTGTTCTCTGAAAAGATTAACCACTCTATGGGGATTTCACTGCCACCGAAGGCCACCGTATTTCGCTGGCAATTTGCCAATATTTGGTGAATTGCCAGATTTTTGAATAGCCAAATGGTCACGAAATTGCACCGTACGAAATTGCAATTTCCAGACCAATTCGGTGCTCTTTAAATAACCCTGTTTGAATAACCCTGTATCTCATGGACTGCCAACTGGGTGGTTTTCCATTCATTAATAGAGTTGTGTTTCTCAGAGTTATTCCCTAAAATATTCTATCAAAATGATTGATGATTCTCATTACATCTTGGAAAAGGCTGCTCAATTAATGACATTTTGTATTTGTGTAGGGACCACAATTGTGGAGGCAACATTGGTGTGCGCATGGGGTGTGCCGCATGTGCCTGGGCACACCCTAATCAACCCTGTGGGAACTGGCCCAAGCAATGCACAGTGTACCTTAACCCTTTCACTGCTGAGACATTTCACCGCTGTGTGCTGAGCTCATTTTTACCGCTTTTGCTCATCATGTTTAAATGCGATTTGAAGCCACATTTTATTATATGACCCACTCGGCAGATTCATAACATATCATTTTTATATGTATACGTCATGTCCTGCCTGTGTATTGTAACAAAAAATGCAATAAATTTAGAATTTTGAATCATCTACAGCATGTAAAGTGTTTTTTTTCCACATTTTATCACATGAACATTTGCGGTTATATTTTCTATGGTGTGCGCTTGTCCACAAATTAGAAATGGGACTTGTTAAATTTTTTTGGGGGGGAATTACGTGATTTTTAGCAAACACACCTCATAGAAAAAAATCATTAGTGCAGCATCATTGTTCACTTTATAATTGAAATGTGAACAATATTGCTGCATTAACCCCTTAACGCCGCAGGACGTACATTTACGTCCTGCATTAGGTGGGCTTTGACGCCGCAGGACGTAAATGTACGTCCTCGGCGTTTACAGCCCCCCTCGCTAAATACTTACCTCCTCCGGTCGCTCCCACGCTGCTCTGACTCCCGCGGAGTCAGATCAGTGTGATCCCTCCTCCGGCGCTGTGACGTCATCGCGCCGGTGGCGCGATGACGTCAGTTTCAGGCGTCCCCCCCGGCCGGAGCAGGGGAAGCGCCTGGAGGGGAGGGATCCTTCGGATCCCTCTATCTCCCGATCGCCTGGTCCCCGGCGGCTGTGGCCAGCATCGCTGGAAGGGTCACAGCCTGACCTTGCCAGCGATGTATGGGGGTTAACCCCTTAGTTGCCCCAGGTCGCGACCGGGCACTAATTTGTGCCCGATCGCGGCCTATTTCCGGTGGGGGCCGCCATCTTGGATGGCAGCCCCCACCTCTGGGTCACCCCCGGTCAACTGACTCATCGCGCCATGCGCGATGATGTCAGTTAACCGGGAACCCCCTAGCTGCAAAGGGATTTCCTATGGAAATCCCTTGCAGGAGATAGGGGGGTTCTTTGAAACCCTTTATCTCCTGATCGGTGGCAGCTAGGGGGTCATGGCTGATATTGCTGGAAAGGCCAGAGCATGGCCTTTCCAATGATATCAAACATGACCATGGTAAAAGTAAAATAAAAGTGTAAAAAAAGTAAAAATAAAAATAATAAAAAAATAATAAATTAAATAATAAAAAAATAATAAATATAATAATAAAAAAAGTTTTTTTTTTTTAATGCAGCACTATTGTTCACATTTCAATTATAATGTGAACAATGATGCTTCACTAATGATTTTTTTTTTTGGGGGGTTTAGCTAAAATCACGCAATTTCTCCCCAAAAAAAAAATGGGTTCCCCGTTCTAATTTTTTTAACAAATCTACCCAATAGAATATGACCGCAGAGCCTCGGATAATAAAATTTAAAAAAAAAAACACTTTACACACTGTGGAAGATTGAAATTTTATTGAAAATTCACATTTTTTTACATTTTTTGTTATAGCATTATGGCAGGGCATGACATATACATATAATAATGATATATTATTAATCTGCTGAGTCTGACGGAAAGAACGATATATAATTTGTCTGGGTGGTATAAGAATACGTGACTCAAAAATGGTCAAAATGAGCTCAGCAAACTTCTACTTCCGAAACAGCGCCGAAGTTGTAAAATTACTCCCGTCCTTAAGGGGTTAATAAAAACAACACACAAATAAAAAACATGTTTTTATTTTATTTTTTTATATTTTTTTAATTTATTTATTATTTTTTAATTCTTTTAATTTGTTTTTACTTTGACCATGGTAAGATTTGGTATCATTTGAAAGGCCATGCTTAGGCCTTTTCGAATGACACCTCCATGACCCCCTAGCTGCCACAGTGCTGGAGATATCGGGGTTCAAAAGAACCCCTTATCTCCACTCGCGAGAAGGGAACCAGGAAGCAGGACACCGCGATCGCACGGAGGAGAATGCAATCGCGGGAGGACAGCGAAGGAGCGCAGGTAAAGGTATGTATCCAGTCCGAGTGTGGCAGGGGGTTAATGCTTTCAGCAATGAAATTTAACCCTGAGCCGCACTCGGGAAAACCACCAGGGAGGTTAATATACAACTAAACCAAGGAAAAAATGAAAGGAATACACAATGTAATATGTATAGTCTGCCCATTAACCCTTTCACTGCTGAGCCATTTCAACCCAGTGAAAAAAAATGGTTACGTTTTTATTTTATTATTTTTATTTTACACTGAAAATGGTCAAGTTGGGTATCATTGGAAAGGCTAGACTCCGCCCTTTCACACCTCAATCGACCACGTACGACACGGGGACGGAGATACAGAGGTCCGAATAAGTGGGGGAAGCTGGATGCTGATCCCTTGTGGGGGGGCCACCTCTAGAGACCCCTATGTTGAAATGCCGGTTAATCTGGATTTGAGTCTGCCAAAGCAAAGAATGGTGGCAATATGACCAAGCAAGATCCCAATATTGGCAATTGGGCCAAATTAAATCAATGCATGGGTGTTTTAAATGTGAAATTCAGCGTTGGTCTTACCTTTAAAAAAATGTCCCTTTTTTTGGAAGGGAAAATTTGGTCAATTTTGTATTTGATATTAGACTGACTTGTGTTGTCTCATAGTCTTCATCTTAAATAATACGGAGATCCTTAGTTTGGCTTTTTTAGATTTTTCTGCGGTTGATATTCATAAATTTGATACCTGTGTTATCTACGTAGGTTCTTAAAAATGAAGAACAATCTATATGAAAAGCTCCAGTCGTTGCACCATTTCTGTACATACAGGAGGGCTACATATTGTTTTGTCTACTTTATTACTACTTTATTTATTTCTGAGACCCATTCCCCCACCCAGGGACATCGATAACAATGCTGTTGCAGACATTGCCCCAAATACCTTATGTTTTCTGGGGACTCGGGAAGCTTTTGGAACGGAATAATAATATTGTATCAGAAATCTGATTGAGGATATTTATTTTTCCACCGAAGGTGAGAACTCTTAATTGCAAAAGGTGACCTCTGTCAAATTTATTTGTTTTATGCAATGTGACTGCCATTATAGCGAGGGGCCGTAATATAATGTGTCAAAATGCAAGCTCGTCTATATAAATATTTTACACTTGGGAAACAGAATTCATAGTCAATAAATGAATGGAATATTAGTTCCTCTGTTAAAAAGGAAATGTTCTAGTAATACCTAAAGCAAGCTGTGTTTTTGTTTTGCCGTGCTTTACATTATTTATTACGTTTTATTATTTGTTTGTAGCCTCAAAAAATCCACATTACATTTAATGTATGCCTTCACAACTATTACCCAACTCAACATTTGTTTCATATCGCCAGTGTTTCATTTATTTAGCCATTGCTGTGCACATTACTGTATTTTTCAGATCAGTCCCATTTGCTTTTGTTTATTTTTTTACGTATTGATCTGGTGTAATAAGAAAAGGAGTCTTCGTTTTTTCTGTGGAAAAGATACAAAATTTATAAAAAAATACAGCTTTATTTTGTGTAATTTCTTTGCACAATTATAGCATGGAATAGTCATTATTTTTTTATCTAGAAAGTACGAATACATTATGCAATTATGCACAGCTATCCGCAATTATATAGTTGCCATTTCGGTGAAGACTTCCATTACATTTAATGAGAGCTCTGTGTGAACCTGGACCGTACGAGGTTAATAGTAGATTGCTCTAATTGTTCACAATGAGGAGTTTTAGAGTCTCCTATAAAATAAATGGTACGAATTATCAAAGAAACTAGGTTTTGAAGAGCGAGATCAATTCTGCATGAGTTGGAAGTGCTGTACAAACTTCATAATCATCAAAAAATTGCTAGGATAGTCTATAAGATGGGAAGGTAGAAGGAAAATTAAGACGTAGCTTATGGCATTTCAGTATTCATGGTATAACACTTTTTAATTGCAAATATTATACAATAATTTTGTTTACATCCCCCAAATATGTGGATTATTAGTGACTATGGGAGTCTGAAGAAAAGAGAAGGAAGAGCGGATAAAAATCAAGATTCTCTTTAGCCGTCTGGGACTCTACCAGGGACGGCACAGTTCAGGCCTTTGCCTTTTTCTACCCCCCCCCATTTTTTCCCCCATATGTACCCCCATTTTCTCTCACAAGCAGAGTTTTTCTACCTTGAAGAGACCCCCCACTTTTTTTCTCTCTTTTGCTGATGACTTTTTCCCACCCCCCTCCCTTCCCTTTTGTATTGGATGTCTCTTACTTTGTGATTTATGTGCGGCCCTACGATGCCCCTTTATTTTTGCTTGTCTCTCTCTGACTCTTTATTCAAAATAAAAATGTTAATACATAAAAATCAAGGTTCTGGTCCAGAACATGACTGAACACTTAAGTTAGCATGGATCATTTATACATTTATATACTTCAAACTACAGCACATCTTGATCTCAGGAGTTCTAGATTTTTAGAACAATAAACAGAAAAAATAAAAATATAAGGCAGGGAAAAGCATGGTTAGTCATAAAGTCCTTGTTTAATTGGCTGAAAGCTAGCGCTTGTCCAATTAAGGCATGGATGTTGGACTATGTCATGGAAAGCAAACTTCGTGGAATGTTGGACTACCAAGAGTGGTCCTCATGTACCCCTAACAGGCCTGATTTTAAGGAATACCTTGGGGGAAATGCAGACTGAATCCTGCAATCATTGAGCAGCAAATCCTATCATCTGTGCTGTGCTTCAGATATCTGGCAAACCTGGCCTGTTAGGGGTCATTGAGTACCAAGGTTGAGAAGAGGGTTCACCACAAAATGTAAACCATTGGTGAGCCTCAAAAACAGGAAGGCCAGATTAGAGTTTGACAAACAACACCTAACAAATCCTTCACAGTTTTGGAACAAGATCCTATGGACAGATGAGACCAAGATCGACTTGTACCAGAGTGATGGGAAGAGAAGAGTATGGAGAAGGAAAGGAACTGCTCATGATCCTAAGCATACCACCTCATCAGTGAAGCATGGTGGTGGTAGTGTCATGGCGTGGGCATGTATGGCTGCCAATGGAACTGGTTTTCTTGTATTTATTGATGTGACTGGTGATAAAAGCAGCAGGATGAATTCTGAAGTGTTTCCGGCAATATTATCTGCTCACATTCAGCCAAATGCTGCAGAACTCATTGGACGGCGCTTCACAGTGCAGATGGACAATGACCCAAAGCATACTGCAAAAGCAACCAAAGAGTTTTTGAAGGAACAGAAGTGGAATGTTATGCAACGGCCAAGTCAATCACCTGACCTGACTCCCATTGAGCATGCATTTCACTTGATGAAGACAAAACTGAAGGGAAAATGCCCCAAGAACAAGCAGGAACTGAAGACAGTTGCAGTAGAGGCCTGGCAGAGCATCACCAGGGATGAAACCCAGCGTCTGCTGATGTCTATGCTTTCCAGACTTCAGGCTGTGATTGACTGCAAAGGATTTGCAATCAAGTATTAAGAAGGGAAAGTTTGATTTATGATTATTATTCTGTCCCATTACCTTTGGTCCCTTAACAAGTGGGAGGCACATCTGCAAACTGCTGTAAGTCCTACACCGTGCACCTGAGTTGGATGTACATACCCTTAAATTAAAGCTGACAGTCTGCAGTTAAAGCACATTGTGTTTGTTTCATTCCAACTCCATTGTGTTGGTGTATAGAGCCAAAGATGTTAGAATTGTGTCGATGTCCCAATATTTTTGGACCTGACTGTAATGTTTGTGATCCATACAAGAACTATGGTGCACTACTTAAAACGTTATGTGTGTTTTTCTGTTTTCTGTCATGGGTATTCAAATAGAGCCAAATCTATCAGAGGGTCTGATATTTTGTGGGGTCTGATCTAGGGTCCGATATCTTGGGGGCTCTGGTCTGGTGTCTGATATTTTGTGGGGTCTGATCTAGGGTCTGTTATCTTGGGGGCTCTGGTCTGGGGTCTGATATTTTGTGGGGTCTGATATCAGACCCCTTATCGACCCCTAGATCAGGCCCCACAAATTATCAGACCCCAGATCAGACCCCCAATATAGCAGACCCCACAAAATATCAGGCCCCAGATCAGAGCTCCAAGATATCATACCCCCAGATCAGAGTCCCAATATATCAGACCCCACAAAATATCAAACCCCCAGGTCAGAGTCCCAATATATCAGACCCCCAATATATCAGACCCCCAGATCAGAGCGAAGATATCAGACCCCACAAAAATCAGCCCCAGTTCAGAGCCCCCAAAATATCAGACCCCCAGATCAGAGCCCCCATACATCAGACCCCCAGATCACAGCCCCATACATCATACCCCAGATCAGGTGCTCCCATACAGAGACCCCAGATCAAAGCCCCCATATATCAGACCCCCAGATCAGAGCCCCCAATATATCAGACCCCCAGTTCAGAGCCACCAAAATATCAGACCCCCAGATCAGAGCACCAAAAAATATCATTCCCCCATATATCAGACCCCCAGATCAGACCCAAATATATCAGACCCCCAGATCAGACCCAAATATATCAGACCCCCAGATCAGACCCAGGGCCCAGATTACCGCAGTCCTCCAGTCCAGACCCGGAGCGCGGGATCCTCGTGGCAGGCGGCAGGCATGCAGGCAGGCAGATGCTCCCTCTCTAACGTCATCAGAGGGGGCCGAACGGCACACCTCTAACGTCATCAGATGGCCCAGCGGTCGGCGCACCCTCTTTGATGTCATCGGAGGAGCCGGTGGCCATCTTGGAGTCTCCAGGGACAGAGGCTTAGGTAGGCCGCAGTGACTCCTCCGAGTCCTGTGGCCTATACAAACCCAATGCTGCCGCTGGAGTGACCGATCAGGCGGCCACGAGGTTAGGCGGCCACCATTTTGGCCTAATTGGAGAGTCGCCACTGTTTATATTGAGGAATACATATCCTGAGATAGAGCCCTCTGTTATTCCATGATAAGGGATTATCACCTCCGTCAAGCTAACACTAGCGCCAGCATTAGCGCTAGCTTAAAGGAGGTCATAGTGCTGCAGCCAGATTGCCTTTGAATCGCTCATGGGTTAAAAAACCTATTAGCGCTCGTTAATTTGCGATTTGTAGTGCAGGTTTACTGTACTTTGCGCTCCTTATACCTAACATGTGGAGCATAAAGTGCAAGCACAGATTAACTAGCGTTAGGATCACTTGGTCTTAACGCTAGTTAATAAGAGCTGGCGCTAATGAAAAATTTACCACCGGCTCAGAGGTGTAGGTAACGGATTGCACTGCTGCAAAATCCTTACCTGCAGCTCAAAACCCGCCCAAAAATCACACACCTCTCATCTCGCGACGAGAACAGGGGCCGATCTTCTGATTCTGGCCACCAGGAGCAGAGGGAGACTGGGGGTAGAAAACCCCCCCAAAATTCAGATGCTCACTTCTCTTCCCACGTGAGAATGGCGGCCCTATCCTTTGCTTCTGGCCGCGAGACTGGGGGAACAAAGTCCCAAGTCTCCCTCCGCGATCACTCTGCCGACCAGCAGGATCTCGCAAGAGATGAGATCCTGCCGGCCATGTGACCCGACAAGAGAAGCCTCCATGGAGTCCTATGGATTACATGAAGCAGATGCTGGGGATGGCGCGTTAGCTCTGCCCCCAGCATCCGTGAGCCTAACAGCTGCTGTGGGACGGGCTGCTGGACTCGACGCCTGCCCCATAATCTGCTGGTGAAACCGTGACAAAGAGGGGAAATAATTCACTAATTTTTCCCCTTAGCATCCCGGTTTTAGCGAGCGACACGCGATAGCGCCCAAAGGGTCTTAACTTGATTTTGCTTTGTAATGCATTAAAAAGCACTCATTAGCATATCAAAAGATAATTTTCACACCTTTTTAAAGCAGGATTAGTGTGTCTCTCCCTGGGGAGAAAAGTAATCCTTTGTTTTACGTGTCTACATATTACCCTAGAGAGACATAAAACCAGCTGCAAACAGCAGCCCTAAACTGCACTGTAACAAAAAGTTCAAATAGATTACTGCTGCAATACAGCTACCGGGGATAGGGCAGAATACAGGGAGAGCTCTAGGGTCACTCACTGCTCTACAGGGATACTATTATAATGACTGGAAATCCCTTTACAGTAGAGATACAAGGTGGTACAGTAATTCCCATATACAGGCATTATGCCACATATAGATATTATATTTCTTTGGTATTTTTTCGGAAGCTGCATTGTTAATCTCATTATGACCACTACAAATCCCCATAAGAAGGAGATCTAACTTTTTATTATTTATGTTTATCACAGTTATTGTATGTAACGAAAGGCCATTTCTGCCTGTATGATAATAATACAGACCCTGTTTGAAATTGTGTGATATAAAAGGACACCATATAGAGCTCAGAATCTTACATTTCAACAATATTTCTGTAAAGGATAAACGTATGCATGAAAAATTAAAGTGGGAGCAAATAAACATTTTAATTTTTTAACTATCTCAGAATAACAATCTCTGTGTGAAACGTCTATTTTACCCTATATTTAAATGTTAACTTCACATTCCATGTTACAAATAAATGTGATGACAACATTTTTTCAAAAAAATATCACTTGGTAGTGAATGGGTTAATCATGACATTTAATGCCCTTGGCATCCTGTAATTTGTCTGACTCACAGTATAGTTCTGTTGAGAGAGTTAGGGGTATTTGTAACCTCATTATTACCAGCTGTATTAGTAGAAACATAGAAAAAATGTCGGCAGATAAGAACCTTTCGGCCCATCTAGTCTGCCCAATTACATGGATACTTTACCTGGATTTATCTTTTGTTTAGGATAGCCTTATGCCTATCCCATGCTTGCTTAAATTCAATTACTGTTTTGGCCTCTACCACTTCAACTGGAAGACTGTTCCATGTATCCACCACCCTCTCAGTAAAATAATGCTTCCTGATGTTACTTTTAAACCTTTGCCCCTCTAATCTAAGACTATGTCCTTTGTTTTGCTACTTTATTTCCTTTTAATATACTCCTTCCTCTACCTGTGGATTCCCTTTACGTATTTAAATGTTTCTATCATATCTCCTCTGTCTCGTCTTTTTTCCAAGCTGTACATGTTTAGATCATTAAGCCTTTCCTGGTAACTTTTCTGCTTCAAGCCGTACACCATTTTAGTAGCCCTTCTCTGAACTCTCTCTAAGATGTCTATATCCTTCTGGAGATACGGTCTCCAGTACTGCACACAGTACTCCAAGTGAGGTCTCACCAGTGCTCTGTACAGTGGCATGAGCACTTCCCTTTTCCTACTGCTAATACCTCTCCCTACACAACCAAGCATTCTGCTAGCATTTCCTGCTGCTCTATTACATTGACTACTTACCCTTAGATCCTCTGAAAAATAACCCTAAATCCCTTTCCTCAGATGTTGAGGTTAGGACTGTATCAAATATTTTATATTCAGCCCTTGGGTAGTACAAATATTATTTTACAAATAAAGAGAAATAGAGTTTAGTGAAAAAGAAACAGTTGATCGAAGAACGGCCTGATCACGAGAGGTTACAATCTAATGACATTAATGGTACATATTAAAATACTGTAAAATGCTAGTCTGCTGCAATTTCAAAAGAACCCTGTTTTAAGCCTTACAAATGAAAATTCAGAGCATGAGAACGCCAGGTTCATTGTGAAGCAGGCAAGCTTGGCAAGCCTCCCTTGCCATTTATTTGTAACCTCGGAGACACGTTGCAGGGAATAAACGTGATGATGTGACCTCTGATGGAAAAAGGCTCATCATATATAAAAATAATATTACTATTACAGTAATGCTAAGGCTATGGTAATGAGACTTTTACCGTGGCAGTATTGGGTTACTTTAATCTGAAATAAAATAATGCCACAAAACACAGATTATTGCCAATTCGTTCAGTAACTATGGCCAAGGTCAGGCATTTAAGGTCTCTATGTAATGGTTACTTTATAAATAGGCAATTTAAAGCTAGCCAGGAACAAAGCAATAATTGCACATGAAAGGAAACCAGGCAATTTCTATTTTTATACTTTTATTATCTCAAAAATCTGTGTATACTAAGTACATCAGTGAAAAATAGTGTTCCATATTATGTGATTTGTCGATATGTATACCAAGTAATCTGCAATTAATAAACTTGCTAAAATAGGCGCACATCATCTGTTTTACCAAACGGCAAATAAAGTATAGTTCAATAGTGAAAATTATGTAAAGAGGTAATTGCTAACCTTGACACTTAAGTTGAATATTGCAGATATAAATGGCTGAGCATCATGGGAGATGTAGTTCCAAAACATTTGGAGGGCCAAGGTTGTTGATCCCCCTAAAGCAGTGGTTCCCAACCACTGTCCTCAAGTACCCCCAACAGGTCAGGTTTTCCAGATATCTGAAGCAAAGCACAAGGGAGATGATTTGCTGCTCAGTGATTGCAGGATTCAGTCTGCATTTCCCCAAGGTGATCATTAAAACCTGGCCTGTTAGGGGTGTTTGAGGACCGCGGTTGGGAACCACTGCCCTAAAGCATGTGTTCTGACCATGTGTTTGTTCCATATTGTGCCTGTACTCTCCATCCTGTCCATATTAAGCAACCTTTGTAAAACTGCTAGATGTTCTAAAAAAGTACTATATGTCATTGTCATCAGTCATTGCCATAGGGTGGCTGTAATGGAGTGGACCTTGTCACGTGAACACCACAGCAGGGTAAGTGTTTCATCAAGCAGTCTTTATTCCTTATAGCATAGGTGGTTACAGGTACAGCTGCTTAGTTCAACAAATAAACAAAAGAAGAAAACCTCTCTCTGCTATCCAGCAGTCAATGTAACAATAACCAGTGATTGTGTCTTCAAATCATAGTCCTTTTGGAGCCGTCTCTGTCTGAGGGGAGATCCACCAAAATGAACCTCCTGTGCCTGTATAGGCGTGTCACTTTTAAAGCCCCATCAATTACAACATCAAGCCTTTGTGTGTGTTGCTGGGCTGATCAACCCTGCCAAGTTAACCCTTTCCTCAGGGAACCTTATATACACCCCATCACAGTGGCCCTGCTTGGGATTTGGAAAGGTTCTCTAGTGTTGTTGTTTCCTTTTTCATACAGAAATGGGAGATGTTGCTTGGTTAGGAATCACCAAGCAACTTATTGAATGAAGTCCTCAGTAATCATCTTTCCTAGATATTTAAGCATGGGCTGAACGTCCCATCTGCCCAGTCAAAATGGGTTTGGGATGGCTAGGAATACATACTACCTCATACCCCCTTTTTCATTGGGCTCCCACCTGTATGGTCTCTAGCTGATGAGCACCATCCTCTCTCCTACCAATTTGACCAATCTTCCATGTCTCCATGTCTTCCATGAACTCAACTGATTTTACCTCTTGGCCATAGATGGTTGTTGTGCCCTGTTAGTAAAGATGTTAGGTTGTTAATCATTTCTCTACTTTTCTAAAACTCACACTCATAATGCCTTCCATGACAAATATTTGTATATAACTTACCAAAGTATGAAAACACCTTCCTTCATCCTGAATATGTAAACTTTCCATGTACCACAGTCTCCTTTTGGTGGAAATATGCGATAGCATTTATACTTTATTAGCCTCTATAGGATAATATTGAAAATGTACTGTACATTACATAAATATATCACAATTCTCTTTTTACATTTTTTGTGCTTCAACTCCCAACATCATGACCATGCTTCTACTCCTGTATTCTGACCATGTGTTTGTTCCATATTGTGCCTGTACTCTCCATCCTGTCCATATTTCTACTCTCAAAAGCTGTCCATCCCTCTGATCTGTGGTCTACAGCTACTTTTACTATCACATCCTGCCCTTTTCCTTTTTTTTTTATTTATGCCAATCTTTTAAGTCTTTAGTCCTGCCAAAACATGAGCTCCCACATATTGGCCAAGCTACTTCTCTTGAATCCCTTCCATGTACTTGCTTCTGTATTATGTCTATGCTTCCATTTTCTTGGTTAAAATAAGTGCCATAGCAACCAACATGGCTAAACCAGTAAACATTTGCTCAAGTCGGCAAGAAATGGTAAAGAGAGAAAGACAGCAAGATAAAGCAGAGAAAGCACAAGAAAAGGTGCAGTGAGAGAGAGCGCACAAGAGACAGCACAAGAAAGAGGGAGAGAGGGAGTGACTGTGTGAGGGAGTTTGAGTGAGACAGTGAACCATGAAAGAGCACAAGTGAGCGTGTCAGTGGGTGAGTGTGTTTTGGTTTCACAGTTGCAGAGATGCTAATATTAAGTTCTTCAGTTTCCCCAGTCTGAGGTCCTGAGCTGCACAGCTTGTGTTAGTTCTTGCAGTCACAGGTATTTATAAAGCTCTAGCAAGTTCTGTAGCGCTGTACAATGGGAGAGGCAGAATAACAAATGTCTATACAAGTTAAACACACAGAACAGTAGGAGAGTGGACCCCCTGCCCAAGAGCTTACAATCTAAGAGGAGAGGGGTGACACACTAGGTGTTGGTAATAGCTGAGTATGTGAAGTAGTGGGGTGCATGGGGGCTGTGGGCAAGATGGAGCAAGAAATGTAGTTTATGTGAAGCTTTGATGGGTGCAATAGTGGGTGGAGTAGTGGGCGGGGAATATTCAGGAAGTATGAGCTGAAGAAACACCCATAGCTGAAGGGCGTCGCCAGAGAAGATGAAATGACTGAGTTTAAAGCAAGAAAAGAAACACTTTTTTTTACATATTTTTAAAACTTTTATTGATTTATTCTAGTTTGTCTATAGGTATAAAATGTCAATTTAACAAAACTTTTTCTAGACATGCATATCCCTATAACTGTGGCAATGGCCAACTATTTAAATTGGGGCCGAATGTAGGGCGATGTTCTAGTCCATCTAGGGACAAATGACTTGGCTAGCAATGAGGTTTCTGAGATTAAGGAAGATTTTTGTGTTCTTGGAGGTGAAATACAGCAGATTGCGTCCACTGTGTCATTCTCTGAAGTTTTGCCTGTGCATAACATTCAAGATAGGAAGATGCGCAATAGGGAATTCAATTTGTGGCTTCGGGAATGGTGTCGGGAGCAAGGATTTGGCTTTGTGTCCCATGATAGCTCTAATTGGAGCAGAAAGGAACTGTATAAAAACGATGGTTTGCATCTTACTCATAGGGGAACATATGTTCTCAGTGAGAAGTTCAAAGGTTTCGCAAAGAAATATTTAAACTAGGAGGGGGGACAAAAGGGTAAAAAACAATCTGCCTGATTGTCCCCCAAAACTAAATCGGAGGGTGCAAGCAACATGCGGGGTAAAAAATGACAAGCTCAGAGTCGTGTCTATAAATGCTCGCAGTTTAGTCAATAAAATCAATGAACTGGAGGCAATGATGGCAGCTGAAAAAGTAGATTTAGTGGCGGTTACTGAGACATGGTTCAGTGAGAAAAATAACTGGGACATAACAATACCGGGGTACTATTTATATAGAAAAGACAGAGAAGGTAGGATAGGAGGAGGAGTGGCCCTGTATGTGAAAAACAACATAAAAACGAACCAAATAAAAGTGAGCGAGGTGAACATAGAGTCAGTTTGGGTTACGCTAACAGTTGGCAATCATACAGTAGCTCGTGTAGGGGTGATCTATAGACCCCCTGGACAAGTAGAAGAGCTAGATAATCTACTGGTTGAGGAAATAGCCAAAATGGCAATGAAGGGGGAAGTTATTATCATGGGGGACTTTAATCTTCCTGATGTAAACTGGAAAACCAAAATAGCTGGGTGCACCAGGAGTACAAATATTCTAAAGTCCTTACTGGGATTATCTCTAACACAAGTAGTTGAGGAGCCGACCCGTAAAGAGGCCATATTGGATTTAATACTCACAAATGGAGGTTTGGTATCGGACGTTGTTGTAGGTGAAAATTTGGGATCTAGTGATCACCAGTCAGTATGGTTTAATATAAGAACAGGGATGGAGATGCACCACACAAAAACAAAAGTTTTAGACTTTAAAAAAACAGATTTTTCTAAAATGAGATTTTGTGTGAAGGAGTCATTATCAGACTGGAGGAGTTTAAAGGGAGTCCAAGAGAAATGGGATTATTTAAAGGAAGCATTATTGAAGGCCACAGGAAATTGCATTCGGCTTGTTAGCAAAAACAAAAAAGGGAAGAAACCACTGTGGTACTCTGCAGAAGTGGCCAAAATAGTGAAGAACAAGAAGATAGCATTCAATAATTATAAACAAACTCAGCGTGAAGAAGATAGGCAAACCTATAAGATTAGGCAGAAAGAGGCAAAGCAATTTATAAGAGCTTCCAAAGCACACGCAGAAGAGAAAATAGCTCAGTCAGTAAAAAAGGGGGACAAAACATTTTTTAGATACATAAACGAGAAAAGAAAAGTAAAACAAGGATTAGTTAGATTAAAAACAAAGGAAGGAAGGTATGTAGAAGAGGATAAAAGTCTCGCTGACTGCCTCAATGAATATTTTTGTTCAGTCTTTGCAGAAGAAAAGGAAGGAAAGGGACCTCAGTTAGGAGAGAACAATAAAGAGACATTTACATATGAGTTTACAGAGGAGGAGGTTCTAAAGCAGCTGTCTAAAGTAAAGACAAATAAGTCAATGGGGCCTGATGGGATCCATCCTAAATTATTAAAAGAGCTCAGTGATGTAATAGCAATACCGTTAACAGATTTATTTAACCAATCCTTGTTAACAGGAGTCGTCCCAGAAGACTGGAAATTAGCAAATGTTGTGCCCATTTACAAGAAGGGTAGTAGGGAGGAATCAGGGAACTATAGGCCAGTTAGTCTTACGTCAGTAGTGGGGAAATTAATGGAAACCATGTTAAAGGAAAGGATTGTTGAACATCTAAAAACACATAGATTACAGGATCAGAAACAACATGGGTTTACCTCAGGGAGATCATGCCAAACTAATCTTATTGATTTTTTTGATTGGGTAACAAAAAATAATAGACACAGGTGGTGCAGTAGACATTGCTTATTTAGATTTCAGTAAGGCTTTTGATACTGTTCCGCATAGAAGGCTTATCAATAAATTGCAATCTTTGAGCTTGGATTCCAATATTGTTGAATGGATTAGGCAGTGGCTGAGTGACAGACAACAGAGGGTTGTGGTAAATGGAGTTTATTCGGCGCAAGGTCTTTTTACCAGTGGGGTACCTCAGGGGTCAGTACTTGGACCCATTCTCTTTAATATTTTTATTAGTGATATTGCAGAAGGTATTAATGGAAAAGTATGTCTTTTTGCTGATGACACAAAGATTTGCAACAGGGTTGACGTTCCTGGAGGGATCAGCCAAATGACAAATGATTTAGGTAAACTAAAAAATGGTCGGAGTTGTGGCAATTGAGTTTTAATGTGGATAAGTGCAAGATAATGCACCTGGGACGAAAAAACCCAAGGGCTGAATATAGAATATTTGATACAGTCCTAACCTCAACATCTGAGGAAAGGGATTTAGGGGTCATTATTTCAGAGGATCTAAGGGTAAGTAGTCAATGTAATAGAGCAGCAGGAAATGCTAGCAGAATGCTTGGTTGTGTAGGGAGAGGTATTAGCAGTAGGAAAAGGGAAGTGCTCATGCCACTGTACAGAGCACTGGTGAGACCTCACTTGGAGTACTGTGTGCAGTACTGGAGACCGTATCTCCAGAAGGATATAGACCAGTGGCGTCACTAGGGTTGGTGTCACCCGGTGCGGTAACTTATGGTGTCACCCCCCCCCCCCCGAGTTTTACGGATTTTTTTTAACTACTCTCACTCCTAAATCAGTACTCCCATATAACAATGAATGCTCATACACACAGCGCACATTACTGTGAGGTTTATTGCTGTGGCAGCTCTCTCATATGTTCACACACAATTTTTGCCAACTGCCAGCAAGTACGGTGCCTGTTTGAAGGCAGTGAAAGCACACATGGATATAATTTCAAATGTATCTATTGAGATAAATAAAATTATGAAATGTTTAAATTCAAGCATTTTTACAAAGATCAGCCACGCATGTCAAGTATACTGGATCACAGCCACTCTAATTGGTTGAACAACAAAATCCACAGAAACATGCAGTGTGTATGAGTGTATCACAGAGCTGCACAGCAATAAAACCCACAGAAATGGGCACTGTGTATGAGCATATCACATAGCTGCACAGCAATAAAAACCACAAAAACCTGCATTGTGTAATGAGCGTATCACAGAGCTCCACAACAATAAAACCAACAGAAACGTGCACTGTGTATGAGCGTATCACAGAACCCACAGCAATAAAACTCACTGTAATGTGCAGTGTGTATGAGTGTGTCACAGAACTCCACAGCAATAAAACTCATTGTAATGTGCAATGTGAGAGAATAGGCTCAGTTTATGTTTCTTATTTAAGAACAGTGCTGATAGATTTACCATATGTTGAACTTTCGCCAGCCTGTGTGCAGGTTTTTCCTAGCTGTGTTGTTCAAAGTAACAACATGGAAAAAACAGGGCTTAGTGAATAACCCCCTAATGTAATTGTTATTTCTCCAACCAAGACCACCTGAAACCAGTTATACGTGACCCTTACAGAATATCTCTCCAGGTCAGCAATGCCATTTTACTGGTTTAAGACTTAAAAGCCAGGGAGGGAAGGGATTTGAGGGAAGTCTGCACAGAGCAGGCCACTTAACCCCCCTCCGCCCATCTGCATTTTAATGGTTGCAGTCACTCTGCTCTGGGTTTTCTGACTCTTAATATAAGCACCCCTTACCTTGCCGTTGTAGACAGCTGGAGGGGGATGTGAGGGCAGACACTGCATTTTCTCGGGCTGTATAAGGGATCTCACTGTGCTCCTTCACACTGACCTGCACAGCCTGACACCACGTGTCTGCACATAGACATGATCTCCTGGGAGCTGGGGCAGGAATGCAGAGGCCATGTGTTCTTCCATCATAACCAGCAGCTTTCCTATGGGGCCAGCAGGACTTCATGGAAGCCTGTTATGCAGGCTAAAGAGCTCGATACATGCACACATGGGAGGGGCAAATCCAGGCTGGCTCACCCCATCCCAGAACCCCCCCCCCCCTCTCGGCAGGCCCACACTCTGTGTAACTTGGGTGTGTATTTGGTGATCCTGCAAAAAAAAAAAAACACTAACTGCTGAGTGACTGAGAGTATACTCACCATCTCAGCACTGAGCTGCCTGCTCCTCTGTCCACTCGGCGCGTGAACACATCCGTCATTGGCCTCCTCCGCATAACTGCACGTGACAGGATGTGTCCACATCACATGACTTTCATCCTGTGAATCACGCTGGAGGGGGCAGCGCCAATTAGCCTGCCTTTCATGCCACATGCTATGCACATGGTAGGCACTCTGCAGCGCTGGGGCCGGGTCAGACAAGGACCGGATTCAGACTCTCAGCATGGTGGACGCTAGGAGGAAGTGACGTCATGTGACCACTTCCTCCAAGTGCTGCAGCTCAGCAATACAAACGCTTGCTTGCCGTATTCTCAAACCGGCGGCAGCAGGTCTCATGGGATTTCTGATCCGGCGGGGCTGCAGGCGCCGCCCCCTGTAAATTGCCGCCCTAGGCCTTGTCGGCCTAGGCCAAGATACATGGCTGGTTACACACACTAAGTTGGAACTTGGTTCTACCGGCCGGCGGCGGCGGCCGCCGCTATGAGGGGGAGGGCGGTAACTGCACGAGGGGCGGGCCGTGTGGCCCCGCGGGCGGTTCAAGGAAAACAAAAAAAGGCTCGTGACGACGGTGTCACCCCACCACGGGTGTCACCTGGTGCGGGCCGCACCCCCCGCCCCCACCCAGCGACGCCACTGATATAGACATCTTAGAGAGAGTTCAGAGAAGGGCTACTAAAATGATGTACGGCTTGAAGGAGAAAAGTTACCAAGAAAGGCTTAATGATCTTAACATGTACAGCTTGGAAAAAAGACGAGACAGAGGAGATATGATAGAAACATTTAAATACGTAAAGGGAATCCACAAGGTAGAGGAATGGAGTATATTTAAAAGGAAACAAAATAGCAAAACAAGAGGACATAGTCTTAGATTAGAGGGGCAAAGGTTTAAAAGTAACATCAGGAAGCATTATTTTACTGAGCGGGTGGTGGATACATGGAACAGTCTTCCAGTAGAAGTGGTAGAGGCCAAAACAGTAATTGAATTTAAGCAAGCATGGGATAGGCATAAGGCTATCCTAAACAAAAGATAAATCCAGGTTAAGTATCCATGTAATTGGGCAGACTAGATGGGCCGAAGGTTCTTATCTGCCGAAATTTTTCTATGTTTCTATGTTTCTAAATGCTATCTCCTGCATGATTGCTGATATAGAAGGCAGGTCTCGTTAATTCCTATTTTCCTCCACCATTGTATTTTTCTTTAGGGAGTATCTTGGAGTGGCTGCTTGTAGACCAACATTCACTATAACAAGAAAGTTAACAAGATGGGAAGTTTAAATTAAGCGTACATGTAATAGATACCAATACCAGTAATAGAAACTTTTTACCCTGTGAAACGGATAATCAATCCTAATTATATGTGTTCCCTCACCCTCTGTGTCTCATCTTTTTATTTTTTGTTATATGCACATTATGATTTGGAGTTCATGTTCTACTCATTGGTAGTACCCAGGGTTTTTTTTTTGGAGCCGGTACACACTGGTACGCCGTACCAGCACCTCCCGGCATTTTTTTTTATACAGTGCGTGTGGCGGCACGTGGCCACCACTTGTCAGGACGGGGGAGACAACAGAGACAGGGCGGAACTCACTCCCTCCATGTGTGACTGGTGAGGGGGGGGGGCGCTGGGACGGCTGCCTCCTCCATCCCAGACCTGGTGGTCTGTGTGGTTGTGGGCCGTGCTGCAACTGTTTTCAGTGCTTAGAGCATAGAACGCAGAGCACGCACACACTGAGCAGTCGCGAGTGCCGCCGGCGATCGCTGATGACCTGGCAGTGTCACCTGACCGAAGGCGCTCACTGACTGTGTCAGAGAAGGTCATCTGTCATCACCAGCGGCACTCGCGACTGCTCAGTGTGGGCGTGCTCAGCGTTCTGTGCGCTAAGCACAGCTCGCAGTTGCAGCACAGCCCACAACCACACAGACCACCAGGGACGCAGAGTCTATCTGGGATGGAGGAGGCAACCGTCCCAGCGCTCACCAGTCACACAGGGAGGAAGTGAGTGCCGCCCTGTCTCTGTTGTCTCCCCCGAACTGCCAGCCACAATACCAGTCTGCCTTGCAAAATACCAGTCTGCCAGCCATATTACGAGTCTGCCATGCACAATACCAGTCTGCCAGCCATATTACCAGTCTGCCATGCACAATACCAGTCTGCCAGCCATATTACCAGTCTGCCATGCACAATACCAGTCTGCCAGCCATATTACCAGTCTGCCAGCCATATTACCAGTCTGCCATGCACAATACCAGTCTGCCAGCCATATTACCAGTCTGCCATGCACAATACCAGTCTGCCAGCCATATTACCAGTCTATATACAGAATTTTGATATAATACTCTTGGTGTCCCTTGTTTTTATTATATATGTTACACTGACACACTCTTTATTACTCCCCCTTTTAATAGGTGAATATTGCCCTTTTTTAAAAATGGTGTATTAAGGTTCTTTTGGTTATATCACAGGTTTCTCTTATTGATGAATAATTGAGTCACTGATTGGATTGTTTCATTTGCCTATTTATATGTGTTTGGTGTATTGTGCATCTAGACTTACCAAAGACCTGCATGTCAAAACGTTGTCTTCTTTTAGTGCTCACTGAGGATTAAATCCTTTCTAATTGACCACATTCAGGAGTCGGTAATTATTCTTTGGAGTGTTTGGGATTGGAAGTGTGTCCTTGCAGACTGGTGGTTCCTTGCTGGTTGAAACATACATTCGTGCGGTGTATTTATTAGTAGGGATGTGCGTTTCGGGTTTCTGAATTTCGGAATTTTCACGAAATTTCCCGATTTGTGTTTTCATATGCGGCCGATTTTCCGAAAATTTTTAGATCCGAAAACGGCAGATCCGAAAAGTTTTCCGAGCCGAAACGAAATATTTTCGGACTTTTCGAATGGACTTGAAATGTGTCAAATCGAAATTTATTGCTTTGAAACGAGGAGAACAGACGTTCCGAAAAAATGAAAATTTCCGAAATCACGAAAAGTCGATACAAAAAACGAGCTAAGTGACACGAAAATACGAAAAATGGTCGATATTCCGGAAACATGTACAATTCCGAAAAACGAAAATTTCCGAAATCACGAAAAGTCGATACAAAAAACGAGCTAAGTGACACGAAAATACAAAAAATGGTCGATATTCCGGAAACATGTACAATTCCGAAAAACGAAAATTTCCGAAATCACGAAAAGTCAATACAAAAAACGAGCTAAGTGACACGAAAATACGAAAAATGGTCGATATTCGGAAACATGTACAATTCCAAAAAACAAAATTTCCGAAATCACGAAAAGTCGATACAAAAAACGAGCTAAGTGACACGAAAATACGAAAAATGGTCGATATTCCGAAAAAAAAATGTACACGAAAAACGAGTCGAGCCGAACCGAATCGAAACAGAAATCGGTCGAAACGAGCCGAATCGAAAAGTTTGAAACTCCGAAAAATCGAATCGAACCGAAAAAAAATCGGTGCACAAGCCTATTTATTAGGACACGAAAAATAGTCAAACTCATAATCAGTTTTTCCCTGGGCGTGAGAGTACCCTCACATATTTTTCCAGAAAAAAAGGACTGGTAGTACCTATCATAAAATGTTGTCCTGGATGGGTCTTTTATCTAATAAAGGTTTATTGGATTTAAATAATTGTTTTCAAAGAGTTATAAGGGCTCTACTCTCAGTCTAGCGTAGATATACTCTTCTTTAACCCTTTCGCTGCTGAGGCTTTTCACACCTCTGTGCTGAGGTCATTTTTACCGGTTTTGCTCATCATGTTTAAACGTGTTTTGAAGGCTTATTTTAGTATATGACCCAGACATATTATATATCGTTCTTTCCGTCAGACTCGGTAGATTCATAATATGTCATTATTATATGTATACGTTATGTCATGTCTGTATATTATAACAAAAAATGCAATAAAATATGTATTTTCAATAATTTACTACGTGTAAAGTGTTTTTTTTTCACATTTTAACATGCGAGCAATTGCGGTTATATTTTGTATGGGGTGCGCTTGTTAAAAAAATTAGAGATGGGGTCTCGTTAAATTTTTTTTTGGGGAAAATTACACGATTTTTAACAAACGCACCGCATACAAAAATCGTTAGTGCAGCATCATTGTTCACATTATAATTGAAATGGGAACAATATTGCTGCATTAACAAACCAAAAAAAAGAAAAAAAAATGTTTATTTTTTTTTTATAATTTTTTTTTAAATATATTTTTATTTTTAATTTTAATTTTTTTTAAAAAACTTTTTTCACAGTAGTGTTTGGTATCGTTGGAACGGCCATGCTCTGGCCGATCCAACCATACCAAACTTTAACCCCTAGCTGCCATGGATCGGGAGATAGGGAGTTCATTGGAACTCCCTATCTCCACCGTTGGTGGCAGTTAGGGGTTAACTCTAGGACTGGCGTCATCGTGCTACGCACGATGACGCCAGTCCTCAGGGGGAGTTCCCGGAGGCTTGGCCGACATCCAAGATGTCGGCCAGCTCCGGGAAAGGATCACGAACCGGCGCTTTTCAGCGCCGATTCGGGATCCAGCTCCCCAGGGGTTAATGCCAGGCACCATTTGGAAGGGCAGGCTGTGCCCTTCCAAATGGTGCCTGGGTTAACCCCCGCAACGCCGCCAATCGGGAGGGAGAGAGGTCCGAAGGACCTCCCCCCCTCCCTTTCAGGGGCCTCCTCCGCACATGCGGGGGGGGGGCGCCTGAATTAGGTGTCATCGCGCTGTTATTTTTTAATGTTTTATCCCTGAAGAAGTGCGTTTATCGCACGAAACGCGTTGGATCCTTGTATTATTATTATTTTTATTTTGTACACCCCAATAAATTTTTCTGTCTTGACTCTGGATGGTGATTGGTGGTTCCTGCGGCGGCAAGGATTTCCAGGCTGAACATTCTATGAGCGACAGATGTGGTGTGAAATCTCCTATGAGACGATAAGTTTTAAAGATTATATATCTTGTGAGTGCTATCCTAGCAGGGGCACCTCTTGCAATACTCTTTGTATATACCTGTATGCGCTATGAGTCGCTGTTTTTTACCTCTACAGATTCCCGTTTTTCCATATTTATCCTTTTCATACTGTCAAGACGCCCAAGGGAGAGACGTCTGGGATATCTAGAGGTTGTATTTTTGTTTATATTGCCTGCTGTCACACTCCAATTGTCTGTATACTTATAAACAATGTAATCCCAGCAATAACTGTACTTCTTTTTGATGCAAACCTTAATGGTACCAATCTAGGTGCTCTATCACCTCCGTCAAGCTAACACTAGCGTTAGCGTTAGTTTAAAGGAGGCCATAGCGCTGCGCACATATCGCCTTCCCCGTTACGCTCGTTAATTTGCAATTCGTAACGCGTGTTTACTGTACTTTGCGCACCCTATAACTAACATGGGGAGCTCAAAGTGAAAGCACAGATTACCTAGCGTTTGTATCACTTGGTCCTAACGCTAGTTACTAAGAGCTGACACTAACCAAAAAGTTACCACCAGCTCAGAGGTGTAGGTAATAGGTTCCGCTGCGGCAGAATCCGTTACCTGCAGCTCAAAACCCCCCCAAAAATCAGATACTCACCTCTCTTCCCACGTGAGAACGGCGGCCCTATACTCTGCTTCTGGCCACCAGGAGCAGAGTGAGACTGGGGGAACAAAGTCCCCAGTCTCCCTCCGCGATCACTCCGCTGACCAGCAGGATCTCGCGAAAGGCAAGATCCTGCCGGTCATGTGACTCAGCAGCACAATCCTCCATGGCGTACTATGGAGGGGATGCGGGGGATGGCGCTTAGCACTGCCCCCAACATCCGCGAGCTTAGCAATCGCTAAGGGGCGGGCTGCTGGACTCGACGCCTGCCCCGCGATCTGCTGAGGAAACCAGGACGCAAAGGGGAAGCTAATTTTCCCCTTTACATCTCGATTTTAGCGAGGGGCAGCTGATAGTGCCCAAGATAATACTCCCAGTATGAATTCAAAGTACAGTGAGTTGTCATAGAATGCTGTAGAACCAGAGACAACTGAAAAAAATAGAAAGAAAACTATATACTGAAACTAGTATTACTACTAATTATCAGTTTACCCAAAATTATTTTCTTTGTCATTAAAGTAGATAGAACGAAATAGTACGTTTCGTATCCTTCTTACTTCGAGGTCTCCAAGAAATAATTTTTTTCCCATGGTACTTGCATGATAAAAACTGTTCTACATTCTAGTACCTTCAGGGTAAAGAACAAGTGTATATTTCGCTCACACTTTATTACTTATGAGCACATCCTGTAATTTTAAGACTTCTTTGCGAGCACTGAACTGCATATTTTAGTATTCCATTTAATCCTTAGCTTCTTATTAAATCAAGGCTATTTGAAGTAATCTCAATTTCACTGGAGTACAGTAATTTATCAAGGTGAGCTATGCTGTCCAGAAGAGAAAGAATTTGGTTTTTAAATAGCATTTAAGTCGCTGCGCCCTGGATGCAGCGCTGTATCTCCATAAAAAGTGTCTCATCCTCAGGTTCCAATCTAGAAATAAGTATCCTGAAATCCACATAATTATTATGCTCATAGCTTATGCAGGTTTCTCATCCCTGCCTGGGATGCCTCCCAGGTATTGATTGCGAATGATGAATGCAGTTTGCTATTAATTACACTGCCAAAGCTAAAAGCAGTTCAGATCCTGCGGTTCTCTACCCGTTCCCTTTGATGAATTGCCAATGGGACCTCGGCACATGAGTTTTAACTGATAATATTTTGCATCTTGGCGCATGAGAGACATGCAAAGTGCCCTCTAAAATATTCAGAGCACTGCTTTCATTTATTTCTTTTATAATGTGATTCCTTCAAAAGAAATACAACGTGTGAAGATGTACCAAACAGTACATGGTCAGCAAGGTTTTCTTTTTAGCGTCTGAATATGATATCAGTTCTATAAACCAACCTCACAGTATATATTTATTTATATTTTTGTGATCAGTTCTCTGGCGGTTTTGATGTATGGTTTGTACATTAGTGGTTGTTCAACGGGCATTGAGCGGTGGTGATGTTCAGTTGGCTTCCATTAATTGCAATATAGGTGAGTCGGAGAGGTTTCCATCTCTACTGCAGTGTAGATCTTACTTGCCATGAGATCTTAGGCTAGGGTCAGACGAAAGCAGTTTTAACGTGCGTTTAGACACACGAAATCACGGCCGTGCTAGCAGCAAATGACGTCCAATGCCGGGGAACACACGAAGTACGGCCGCACGAAAGTTCGTCCGCGCAATGCAAGTGGCAAACGAACGCATTTTTTCTAGAACGTCAAACCTCTAGTACGGACGTACAGAGTGCGCTGCGTCCGCATAGCGGCGTGTGTGTGTGATTAGGAGACGTCAGACGCTGCTAATGTCCGGCCAACATAACGTCCAGACACAAAAAGTGTTTTATTGATGATCCGTACAAAATCACGGACGAAAAGGCGCATCGTATGACTGCTATCGCGTATTCCGTGAAAAAATGCGTCCATTCGTTCGAACGCACGTTTTCACAGACAACGCGAAAAATGCGTTAGTCTGACCCTAGCCTTACTTCTTGTATGCCATAAATTTAACTTGATTCTCACACTGTTGAGCAAAAAATACACAGGTAGAATCTTTCCCACTGCAGCCTCTTAACAAGGGTACCTTGTTAACCCTTAATTGACAGAATAAAGACAAAAAAGAAAAGGGCGCAAGATAGGTGGAAATTGAAAAAATACCTCTGGAGCACCCCAGATTTTTTTTTTTTTTTGAGAAAGGATTTTACCAGGAAGGATACATTGAGATTTCTCTCGTTTTCAAGATACAGTTAGGGTACTCCTAGGGTTCACAGCAGATTGATAACTTTAAAGAGCGCTTTTGCTTCTTAGTTGGTTAATATAGCATGCACTGAAAAATCAAAAGAGAGCATATATTGTGCAGTATATTTAATTAAAAAAAATATATATTTTTAAAAAATCACAGTGTTAAAACAAACTCACAAAAATAGAGCACAAATAAATGTGCAAAACAGCATTTGCCACAATGGCCAGAACCTCCCGATTTCTGTACTCCAAACCTCCGGTCTGCAGTCCATCAACATATAGATCGAAGCCCGTTGGAATGGAATGGAACGCTGGCTCAGCATAAACTGAAGTTCGTTAGAATGGAACACTTGCTCAGCATGGATATTCGGCTTGGTCTCTGGCTTGATTTCTGGTGTACAGAACTTTGCTCAATGCATTTCGTGGGGTACACCCACTTCCTCAGGAGCTGTCTTCTTTTTTGTCTTTTTTGTCTCACACTGTTGAAACAGCCTTTTTAATTAATCAGGGCTCATACACAAGGGTCTACCCATCGTGCTCATCGTTTGGACAGACATGGTATTCTGCTTCTGGTTAGCTCAGTTTCTGCAACGTCCTTCTAGTCACAATCCTTAGTGTTCACCTTAGAGAAATGGGTTTTCGATTGGGGAATTTTTTGCAAATAAATCCCAAACTCTTCTGTTGGAATGGTCAATAACGTATTTTATGGCTGTATTTATTTATTTATTTTTAAAGTATTTTACCAGGAAGGATACATTGAGATTTCTCTCGTTTTCAAGTATGTCCTGTATAGCAGGGGTCGGCAACCATGACCCACCGGGTATTTCTGAACTACATCTACCATGATACTCAGCCACTCATCAGGTTGGCTGAGTCTTCATGGGAAATGTAGTATCAAAACATCTGCAGTGCCAAGGTTGCCTACCCCTGCTGTATAGACAGCAGACAGATACAAAGCAATGAACTTGATTTCTAGGGATTCTGTTCTAATAAGAGAACAGGTTTCTTTGCTGAAGAAAGAGTAAAGACATTCTTCACAGAAAAAGGGGAGAGAGAATGAAGAGGTACCAGTAGGACAGTTCTGTAACTACAGAGGGCATAATTACTAGTGAGGAGGACTTTGAGAGCCAATGGTGGGAACTAATTCAGAAAAAGGTCCTGAAGCTCCTGAAGACCCAGAACTTGAGCGTAAGCTTGGTTCTGGGTGGTACTAAGCACCTGGATCCAGAGGGCAAAATCAGCCTTATGAGATGTCCCCCCTCGTGGAGTTCAGAGCTGTGTGAGGACTCTAAGATTGAGTGGTCATACTGTGTAGAGCAGGGCTGTCAAACTCATGCCCCCCAGATGTTGATGCCTACAATTTCCAGAATTTCCTCAATGCAATAGATGGCGAGGGAATCATAAGAGTTGTAATTCAGAAACATCTTGGGGGCCAAAGTTTTACAGTCTTGGAGTAGAGTGTCCATTTAATGAAGAATATGGTCACTAAACAGTGAGTTTACTACACGATCAAGCTAAAAAAGCTTAATAATGTTATGATTTCAATTTGGATGTCGATCTTTGCATCATGATATCTCATTGGTTAATCCATGGACCCCCTCCATCATGTAGGTTTACAAAAATGTCTTGCTCTAATGACTAAAAATGGCAAATCATGACATATAATAATCATCACATATATAATAATATAATCACATATAATAATAATAAGACTATCAGGGTTATTCAAAGAGATCCGAATTGCTTGAGATAGGTAACCGAACGCTGAAAATCAGCGTTCGGTTACCTTTCTTAGCCATTCGGCTATCCAGAGAGCAGGCAATTCGCCAAATCCTGGCGAATTGCCTGAACATACGGTGCCTGTTCGGTGCCTGTTCGAGGGCAGTGAAAACCCCATGAAAAAGCACTGCTTCGGCTGTTCAGAGAACAAAAACCAGCAGTGAAAGGTTCCCCTAATGCCCTGCCATTCGGTGGTTTAATTCGGCAAATTTATTCAGGAGAATCCCATAGGCTTCAATGTTAAAAATATTCCGTTTTAATTCAATATCTGATAAACCGTTCTTTATAAAATTCTGCAGTAAAGAGTCTCTTTATTTATAGATTTTTTTTAGGATATTTTAAGCATTTTTCTGAAATGTTTTTTTTTTTTTTAAAAGTCCGATTTTTTTTTTTTAAGTTTACTTATTTTTTCTGTAACAGCCCTCTTTATTATCATTCCCTGGATCTCATATGTAAATTTCAGACATTTTCGCTCAGTAGTTTCTTTGCAAACAGTGTTTCACTTTTCAAACATTCACACAAACTGTTTTCCTAATATATTCACTTCACTCTGTCTGCGGTCTCGTGTGATTGGCTCCTGCTTGGGTTTTTCAGTGGTTTTAGGCAGGTTAATCCAGATGTTTTTGGGGGTTTTCGGCGTGCATTCGCTGGGTTTTGCGGTTAGCTTTCGTTGTGTTTGCGGTAGCTTTTCCCTGCAATTCGGGGACCCTGTGGTGCTTGCTGAATACACCGCAGGGTCACCGAAATGGGATCGGCAAAAGGAACCGAATTGAAGAGAACGAAAAGTCACCGAACGTGCAGTGACTTTTCGAATCTCTTTGAATAACCCTGTATGTTTCTGTAACATTGAGGAATATCTCCTATCATGGTAGCTTTTAAATTTTTTTCTTTGTGGGGTCGGGCTACTATCAGTGTCATTTTAGTCTATTTTTCAGATATCTAGTAAGGTTAGCATCTATTTTTAGAAGCTGATGTGTTTTAGTGAGAATGAAAATGAAACTAATATTTCAAGATCTGAGATGAAAGAAGCTCGGCCTATAATCTCATTTTCCACAGCTCCTTTTTTCCCTTCCACTATCAAACAGAAGACTTCTAACATCTGAAGGAGTGACTGCTTGATGTGATCTGCAATCTGCCATTCGATCATCAGCTTTCTCTTTCACGGGTCATGTCTTATTTAACTCCTAGAATCTATCCTTTTATATATTCTTTCTTTCAAAAGAAAAAAGGGGGAAAATGTAAGATTCAGTTGCCATCACACGCCTATTGAAAACAGGCACTGAAAAAACTTCAAATCCCCAGATCAGTCCATCGGGTGCACACGGTCACAGCCCCTATACTGCGCTGCTGTGCAGGTTTATTCAAATAAAGGTGGAAATCAGGAGAATTGGCAGGAGAAGAGAACATTTTAGACCAAATAGCCAATTTGGAAAGTGAGATAAATGGGGAAAAAAACGGGTTTAGTTATTTTGACCTAGAATTTTCACTTATCCAGTCATTCTCCTGAGTTTCACCTTTCTTTGAATAGACTTGATAATTTCATAATGCAAAATTGTCTATCAGGGTTATTCAGAGAGGTGAAAACCAGGAGAATGACTGGAGAACTGAAAATTCTAGGTCAAAATAACCGATTTGGAAAGTGAGATAAAAGGGAGCATTTTTCTGGTT
Organism: Leptobrachium leishanense; assembly: GCA_009667805.1. Classification (NCBI taxonomy): domain Eukaryota; kingdom Metazoa; phylum Chordata; class Amphibia; order Anura; family Megophryidae; genus Leptobrachium; species Leptobrachium leishanense. Next base: position 252,085,727 of record CM019067.1, read on the forward strand.
TGACTATTTTGACCTAGAATTTTCAATTCTCCAGCCATTCTCCTGTTTTTTTCCTCTTTCTGAATAACCCTGTATGAGTAAGTCCTAATGTTGTAATGGACAAAAAGTGCCTGTTCGAAGGCAGTGAATTCCCCCATAGAGAAGCAATGGTTAATCTATTTAGAGTCCACCGAACAGCAGTGAAAAGTTGCCGAAATGCCCTGCTGTTCGGTGGTTTAATTCGGCAGGTGAATCCCATTATTATTATTCAGGTGAATCCCATAGGCTTCAATTCTAAAAATATTCCTGGTTTTATACAATATCTAATAAACCGTTTATTATTTTAATTATTCTGCAGTAAAAAGTCTCTTTTATTTATTGATAATTTTTTTAGGATCTTTTAGGCATTTTTTGGGATTCTTTCAGCAAAGATTTTTACTCGTTTTTTTTTTAAAAAAAGCGTTTTTCTTTCTTCTTTAACAGACCTTTTTATTATCATTCATAGGACCTTATATGTAAATTCCAGACATTTTCATTCAGTATTTTTTTTGCAAACAGTGTTTCAATTTTGACATTTTCAGTTGTATTGTTTTTTTTTTTACCCCGTTCGTCAGCTTTTCGGCTTTTTCCAGCGGCTGGTCTGCACTGTGTTCGGTGGCACGTTGGCATTTTCCGACGTGCTCGGCGTGTTTTTTGCGGCGGTTCCAGCAGGTTTACGGAGGCTGTTCAGCAGGTTTTCGGTGAGTGTTTGAGTGTCCGGCGGGTTTGCGGCGGGTTTTTCGTGCACTCCGGGGACCCTGCGGTGAATTCAGATTTCTCCGCAGGTTGGGGAAATTTGATTCCTTGACGTGCAGGGAGCGAGAATTCAAAGAAACGTTGGCGACATTTTGGTGCTGTCTGAATAACCCCCTATATTTTCCCTTACACTGAAGTAGTCTATACTCGGTCACTGATGAATTTTGCTTGCAGACAGATTTGCCTCATCTGCTTTGTACTTTACTGAAAGACTCTATTTACTAACTATTACTTTGTTATAAAACGCTAGTATGGAAAATGATTGCTATTTTATATATTTGTTTACATTTATTTTACTCTATTTCTTATATATGATTTATAATTAACTGTACGGTTCTTTTGTCCTGTTTTTTTTCCTGGAAAACCATCAAAAAACGATTTAGACAACAGAAAAATAGAAAAAGATTCGGCTTAGGGGAGACGTCCCTGATGAAAACATTGAATAGCTGAAGATATCATTAGCCAGAATATTATTGTTTGGTTTGAATGTATTTATTTCTTATCATCGGGTTGTCTTTTATGTCATTATTGCTCATTGCTGGCTACAAAAAAACATACAGATAAGCTATAAGTATGTAATTACACATGTTTGTGGGAATAAGATTGCATGACAAGGCAGGTCCTGTAGGATAATTGAGCCATAATGAGCTTTAGAAACTATGCGCCAGCATTGTGGGAAGCTCTTTGTATCATCAATGGTGATGAAATGGCATTTTTTAATCATTATGGGGTACTATTAAGGGACCAGAGAGAGGTCTATTTACATTAATAGAATGAATATTTCAGTCTTTTGTATCAGTACATTTTCGTATAATCCTGGTTAAAAGAAGGTTTGTATACCGTAACGCTTGTTTTGTGCTAAATAAAGCTTTTAGCTTCTGTTCACTGTGCAGTATATGTATATATACCATATATTTTGATGTTTAAATTTGTCAAGACATTTATCTTCTTAGGCCAAGAGCAAAACCACTAAGTTTAGTCTGATTGTCAGGTTCTTAGTTTGATGATAAAGCAAAAACAATTTTTACAACTGTAGCGCTCACTCCCGGAGGAGCCGCGGAATTTAAACCTCGGGTCAGTCTCCCCGCACTAGGGAATAAATATACGCCAACACTGTTGTGGATTTTATAAGTTATATAGTTTACTGATCTCAAATAAACTGGCATATATAGAGCAGCACGGTATACATATATATTTACAGGAGTTCGTAATGCGAGAAACGCGCAGCGGAAAAGAAAAAGGAATTTTAACCCCTTCGTTGCTGGAATGTGAGTCCCGTACAGGTTGTGTCCCAAGAAGGTGTACGTGTATGCGTGTGTTGGTACCCGGGTACTAGATTCAACTGGCCAGTGAATGATTTCAATGTGTCTTCGAGTAGTTACATTGGGGCCCTGTAGGTTTAGACAAACTGCAGCGTGCTTTATTATTTTACTGTGGCCGGGAAGGCCTCTCACCCATCCGCCAGATACTCTGCGCTCTGCTCGACCCAGGACGTCTCTCCGCTCGATTTGGCTGGGACTCTGTGCCACCGGATCCGCTTGTCTTGCTTGTCCGTCTCTGCCACAAGATGCTCAGCTCACCGCCTGCACTCCCATTAGATCATCGTGGTCTCCTAACTCGGGGTCCATCTGCAGCTCTGTATCTGTGTAAACTTCTCAGCGGTGGATTACTAGGTCTCTGGCAAGTAATTGAAAACAATCTCCAGCTCCGCAAGGCAGCACCAGCGCTCCGGCCTGGTCACAATCGCTCCTTGTCTCACGTGCGTCTTGCTCTGTTCACCCCTTGGCGCGCACTGGCTCTCCTCTGCACGAGGTTGCGGATCTCTCTCAGTTCTCCCCACCCACTTCCTGTCCCTGCCCCAAAGCATGCTGGAAAATGTAGTCCAAAAGTGTCCAGTATTGGTTTACATTGCGCTCGTCTCCCCCTGCTGGCCAGAAACGAGTAATTACAGCAGCAGGATTTAAACCAGCGCTACACAACGATTTGGAGAGAATTGATACCTATGAAACCATGGACAGCAGTTATAAAAACCTTCAAAAAATCTATCTAGAATTTTGTGCACTGGATATTGGTGAAAACCTTACACCGTGTGGCAACTGGCTATAAATGACTGAAATATTAGTTAATAAAAGTTTTAGTTTACTCATATACAAGCGACATAGAGGTATACTCTAGCCACCAAGACCCCTTTTTTATCATCATTGGATGCAGAAAAATAAATAAGTAAATACATGTTGATGGGTACATCACCGAATAACCATCGAAAGCACAGATAGGTATGTACCATCATGGGCCTGTAATTGCATCCAGCTTTTATACCTGCTAATGTAAGGAAGAAAGGAGGGGGGGTGTAAGAAGCAAGCGATTAAAGGGTGAGCGCCCAGGCCAGAAGAAGGAAGGTGGGGGGAGAAATAGTAAAAGGGAAAAAAAAGACAGGGAAACGCAGCAGCATGCATACAGAAATTAATCATCCTGGACATAACAAGGCATCACAGTCCCGAGTCTATCCACGGTCCCCAGGTCTTATCATAAGATGGTAAAGTATGGTGGATCATCGCCATTAACGTGTCCATAACCTGGTATCTCTAATTTTGATGTGAACCGTCACCATCTGTGGCTATTGTGGTTGCCACCATGCCTCAGCTATCGTCCTTCTAGCAGCCAGAGTAATCTTAGCTATTAATTTGTTTTCATGATGAGTAAAACTGGTGACTGGTCTAGACAACAAGAAAGCTCATGGGTCCATACTGGTTTAGACAATACAGCATAGAGTAAATCTTGAACTTTCAACCAAAATGATACAAGCCACCATGATCTGTTCCACTGAAAATGTAATCTCTTCATTTTTTCCTTGGGTTTCCAAGACCCACCTCAGTTGATGTACTTTCCAGGACAATCCAGGTCTTTCCTCTTACCAACTTGTAATTCATCACTGCTACAATCTTTGCATTTCTGGGCACATATATAGGCTCTCTTACTAGCAGTTACAATTAGGTAAATAAAAACATTACTCCTAGGTGTAAATCCTGGAACCCTTAACCCTGGTCTTCTGTTGCTGGACATGATTAGAAGTCTCTTTGGACTTGTAAAAAGGTTGTGACAGATAAATCCATGGAAGGTTTTCATAGCTCACATCTCACAAAAATATTAAAGGGGTTATATAGAGAGAGCCGATCTGGCCCCAAAATTGCACTGAACAGTGAATTTCCCCGTACGGTGCAATTTCATAGCCATTCGGCTATTCAGAAAGCAGGCAGTTCGCCAAATTTTGGTGAATTGCCAGTGAAATACAGTGCTGTTCGGCGGCAGTGAAAGTCCCCGTAGAGAAGCTGTGGTTAATCTATTCAGAGAACACAGAACAGCAAAGAAATGTCAGTGAAATGCCCTGATGTTCGGTGGTTTCATTTGGGAGGTTTATCAGGCGAATCTCATAGGTTTCAATGTAAATAGTCTTCCCGTTTTTATCCAATATCTTTTAAACTGTCTATTCTTTTAATCTGCAGAAAAAAAGTATTTTTATTCTTTCAGGATTTTTTTAGCCATTTTTCTGGATTTTTTTCTGCAAAATCTTTTTTCCGATTTTTTTTAAATAGCTTTTTTTCTGTAACATACCTTTTTATTAATATTCATAGGACCTTACATGGTGTATTACTTTGGTTTTTGCCTTGGTTTAGTTGCATATTAAGGGTTAATGGGCAGGCTTCATCCCTCACAGTATACATTTTATTTTTTCCTTGATTAATGGCATTTTTGGAGTTAATGGGTAGGCTACATGCCTCACAGTGTATATATTTCACGTTTTCTCTTGATAACTGGCATTTTAGGAAGTAATGCATAGGCTACATGCCCCACAGTGTATTCATTTCATGTTTTCCCTTGATTAATGGCATTTTAGGGGTTAATGGATAGGCTACATGCCACACTGTATTTTATTCTTATTGTATTTCCTTGCTTTAATGGCATTTTAGGGGTTATTTTTGAAGTTAGAATCTGAAGGGTCTAATCACCTTTAGATCCTCTGCTTTTTGTCACATTTCGGGGAATCAATTTCGCTGAAAATATGGTGAATTCCCTATTTAGTGAATGGCACCATAATTTGCAAAAATGGAGTCGCTGAGGCATTTATCAGATGTTGGAGAAAACCACTGAATTGCGGCAAATAAAATATTGAATTTATGTATTAGGTTAGTACAACAAAAAGGTATCATTGCACCACATTAGTCTGTGATTTTGGAATCATATTTATATACTTATCTAGTTTTTTCAGTGGCATGATTTAGTGGCAAAAATTTATAGTGCCCCCCAGTTTTGACTGCCACACCCTATATATTGTTCCTAGAGTCGCCACTGTACGTGAGCAATAGCAAAGAGCGTAAGAGCCATCTTATAGCACAGCCCTCACTCCTGGCAGGATTGGGTATCAGTCTCACTGATGTCACAACAGAGGGCCTATCACTTATCTTTGCATGGTGACCCTCAATATGTGATGCGATGCCCACAGAAGAGGAGCTAGAGTCAAGCAGTGTCAATTAGCATCGCTTACAGACACATTGCAGGAAAAGTGAAGCTGGAGTTAACAGATTCATTGTAGTTTCATTTTTAAAGTCTTTTTCCATGTAGCTTAGGTCTTACTGATACTCTTGCTGATTGTTTTGCATTTTTTGTTGGGATGCTGGGGAGGAAAGCTATTGAGATGGCTACCAAATGGTATTTTCTAGAAAACAGAGATAAATGAACAAGGACAGTGGAATACAAATGTTGTACTAGACAACTCTTAATATTCCAGTTGTAGGTTTCTCTAGCTTAGACATATGTATGAGCAGTTTTATATTCTATAGTCAGTACATGGATAGATTTACACTAAATGGATAATAACTAATTTTTACCATATTACTTAAAGCCAAATTGGCGAAGAATTAATAAGTAATCCCAAAACTACATTGATGTTAAAACCCTAACTAGAACTAGATAAATCACATCAAAATATTTTGTTTATGTGACTATTTAATTTAATGTCTTTATTACTGTTGAATGTACACTGTGTGCTTGGTAGATGTTGTGGCATATACATGTAGTCGCACGACAGTGTGCGTGCTCCGTGTGTGCACATTCCAAACTTTCAGAACGCATTTTTCCATTAGGCACATTAACATCCTACAGACAGTGCACTCTTTGTTTTAAAGACCCCATATATTCATCCCATCATTAAATGTGGCACGCATACAATAGCAACCAAAATCCTCTAACAACCGTCGTTAATGAAAAGGAATCGAGCCCATTTATACAGTGGATTGTATGGATAAGGCAAGTGATCATTTTATATTCCAGACATTATGATTTATGGACTTACAGCCATTTTCATGGCTGCTTGCTTCTTTATATTTTATGAATATGGGAGACAATAAAAGTTGTTTTTCCCTATCATAAAAAAGGCAAATAGCACAAGGAGTATTGCATATAACAGTGGCTAAGTAAATTGTGCAGCAGTTTTAATGAAACCCAATTTCTGTACAAATGGTTCCTTCATGATTGTGAAATACTCCGTTTTATTGTTATATCATAAAACGGCATGGTCTGAGATCGAATGGAATCTTTACCATCCAAACAATACTTGCGTGCATACATTATAGGAATTGGATAGCAGCAGGGCTATTTGAGTTACCACACCTTATAGAGGTAGAACTGAAGAATAAAACTTATCATCTCTGGGTCCTCAGTGGGAACATACTAAATATTTTAGATAAATGTCAAATACTTTGTTCTAAATCTGTTGCCCAACATATTTTTTAAGTATTAAAAACACAATGCCTTTGTATGGCTAACTTAATATTTTCTTCCTTTACTTATTATTAATTTTGTTTATTTTTGCACTTTCTAGAAGTTCTCACATTTTGGGTTTTATGTATGATATTCTCACTCTAAACTTGCAAAAGCATCCAATGGACTCTTAGGCTAGGGTCAAACGAAAGCATTTTTACACGCGAACGTAAAAAAGTGCGTCCGAACGCATTGATGTATTTTTTCACGGAATATGCGAAAACGGTCATACGATGCGCATTTTCTTGCGTGATGTTTTACGAATCCAAACCAGGAAACTTTGGGTGTCTGGACGTTATGTTGGCCGGACACGAGCAGGGTTTGACGTCTCCAAATAACACACACACCGCTAGCGGGCGCAGCGCACTCTGTACGTCCGTACTAGAGGTTCTGCGCTCTCGAAAAAATGCGTTCATTTTCCACTTGCGTTGCGCGGCCGGACTTTCGTGCGACCGTACTTCGTATATTGGCTGTCATTGCCCGTCGTTTGCTGCTAGTGCGGCCGTAATTAAGGCTAGGGTCAGACGAGTGTGATTTCTACGGACTGTACGTCCGTGCACACGGACGTACGTCAGTACGGAAGACACAGTAGTGGCCACACAGTCCGTTTTTTTCACTGACAAATATTTTGATGGATGTAGGAGGGAAAATAAATTAAAAAGCAAAACCATTTTGTCCGTGAAAAAAATGCTGGACGTATAAATGCATTCCGTCTGACCACGTTCCATCACTCACACACAAAGCTATGCAGACGTTGCGGACGCAGCGCACTTTGTGCGGCCGTTCTAGGGGTTGTATGTTCTTGCCTGCCTTGCGTCCGTGGGCCGCGGCCGTTGTGCGTCCGCAGTTCAGTGCGGACGTACTTCGTGTAACGGGCTCCGATGGGCTTTCTGTCATGCTATCACGGACATACTTTTAGGCGCAATCACGGACGTGAACACTACGCTCGTCTGACAGCAGCCTAAGTGCGCTAGAACGCACGTTAAAAGTGCGCTGGTCTGACCCCAGCCTAATTCTTGAGGAAAATTAATTAAGGTTATTGAGGCAATAATATTAAAACTAGTTTAACTGAAAAAAAAATACATAAAATATTTCCACTTATTAAGATACTTTAGAACTCATTTTAGGCAAATCCAATGTAGGTTTTTAATTTAAATGAGCTTTCAACAGTGGAAGTTAACGGCTATATTTTTAAGGGACATTAAGAATATGTAAAAAGTAAATATCAAACTATTAAATTAAAAAATCCATGAGGTCAGACCTGCGTTTTTATACCCTCCCAGGTATATAAAAAAAAGGGGGGGGAAGGATCATTTGGAAACCTCTATCTCCCCATCTTCGGGAGGTAGAGGCTAATGCCAGGTATCCCTGGAAAGGTCACAGTCTGACCTTTCCAGCAATGCATTGTATTAACTCATTAGGTGCCAGGCCACGATCCGGAACCAGATGCGGATCGCAGCTTATTTCCGGTGGGGGCCACCATCTTGTATGGCAGCCCCCCTACGGGTCCCCCATCATCAACTGACTCATCAGGCATGGCGCAACGACATCAGTTAGCTGGGCAACCCCTTGCTGCCCAGGGGTTTCCTAAGTAAGTGGAGATAGGGGGGTTCTTTCCAATGATACCAAACATGACTATGGTAAAAAGTAACAATAAAATTAAAATAATAATAATAATAAAATAAATAAATAATGAATTTTTTTTATTGCAGCTTTATTGTTCACATTTCAGTTATAATGTGAACAATGATGCTGCACTAATGATTTTATGGGGGGTTTTAGCTAAAAATCACACAATTTCTCAGAAAAAGAATGACTGGAGAATTGAAAATTCGAGGTCAAAAATAGTCAAACCAGAAAAATTCTCCCATTTATCTCACTTTCCAAATTGGCTATTTGGTCTAGATTGTTCATTCCCCTGGCAATTCTCAAGCTTTTCACTTCTCTCTGACTAGCCCTCAAAGTAACGGGTTCCCAGTTCGAATTTTTTTAACAAGCTTACCCCATAGAATATGTAACCGCAAAGGTTTATATTGTTAGAAAATGGGCAATATTAGCTAAAACTGAAAAAGCTACATTTTGTTGTTAGTGCAGCATCATTGTTCACATTATAATTAAAAAGTGAACAATAGTACTGCATTAAAATATTAAATATATATATATATTTTTTTATATTTGTTTATAATTCTTTACATGGAACCTAGTCATGTTTGGAAGCAATGGAAAGGAAACAGAGAGGTGAGCATAGGCTGGGAGGGGGATTTAATGCAAGGATGTGCTACGCATGTCCTTCGCATTCAAGGGGTTAAAGGAGCAATCCAGCCACCAAATTATTATTATTATTCTGTATTTATAAAGCGCCAGCATATTCCACAGCGATGTACAATGGGGGAGTACAGACATGAGACATACTAAAACACATAAGGAACAGATGGCCCTGCCCTTAAGATAATTGTCCTACTGATACAGCACTTTACACAAGTGCTCAGCTAGACATCCCATGAGTTTACAATCTAAAAGGACAGGGGTAAGTGAAACAGAAGGGGAGCTGGAGAGTGTGGATCTGGTGGCTAGAGAGAGAATAGCAAGCCACAGTTTGATTAGAATAAAGTGGCTACAGGTGGAGGGGAATAAATAAGTTTGAGCCTAAGATTTGGTGGGAGGGTGGCTCTGGGGAGGTGGTGCCTCTGTGTTGTGAGCGTGAGAGTCCTTGGGGGTGCAGAGTCTGGAGTGCTGGCTGTGTGTGTTGGCTTGGGAGTCCTTGAGAGTGCAGAGTCTGGAGAGGTGGTGCCTCTGTGTTGTGAGCTTGAGAGTCCTTGGGGGGTGCAGAGTCTGGAGTGCTGGCTGTGTGTGTTGAGCTTGGGAGTCCTTGAACTTTTTTTTCAGTCTTTTTTAATCCACCAACACCCTTTTTTCCTTGACTTTACCATTAGTGACCTAAAGACGGTGCTGTTCTAATGGTGAGTCACATAGAAAGCTAGTGTGGGGGGAGTGGAGATGAGCTTATTCTGTTCAATATTTTGATGCATGAGAAGCTTGCATAATTTTTTAATGTACATTTCTGATATATACTCCAATTATATAACACTCTTACAGGGTCATTCAAAGAGATTCAAAAAGTCACCGCACGTTCGGTGACTTTTCGTTCTCTTCAATTCGGTTCCTTTTGCCGATCCCATTTCGGCGACCCTGCGGTGTATACAGCAAGCACCACAGGGTCCCCGAATTGCAGGGAAAAGCTACCGCAAACCTGACGAAAACGAACCGCAAAGCCCAGCGAATGCACGCCGAAAACCCACAAAAACATCTGGATTAACCTGCCGAAAACCATGGAAAAACCCGAGCAGGAGCCGATCACCTGCAGCGAAGCCGCCGGAAAAAGCCGAGACCGCAGACAAAGTGAAGTGAATAAATTAAAACAGTTTGTATGAATGTTTGAAAAGTGAAACGCTGTTTGCAAAGAAACTACTGAGCGACAATGTCTGAAATTTACATATTAGGTCCAGGGAATGATAATAAAGAGGGCTGTTACAGAAAAAATGAGTAAACTTAAAAAAAAAAAAAAAAACTTGGACTTTTAAAAAAAAAAAGAAAAAAAATCAGAAAAATGCTTAAAATATCCTAAAAAATCTATAAATAAAGAGACTCTTTACTGCAGAATTTTATAATGAACGGTTTATTAGATATTGAATTAAAACGGGAATATTTTTAACATTGAAGCCGATGAGATTCTCCTGAATAAACTTGCCGAATGAAACCACCGAATGGCAGGGCATTAGGGGAACCTTTCACTGCTGGTTTGTGTTCTCTGAATAGCCGAAGCAGTGCTTCTCTATGGGGATTTCACTGCCCTCGAACAGGCACCGAACAGGCACTGTATGTTCAGGCAATTCACCAGGATTTGGCAAATTGCCTGCTCTCTGGATAGCCGAATGGCCAAGAAAGGTAACCGAACGCTTACCTTTCTCAAGCAATTCGGATCTCTTTGAATAACCCTGATAATCTTTTTAAAAAATTAGCAAAATGTGCTGTATAAAAAATAGGGGAAACATCTGCTGCATAAACATGGAACAAAATACTGTTGCCTAAAAAATGTTGCAGAACATGTTGCCTAAAATAAAGGAACAGAATCTGCTCCATTTCAGACACAAGTAAAAGAATTTGCTCCATTTGTTGACACATGCAATAAATTATGTTCCATGTTTTGATGCAAGCGAAAGATTCTGCCTCCTTTTTTGAAAACGAGCCAAAGAAAATTTGCGACTATGGTGCCCAAATACACTGTAAAATTGTTGCAAGTGTGTGACTTTTTTCACTGCATCATTTGCAGCTGCATCCACAAGGTGGCAACTTTCCCATAGGATTCCTAACGTTTTAATACAATCTTCGAGCTCTTTGCACTTGAGAATTTTAGATTGCAGTTTTACTACTGTCATGGTGTTTTTCATAGGCTTTATTAAATTTGATGCTGCTGTTAACCAAAGCCAGTATCAAATGCTTGCTTAATCAGGTTGGTTTATATACTGTACCTTTTTATAATTTTTTATTTCCTCACCTGGTATTCCCTGTTGTGGACTTGTAACACTTTTGATTGATGCGTGCTAAATGTGTGAGAATATTACCACTGATCCCACCATCGATCCCTGTATTTGGCAAAGCTCGGGGCTTGGAGCAACATGATTATATTTTAGCTTCTTTCACTTTCATGCTGAGCCAGTTCACGGTTTAAACATATGTAGCCCCATGTAATGAAATGGAGCTGCACCGATGAGTGAAGTCTGAAGTTCTGTACCTTGAAATTCTATTACAAACCTGAAAATATATTGTGCTTTCTGCCTCCAATCAGAAAATGGGAACATTTGGCAATTTCCTAAGAGCTTTCTTCACTCGAGAGTGAAATGTAATTATGCCATTTCAGTACCTTAGTTCAAAACACAAGATGCTATATTTTATAAGTTGCACATCAAGGTGTTTTAATTGTACAGCAATATATGTAACCACTGTTACGTTTTATAAGTACAGTTATGACTGTGAAGAATTTGATTGATTGCATTAAAGGCTTTCTAAATCCTGATAGTCCTTCTTCTAATGGCATAAGATCTTATAATGTTATCTGTAATTTTATTATATTTTACATGGACTGGAAAACTGTTATGGAAAACATTACTCTCACTTCTGGAATAGTGTGTATATTGATCACAGAAGTAGCCAACAGAAAAATGATTATTTTTGTATCACTGTCTCTAATCACTGTCTGATTTTACCTATTGGTGTTTTACAAATACAGCAAATTTCATTTTGAATTCCTTAACTATGTTAGTCTTTTATACTTGAGTCTTGGTATCCACTAAAATAAATTTTTCAGGTTTTCTTATGTTACATCTCAGTCTTCTGTCTTTTTTTTAAATCATATAATCTTTTTCTTAAGTACAGGGTGATTCCTATAAACTCGAATCCAATGTTTTCAATATACAGTGGCAAGAAAAAGTATGTGAACCCTTTGGGATTACGTGGAGTTTTGCATGAATTAGTCATAAAATGTGCTCTGATCTTCATCTAAGTCACAACAATTTGAAAAACACAGTCTGCTTAAAATAATACAACACAAACATTATATGTTTTCATGTGTTTATTGAACATAACATGTAAACATTCACAGTGCAGGGTGGAAAAAGTATGTGAACCCCTAGCCTAATGATTTCTCCAAGAGCTAATTGGAGCCAGGAGTGAGACAACCTTGAGTCCAATCAGTGCGATATTATTGGATGTGTTGCTGAAAGCTGTCCTGCCCTTTAAAAACACACACCAGTTTTGGGTTTACTGGTTTCAAGAAGCACTGCCTGATGTGAACCATGCCTCGCAGCAAAGAGCTCTCAGAAGACCTATGATCAAGAATTGTTGACTTGCATGAAGCTGGAAAGGGTTACAAAAGTATCTCCAAAAGCCTTGATGTTCAGGTGTCCACGGTAAGACAGACTGTCTACAAATGGAGAAAGTTCAGCACTGTTGCTACTCTCCCTAGTCGTGGTCGTCCTGTAAAGATGACTGCAAGAGCACAGCGCAGAATGCTTAATGAGGTGAAGAAGAATCCTAGAGTGTCAGCTAAAGACTTACAGAAATCTCTGGCACATGCTAACAATTTTGTTGACACATCTACAATAAGGAAAACATTAAACAAGAAAGGAGTACATGGGAGGACACCACGGAGGAAGCCATTGCTGTCCAAAAAGAATATTACAGCACGTTTGAAGTTTGCTAAAGAGCACCTGGATGTTCCACAGCACTACTGGCAAAATATTTTGTGGACAGATGAAACCAAAATTGAGTTGTGGAGAAAAAAAGGCATTGTTGCGCTAGTCTGATCTGCAACTACAGGAAACGTTTGGTTGAGGTTATTGCTGCCAAAGGAGGGTCAACCAGTTATTAAGTCCAAAGGTTCTTTTTCCACCCTGCACTGTTAATGTTTACATGTTCTGTTCAATAAAAACATGAAAACATATAATGTTTGTGTTGTATTATTTTAAGCAGACTGTGTTTTTCAAATTGTTGTGACTTAGATGAAGATCAGAGCACATTTTATGACCAAAGGGTTCACATATTTTTTCTTGCACTGTAGATTGTAAATGAATGAAAGGAAATGAATGAGAGTTTCACGAAAGTACATCCTCTTATGTTGAGCACTTCCCATTACAGAACATATTGGAAGTGGCTGGTAGGTCGCAGCACAGCCACGAGAACAGCACTCCCACAGATCAAAAAGTCTTACTTTTTAAAAGAGTTCAGGGTTACTTCCAAACAGTTGGTGCAACATTCACACATCATGCTGGTCAATGGCCACTATACAGAGTTCTTTTTGATGATGTGATTGTCAAGAATCTACTGCCACTCAGATCGCCACCAGATCTTATAAGCCCCAGCTTCTTGTCATTGGGCTATCTGAAAGAATGACTTTACCGTAACACGCCCCGCATAATTGATGTATTAATACGCTGGTTCCCAATCGTGGTCATCAAGTACCCCTAACAGGCCAGGTTTTAAGAATTACGAGAACAGCACCTTGGGAAATGCAGACTGAATCCTGCAATCACTGAGCAGCAAATTATATCACCTGTGCTGTGCTTCACCCATCTGGAAAACCTGACCTGTTGGGGGGACTTAAGGACTGCGGTGGGGAACCACTATCTTAATAGATAACATTAGGAATGAAATCCAAAACATTGATGACTCTGTATGGAGACGTGTTAGCAACTACATGCAGTTCCGTGCCGACATGTGCCTAACAGAAAACAGCGGCCACATCCAGCACTTGCTGTTATGGGATGTGCTCAAAATAAGAGGAGGTACATTTCCTGAAGCTCTCATTAATTTCCATTAATTAAGTTTGGATTTATATGAATCACGCTGTAGTTCATAATTAATTGAAAATGCTCTAAGTGCTAATCTCTTGAAGTGTGTGAAGGATTTTTATTACCCCCTATTGGTATGTTCAAATGAGGAAGGGTTAGATAATCATATTGTGGCAAAAGTGTATATTACTCGTCAGTCACACAGAGGTCACACTCTTCACTTCATAAAGCAATAACAAGAGGCAGATGACTAAAACCCAAACTTTGAGAAAATCAAAGCCTCTAAAAAAGTGACAGTTCAGGCTTCAGGCCTTAATACGTGATAAAAGCAGGAAGGCAGAAATATGGCCATTGGAGCTTGGTCTTGGTTTCAAAATAAAATTAACTTTTTAGTTTGATATAGCTGCTTGACGTCTCTTATTATTCTATGATTTAAAGGAAGTTTGTGCAGTAGTCGTGAACTAGTAATGCCATCGCAATTCAGGTACTGTCTCTCACCTGACAAGGTCCAAGACCATTTTGTTGCTTTAGACATGTGACTCCTATCATTCAACCATAACACCCATGTTATATCCATTACCCATGACATCACAATTACATCCAACTCCTTGCTTGATGAAAGTTGCCAAGGTGTATAACACAGGTAAAAATGTGTCGTATGCAGGATATTGGCAATTTTATGGCCAGAATCTGAGGATTTAAGGATTGCATAACAATGCTCCAATGTAATAATATTAAGAAGGCCCTATAAATAAATGTGCGAGATTTTTGATAGACCTTACCATTTAAAATAAATTATAGTTTTAGCTCTAAATGCTTACATATAAAATACACTATTTTTACGTGTAGAGTAATGTCAGGTTGTGGTTGATTTAGTTCAGGATGTGGTGTATGCCGAATGGAGTTACTTTGAATTTTGAGAAGAACACCGCCAATAGGGTAAGGGGTGCAGGCATGAGGCAAGACAAGGGCTGACAGCCGGTGTACAGAGGTGATGCCCAGGCCGAGGTCGAAGGCTGGCAGCATGTATGCGGAGTCGTGGTACAGGCAAAAGTGAAGGGCTGGCGGTAGATATGCAGAGTCATGGTACTGGCAAATGTCGAGGGCTGGCGGCAGGTATGCAGAGTCGTGGTACAGGCAATGGTCGATACACAGAAGATCCGAGTTAGCATTCAGGAGACTAAGGGAACAAACATTGGATAGGCGCAGGACAACTGAGCAATGAGCCAAAAGCAGCCTGGGTTTTAAATAGGGTGCCTTGTGGAGGATCCACCAATCAGGGAGCGATGCTATGGGTTGTCCTGGGAGATGCCTGCGTGTTGGTTGTGCGCTCTTGCTGCGGATTGGCTGGGTCCCACTGTCTCACTTGCGGCCGTCATATTGGAACACGTGGGTGGCCGGAACTCTTTGTGTTGAAGCCACCTACGGGAGGGGAACGCCCGGGCTGCAATATGGCCGCCTATCGGGTGATTGAGGTGGTAAGGGCCCTCCTAGTCCTGAGGAGCCAAGCGCTGGAACTGGCGTGGATCTCCGTCGGATGACGAGCAGGCCATGGGGTAAGGGGCCGGTTGCGATATGACAAGTAAAACATTATTTTCTACATTAGATATAGGAACACGTATATCTTATTATGCTGTTATTTTAATTCCTTTATTAATCCCAGCTCTTTTTTTCATGAGGTGGTCTTCAGCCAAAATAGAAACATTTAAATGCTATAGTTGACTGTATAACAGTGCTAAAATTTCCCACAGAACACCTTCTACTCTATGCTATTTAAGAGTGTTTTAGGAGTATGCGCATGCAAGGCATTACTTTTTCTCCCTATTCGTTTTCAATCATTATGAAAGATTTTCAGTGCTGGCCACCAGGGAAAGATTGTCTAGTCCTGTAGTTAAAAATATCACTTTGATGGGCAGTTCTGTACCTTATTTTATTTTTACAATAAAACTGTATGCCTTTATACCCAAGGGCATGGTAAACCGATTCCAAATGTCCTATTGATTGTACCATATGTTAGAACTAATTATATTAGAAGCTAATGTAAAATACAACATTCTGAGCATAGAACGCTAAAGGATACACATCAAAGGCAGCTTCAGTAATCGTCTGGTAGGAGAAATTGCAAAATATATGCCGTTTGAGCATATGTTCCTGGTTTATATTCCACACGCCGCTCTCTTTTCCTTTTCACTGTACAGATGATGCTTTTTTTGGATGTACGATAATTGTTTAACTCAGTCAATAAGAGAGGCTTGTTTTGTTATTCCCATAAAGTACACAAATGAATTCACTTCTTGTTCATAAATTAATGATTCCTGACCGTAATAGAAATTGCATCTTTCGCTAAAGTATAAATTAGGTATATCCTGCATTCATAAAAGCAAGGTGGCTTATAGTAAATGTAATATGGTATTACTGACACAATTTATGGGCTGAAATAATGGTTGGTATTGAAAAAAAATATTATATAAATAAGCTGGTTCGTTCTTTGATAATAATATAGCCTTAAACTTGCACAACTGTTAGATAATATTGTAGGACCTCCTTAATTTCTAAATTTAAGGAGATTTTCAATGCGGTAGAATTCTACATATGACATTTTTCAAACAGAGATCAGTATAGAAAGGGAGAAGAGAGCATTAATTGTAGAGGAGTCAGGGGAAGTTGTTGAAATGTGCTTATAATGAGGTTGTATCTTGTAGTTGGAGTGTATGTCGTCTCCTTGGAGAAAATATGATGAGCTCAAAAAGAATTTCTAATGGAACAGGGTCATCATGAGCAAGTCGAAATGAGTTCAAATGTCTTCTGGAGTTCCAGATACAGTTGATGGTTGTATGGGATAGGTGCCAAAATGTTGTTTATATCTTTATAAAGATTTTTCATGGACAGAAGCCTTGGAAGAAAATATCATGTGAGTTTTTTTAGTGTCTAATTCAGCCGTTCAAAAATAATTTACATTTCTTAGGGCTCCCTCAAGCAGCAGCAGAAATAAATAGCAGTCACCTCTTCTTAATCTCCGATAAGGAAAGTGTTGTGTTGTCGGAAACGTAAACATCTGGCTCTGACTAATACGTACTAATACGTAAAGCTTTTTTTATTTTTTATTAAAATTCAAAATTTAAAATCATCAGTAACTATTTTTATTTCAATTATTTTTCCTCTTGCAAAAATACACTTAAAGTGTCAGTTGTATGTAGTGTGTTAATGTTGCGTTTGATGGCAAACTAGAATTTATTATACATAAATAAAAGTGTCAAATTACTCCCCTATGAATAAGGTAGGAAGACTGATTTAAAGACAGACTTAATCCACCCACCAGCAAGAATTTTTTTTTTAATCCTATTATAAAATGTATTTGAAACATGGGCTGTGTAGTTAGCAATTGAACATAGGGTAAAATGACAATTGTTATTTCTTTTTCCAAAATAGTACAATATTAAAAAGTTAAAAATAAGCACATTTATATTATTTCATTTATTTGTTTCCTTTACAGAAATATTGCTGGGATTAAAGGTTGTAAACTCTAAAAGGCGTCCCTTCTCTTTCACAATTTCAAACAGGGTCTGTATTATCAGCATACAGGCAGAAATAGCCTTTGTGTCAAATACAGTAACTGTGATAAAGATGGATAATACAAATTTCCAGATCTCCTACTTTTGGCGATTTGAGTGATCATAATGAGATTATTAGCAATGCAGCTTTCACAAAATACCAACAGAAATATATATGTAATATCTCCTATGAGGCATAATTCCTGCATATGAAAATTACAGTAACATCTATTTGTATTATAGAGGAATTTTCAATCATTATAATCCCCTGAATCTTAACCTTGTACAGTAGAGAGTGACCCCCAGAGATCGCCCTGGTTTTTGCCCTCTCTTGACTTCTGTGATACTGCAGAAAGTTTGAGCTTTTTTTACAGCAAGGGTAGGGACTGTTCTTTTTAGCTTTTTTACAGTAATGCAGGGTGGCAGGAGTGTGAATTTATAAATGTATTTCTCCATGGGAAGTGCTTTAATTTTGCCTTATAATGGTATACAAAAGGGGATTATATGCAAATTTTTGGTACTTATGGTATTATAGAGCAAAATCAAGTTTACACATTTTGTTAGTGAAACTTAGTAATATTATTGCTGGGTGAAGCAGGAGTTATTTTCAATGCATGTGTCTTAAAACAATAGAAATCAATTTGTGAAATATGAAGATCTCAGTACATTGTTAACAGAAAGAACATCTAGTATATAACAATGGGAGATTCATATTTCGCTGCTTTTGATTACTGATACTTTGCATATGATATTTTGCCTTCATCTTGGTGTTCATGAAATCACACAAGCATTGTGTAGAAAACAATAGAAATCAATAGTTTTGCATCATTGATCCTTCACTCCAAACCCCCATATACATGCAGTTGTTTTTGGGATTGGTCTACTCTGCATGGATTAGCAAAGAAAATAGTATTTACTTTCTTCTGCTGTACAGCTACATTGTTTATCGAACACCTATTCCGAGTCGATAACCGGATGCTACAAATGTCAAGAGACAGCCTGAGTAGTTAGGCATTGGTTGGAGGAGTTGGTAAATGATACTGGTAATGGCGCTGTGCGTTGTCGTTGGTCTCTTGGAGAAGAGATGGCAGGTGAGCCATCACAGTTAATCGTGGAGGGCTGGCAGGTGAAAAACTGGAGAACTATTTGATCTGTGTCCTTCCATCTACAACAGAAGAGGCAGCAGATTGCAATGAGGGTATTAGTTCATATCTATTATTTTTGGCAGGGGTGGTATGTGTCAAGTCAGTTTGCTGATACGAAATCACTTAATACTAGCTTTTGGTAGCCGTAATTTCTTTTTCATTACCACCTGCAAGCGAGAATAATGAGCAGCTTTCTGAATGCCTGTTATTCTCCTCCTGCCTCCACATAATTGCTTTCTATACAAAATATAGGAAGCATAATGCACAATAGGCAGCCGTGACAGCTGAGCCAGAACAGATGTTTGCTTTCCTCATTGAAGTTGACAACGCAACTTGCCAAAGGCCCCCTGCTATTCATTTAGAAATATGTCCTAATTTATGATTTAATAATTTCTGTAAGGTAAATGTAATTACTGTTTGTGAGCATTAGGCACATGCTCATTATCAAGAGCAGTGGGTCCCAACCCTGTCCTCAAGTACCCCTAACAGGCCAGATTTTAAGTATTGGGGGAAATGCAGACTAATCCTGCAATCACTGAGCAGAAAATCATATCACCTGTGCTGTGCTTCATTTATCTGGAAAACCTGTTAGCGGTACTTGAGGACTAGGGTTGGGATCCACTGATCTAGAGGAATCCGATCATTCTGGACTACGTAACAGTTTTTTTATATTTAGGCATACGATACTGTGAGCTGGGACCCAATGAACACTAGCAGGGTTATTCAAAGAGATTCGAAAAGTCACCACACGTTCGGTGACTTTTCGTACTCTTCAATTCGGTTCCTTTTGCCGATCCCATTTCGGTGACCCTGCGGTGTATTCAGCAAACACCACAGGGTCCCCGAATTGCAGGGTAAACCTGCCGCAAACCCGACGAAAATGAACCGCAAAACCCAGCGAATGCACAGTGAAAACCCTCAAAAACATCTGGATTAACCTGCCGAAAACCACGGAAAAACCCGAGCAGGAGCCGATCACCCGCAGCGAAGCCGCCGGAAAAAGCCGAGACCGCAGACAGAGTGAAGTGAATAAATTAGGAAAACAGTTTGCATGAATGATTGAAAAGTGAAACACTGTTTGCAAAGAAACTACTGAGCGAAAATGTCTGAAATTTGTATATGAGGTCCAGGGAATGATAATAAAGAGGGCTGTTACAGAAAAAATAAGTGAACTTAAAAAAAATCTAAGAAAAAAATCGGACTTTTAAAAAAAAAAGCCTATGGGATTCTCCTGAATAAATTTGCCGAATTAAACCACCGAATGGCAGGGCATTAGGGGAACCTTTCACTGCTGGTTTGTGTTCTCTGAGTAGCCGAAGCAGTGCTTTTCATGGGGTTTTCACTGCCCTCGAACAGGCACCGAACAGGCACCGTATGTTCAGGCAATTCGCCAGGATTTGGCGAATTGCCTGCTCTCTGGATAGCCGAATGGCCAAGAAAAATAACCAAACGCTGATTTTCAGCGTTCGGTTACCTTTCTCAAGCAATTCGGATCTCTTTGAATACCCCTGACAGTCTTTTAGGCACTCCACGCAACTCTGGTCTTTGAAAATTGCACTTTTATTAGGTCTGGCATAAAACAAAAAAAAAACTAGCTCCTCTGAGCTCTAACATAAACCGCTAACTATCGGATTTGGATTACTTGTTGGAGAGTACTGCAGTTTCCCCTTACTGCTCAGGTTTTTCCTCTCCATCTAAATTTCTCACTAGATATGCTTTTACCCAGCAGGTGAGTAACTCCTTGGGCACTCCAGAACTCCTGGACTGAATTCCTCACCAGCTGAACTGCATGATAAAGTGTGGTGTAGAGTAATGGCGTACCCTACATTCCAAATTCTCCACCCCAGGGACCCAAACCATACCACTTTTTAATTTGGTGAATCTTTTTAATAGGAAATATTCTCCCTGGAGTAATCAGACCACACTCCAAGTCCACACTGCAGCACCATTGGGGGAACATATACACACCCCAGGACCATGCCTGTCTTCTGTCACAATACCAACTTTCATCCCACTATTTACATGATGATAATTTATATTCCGTGTAGGTTGGCGTTCAGTTAAAAGGAGAAAGCATATGATTTGGAAAGCTGCTTTAAAAGGTTACGTCACAGACTTGAATGATGAGTTTTGTCAAGCAGGAATCTAGGAGTGTAGTGCACTTCTTTTCATGTTTAGTCCTCTTTCAAATATACTAAATGACATTGACTGGAGCTGACTATTGATACTCAATAATATTTGTCTTTATCTTGGTATTTGTGAAATCACTGTCAGGGTTATTCAGAGAGCGGTGAAAAGCAGGAGAATGACTGGAAAATTCGAGGTCAAAATAGCCAAACCAGAACAATTCTCACATTCATCTCTCTTTCCAAATCGAATATTTTGACCTAGAATTTTCCATTCTCCAGTCATTCTCCTGCTTTTCACCTATCTCTGAATAACTCTGTATGTCATTTTTTATTATGTTGATAAAACTTAGAATCTAAAACACCATGAAGGAATACTAACTTAACCATATGGTGCGTATGTTGCCATAAGATGACCTCATATCCATTGCTTCTTGTACTTCTATGCAGAGCAGCTTGGATTTAAAGACCAAGAAATTACAACCCATACCATTGGTTTCTCACTATAAAAATATATGACAGTAAAGATTTTCCTTTTGTAATCTCTCATAAATGAGAAAACCTAGATGAAATATAACACATCATGTCCAAGATCACCATATCAGATCACCAGTTCATTTTCTATTGTATATATATGTATTCCAACTTTGTTGTGTTCACTCCATATGGTTTGAGTTGCTATTGGTTCCAAAAGTACTTATTCAAATTCATGTTAAATTTCAAAGCAACATTTTTGGTGATGGTTGGTAGTGACAATTCTGACAAGTATCTGTATATCTCTGTTTCAAAGGATCGATTGAGTAACTGGATTGGGTATTTGCAACATTTCTTAACTATTCTCATGATAATAACATGACAAATAAGTGTTTTGCTTGCTTTGTTACTGTTGCGTCTGTGATTTGGCACAATATACTTTGCCAACATGGTTTGGGCTCCGGCCAAGATGGCCGCTTGAACCCAGGGCTGTGGCGCGACTCTGGGATCCTGCACTCCCTGGCTGATTATGGGGAAGGGAAATAAGAACCCTGCCTCCCAGAAGACCTCAGGACCCGTCCGGGCTGCGGAGGCTCTGTCGCTCCGCAATTATTTTGTGGGGCCGCCGGAGCTGTCGGACAAAATGGCGGGCACCACGCCAGCTCCGTCCAAATTGAGGATGCCCCAACCTCTCCGGCTGGAGAGGCCGCGATAGTGACGACTTACATCGCCTCCTGGGGCCCTGCCGATCAAATCGGACCTCCGAGCAGTTAACACAGACGTTTGCAGCTCTATGTCAGAGCTACAAAATGTCCGCTCGTACATACAACGGCTGGCTACCCGGGTGTCGTCTCTGCAGCAGGACTGTGACAGCACATGCAATGTGCAGGAGGACACTGCAGCAGAATTGCCTCTACGCACGACGCAATTTCGTAACGTGGCACTTCATCTGACAGATTTAGATAATAGAAGTTGCCACGATAATATCAGAATCAGGGGGCTACCGGCGACGGAATCGTCTTCAACACAGTTGAAAGGTACTCTTTCTTCCAAATCTAACTCCCTCCTGGAACGCCCCGACTCACCGCAGATTAATTTTGTACATGCCCACAGAGCCCTCAGGCCTAAGGATCCCTTGGGTAGCCCTCTGCGTGATGTTGTTAGCTGTTTATACAACTGCAGCCTTTATCCCCTTCACTGCGGAAGATGTGTGAGGAATGTCATGGCATACTCCAGCTATACGCGGTGGACGTTCACCATAAGTCTTCCGTTAAGTAGACTCTGCTCGCTTTACTCACCTCTCTCCTCCAGGGTCCTGCAGCAATATGACTTTGTGGAAGTCAGACGCTGCTTTATATCCCCCTCCCGGAGCACTGACATCATTGCAACGGGTGCAATGACATCAGTTTACGCCCCCCCCCCGGCAGCACGTCTCTGACTCTTGAACTGACCAACTGTACTTTCCCCCTGCCCCCCCCTCTCGCATCCTTTTTTTCATTCTGATTGCGTTTATGTATGATACCGAATACTGGAAACCTGCCTATTTCATCACTTGATGTATTTGTATTATGGAACCTGCGTGTTCAGCAACGTTTTTCTTCCAAAATTGTTCTCACTTCTTATTGAACCTGCTTGTTCTACAACACTTTTATATTTACTGAAAATAAAATATATATTTACCAAAAAATTATACTTTCCATCTACATAATTCAGTATTCTGTTGCTCCAAAATAATTACCAGCTCCTAAATTCTTATATAAAGTGATTTTGCGATGCTTAGCTTACATAAATTTAACTAGAAAGAAAAACACTAACCCAGGAAAGAAGAGAGCAGTGTCCGCTGCTTCTTCATGTCACTTTCAGAAGGACATGGTGGTCAAATTGTTCCTCAGTTCAAACAATTGCGTCTACAATTATACCTCTATACGGATTCCTAAGGACTATGGAGTGAATACCATTTAAAGGTCATCAAGAAAAGTGACTGATCCAGGGGCGGACTGACAACTAATGGGGCCCCCGGGCATTTGGAGATCATGGGCCCCCCCCGTGTGCCGCACCCACACAAAACCCCAACCGTACAACGCAACATCCACATGTACATTATTTTACTAAAGAATTTATTTCTTAACTCCTTAAAATAATCTTTTGAAAATTGTGTAAAAAAATAAAAATCCAGTTCGACCCAGACGCGAATTGGGGAATCCACTGTGTCCCCTCAGACTTTCAGATGGCCAGGGCTCTGCTGTAGCAGCCATCACCCACTCATTGCATCTAAGCCTGCACCACGGCACAGAAAGTCCCTGTGGCAAACTACCGATCACTTTAAAAGATACTGTACATTACTGACACACTGCACATTACAGAGCTTCACAGCAATAAACCTCACAGTAATGTGCAGTGTGTATGAGCATATCAGAGCTCCACAGCAATAAAACTCACACTCATACACACTGCACATTACTGTGAGTTTTATTGCTGTGGAGCTCTGTGATACCCTCATACACACTGCACATTACTGTAACACAGAGCTCCACAGCAATAAAACTCACAGTAATGTGCAGTGTGTATGAATGTATCAGAGCCCCACAGCAATAAAACTCACAGTAATAATGTGTAGTGTGTATGAGCATATCACAGAGCTCCACATCCTTTTTGACACCCCCGGCCAATTCCACTCTTCATTACACCCCCCCTTGGCCCTCCATTATTTTTACGCAGGTCCCCCATTTTGTTTCTAGGCAAGTCCTCTTTTTTTTTATCTAGGCAGGTCCGTTTTTTTTTCTAGGGAGGTCCTGTTTTTTTTTTTAGGCAGGTCCTGTTTTTTTTCTAGGCAGGTCCCCCCTTTTTTTTATCTAGGCAGGTCCTGGTTTTTTTTCTAAGCAGGTCCCCCCTTTTTTTCTAGGCAGGTCCTGTTCTGTGTTGCTAGGAAGGTGTTCCCCTTTTCTCTCTAGGCAGGTCTTGATTTTTGTTTCTAGGCAGGTGTCTCCTTTTTTCCAGGCAGATCCTGTTTTTTCTTTCTAGGCTGGTGTCCCCTTGTGGTTTTTAGGCAGGTGTCCCCTTTTTCTCTCGAGGCAGGTGTCCCCTTTTTGTTTTTAGGCAGGCAGGTGCCCCCTTTTTCTTTCTAGTCAGGTGTCCCTTTTTTTTTAAGGCAGGCAGGTGTCCCCTTTTTCTCTCTAGGCAGGTGTCCCCTTTTTGTTTTTAGGCAGGCAGGTGTCCCCTTTTTGTGTTTGGGCAGGCAGGTATCCCTTTTTTGTAGGCAGGCAGGTGTCCCCTTTTTTATCAGTAACACACACACACACTGTTATTTACTTACATACTGTTCACGTTAGAATCCTCTTCTCCTGTCAGGTCTTCGTCCTCGCCCCCTCCCTGCACGTGCTGGACAGCAGGGAGGCTCTGCATTGCGTGGCTGGCTGGCTCTCTGGAGGAGGAAGGGGCGGAGCCAGCATGTCTCCTCCTCCTTCTCTTCCCCGGCGCAGCGTGTGGGAGTTTGATCCCACACGCTGCCGAGTAAATGGGAGACCTAGGACCTGACACCTTTCTGGACTGCAGGGCCAATCTCCCCACCCCCATCCGGGCCCTTGGACATTGCCCGATGGCTCAGTCCGCCCCTGGACTGTTCATTACTCCAAACAGAATAAGGACCCTGAATTTAAATTGATGGGTGCTGCTAACACAATATCAACCAAGTGTGACTCCCCTCTGCATTTGCAAGTAATGTGGATTTAGTGTTTCCATTGTTTTGCCCAGCTGCTGTATGGGTAGACGTTGATACACAAGGGGTTATTTGCTGATCGCCGTTGTTAATCATTGTTGCTCAACGTCAGCTATCCAGAGAATTCAACAGCCGCAGGCAAAGCTGATGCAAACAATGGCGAACACTCAGCGCTAAACAGCAGCGCCACCGTTACTCTCTGGTAAAGTGAGTAAACTAGGGCTATTGCCCATTCAGCACCGTTACACCATTGTTTTCAACACTGGCAAATATCCTTTGGTGATTTTTAACCCTTTCGCTGCTGAGGCTTTTCCCGCCCCTGTGCTGAGGTCATTTTTACCGGTTTTGCTCATCATGTTTAAACGTGTTTTGAAGGCTTATTTTAGTATATGACCCAGACATATTATATATCGTTCTTTCCGGCAGACTCAGCAGATTCATAATATGTCATTATTATATGTATACGCCATGACCTGTCTGTATATTATAACAAAAAATGCAATAAAATATGAATTTTCAATAATTTACAACATGTAAAGTGATTTTTTTTCACATTTTAACATGCGAGCAATTGCAGTTATATTTTGTATGGGGTGCGCTTGTTAAAACAATTAGAGATGGGGTCTTGTTACATTTTTTTTTGGGGAAAATTACGCGATTTTTAACAAACGCACCGCATACAAAAATCATTAGTGCAGCATCATTGTTCACATTATAATTGAAATGGGAACAATATTGCTGCATTAACGAACCAAAAAAAAGAAAAAAAAATTGTTTATTTTTTTTTATAATTTTTTTAAAAAAAATTTTTATTTTTAATTTTTTTTAAGAAACTTTTTTCATACTCATGTTTGGTATTGTTGGAACGGCCATGCTCTGGCCGATCCAACAATACCAAACATTAACCCCTAACTACCACGGATCGAGAGATAGGGGGTTCATTGGAACCCCCTATCTCCACCATTGGTGGCAGTTAGGGGTTAACTCCAAGACTGGCGTCATCGTGCTATGTACGATGACGCCAGTCCTCAGGGGGAGTTCCCTGTGCCCTTCCAAACGGTGCCAGGGGTTAACCCCCTGCATGCCGCCGATCGGGAGGGAGAGAGGTCCGAAGGACCTCCCCCCTCCCTTTCAGGCGCCTCCTCCACACATGCGGGGGGTGCCTGAATTAGGTGTCATCGCGCCCCCGCGATGACACCTAATTACTCCGGCGGCGGTTCTGGGTGCTGGGCTGACATCGAGGATGTCAGCCCGCACCGGGGGGGCCAGCGATCGACCGGAACTCGGCCGAACGCTGGCCCCAAAGGGAGGACGCGCTCAGTGCGTCCACCGCAAGGAACGTTACCTGTGGCAATCTCGACTGTAATCCAATAGAAAGAACAGTGAAAACAAACGTAAAAATGCTGGACAACTTCAACTAAGGCAGCCGGCACACGAGCATACTGTACTGCGTCCATTACGGACGCACTTTTTCACAGGAGATATTGTGAGCACTGCATAAAGTGCGTCCGTAATGTCTGATGTCTCCACGCCCGAGGAAAATACATGGCAGCGTTGTTTCTGCGTCCGTTTAGCTTTTTAACGTCAATGTTATTTTTGCGTCCTGTGCTTTATGCTTTGCCCGTCCGTGAACAAGTGCGCAGGTGCTTTGTGTGGTCTGTTTAATTGACTCCTTTATAAAGCTACGACGGACAGCAAACAGTACGGTCAGACGGACGCAAAATGTTTGCTCGTGTGCCGCCAGCCTAAGAAACTGGTGGAAACTGCGTTGGAAAACTACCCTAAAAAAACTTTGACAGAGGCTGCAGTGAAAACAGCTGTGAGAATACACATAGAAAACCATGCTAGATAACTTCAGCAGAAAGTATGGTGGAAAGAATGGTGAAGTACAGTGATTTACCATAGCAATTTCCTAAATAGAGATTTTCATGTAGTTTCATCATACTTGATCCAATGGAGGGCTGTATTCCCTCGTTCGTGCTAACTCCGGGATGCTAGCAGGGAAAATCTGCGCCTGCAGATTTCCCTGTTGCGTCTCCATGTTGGAGTGATATTGTGGGGCAGGCGCTACCTCAGCAACTTGCCCCGGAACACCGCACTAACTGCTGGGATTCTCTCGGTAGTGCTTCCGCGCTGCCACAAGTATCACCTCCTGGAGTCCTTAGGACTCCACGGAGGGCTGCGTGATATCGCTCTCGAGAGATTGCACAGTGCCGCCGAGTGATCGCAGAGGGAGACTGGGAACTATTTGTTCCCAGTCTCACTCTGCTGCTGGTGTCAAGAAGCAGTGGATTGGGCCACTGTTCTCACCGCAGAAGACGTGAGTATCGGATTTATTGAGGGGGTGCTAAATGATACTGCAAATGCAGAATCCTGTAGCGCCAGCTTTGGTGGTGCTAAAAGATGTCTGTCTACATCCCTGCGGTAATTAGTGTTAGCACTGTGGAATACCTTACTTATCGAAACGCACTGGTGTGCGCAAAATCTTCTAAACTTTAGTTTCCAGTTAATAAACGTTCTATGGGTGCACACCCTAATCTAATGTGCAGCACATTAGATTAGGGTGTGCACCCATAGAACATTTATTAACTGGAAACTAAAGTTTAGAAGATTTTGCAAAAAACTCATTTTTCATTCGAAATAATGAGCTTGTAACCAGAGATAAAGTCAGTTTTAATGTTATTTATCATAAACCAGATAAGGGACATCTAAAATGTCAATGTAGGAGGTGAAAAATGACCTCTTCATCTTCTTCTTGGGCACACCAGGCACACCCCCATGCACGCCTATAGGCATAACCAATATTTATGCTGAGATACAGTCACTATTCATGTAATTTATCATGAAACAGATAAGCAACATTCAAAATATCTATGTAGAGGATCAAAGATTAACCCTTCACCCAACATTAGGGTGTGCCTGGGCACACCAGGCACACCCTGTGTGCACACCTATGTGAAACGCTAAATAGCTGATGCACGGAGCCTTGAACTGCAGTTTTATTTTCAGTAACTCCTTTTGGCCAGTAGATGGTGATATCTGCATGCCAATTAGGTTAATACCGTAAGAAATACATTGGAAATATTCACAAATAACTCTTACTGTGTACTTAATATGATTTTTCCAAAACTACCTGATGGTAGTTTTTTGGGAAATCGCTTGGTAGTGAAGGGGTTAAGGGCAGCTAAGCATAATATACCTCTATTTCCGATAAAATTGAGAGTCTTAGAAAATACCAGATGCGTTCAATTAAACAAAAAAATTAAATGAACAAGCCAAGCATAAGTCAAAATGCTGTTGGTAATTATAGTGCTAAGCGTGGATAACAATATACAAGTACAGCAGAGTAGAGCAGAATCCCGTGATCAGCAATTCTCAATTTGACATCACTATCAGAAAATCGAGCAGGAGTGTTATCACTTGACTGACGCTTCTTTTATCAGCGTATAATAGAGAGACAATCCAGCTTCACAAAAAGCCATGTTAATTTTTTTTATACATTCTCCACGTGCATTTGAGAAAGATGCTTTTATTTTTATTATTTTAAATTAAAGTGTAATAAAGCATCTGTTAATTTAGGTCTCTGTCAGCCTTGTTTTCTTTTTCTTTTGTCCCCCAGCTCCTTGTGACATTTTCAAGCTTGTCTCCCCATCCTTAGCTAATCCTGTTGCTTGAAGTCTTTTTGATTAAGACAAATGGAACCAAGTCGAACATGCACCGCAGATGCCCTGTAAAAATGTGTATTGTGTACACTGCTTGCTACTCACTCCATTGACTCGCTCTCATAAAGAAATTTGAAGCTACTGGCAGAGTATATTGTAGATGTTTTCTCACTACACAACCTGAGCATCCAAGCAGGTGGAGGGATCATAGAAGGAAAGTACTTTTTTTATTTTATTTTTGTATAATCACGTCATCTTTTCTTTTTATTGAGTATTTTTGGGAGGTATTGGCAGTGCAATTCTTTCAATCCGTAATTGTTATTAATGAAAAATTCAAGGAATACAGTACATACAATGTGTGTTATATATGAATAAAACAGGAACATGGTAAGTGTCAGGATTAAAAAAGAAAAAGGAGGAGGCATAGACACCTTATGCTTTGAGATCTATGTCAGTAGAAGCTTAGCAGGAGAATTATATATACAGTTGTGTTCAAAATTATTCAACCCCCAATGCTGTAAAGGGTTTTAGGGAATTTAGTGTACATTTGTAATTGTATTCAGAATGAAATCCTACAAGGACTTTTTAAAGAACCATATGCAACTAAAATGACATCAATTGGTTTTGTAATACAGTAGTAAATGTTTCTTTTGTGAATTCTTCATTGACACAATTATTCAACCCCTTAAAGACTACCACTCTGAAGAACAGAGGTTCATTCAAGTGTTTTCAATCAGGTATTGAAAACACCTGTGGATGTCACGGCGCAGCAATAAAGCATAATAAGCACCAATTAGGCAGCTTTAAAATGACTGTGATACTCAGCTCCTTCTAGACATTTACTGGTGTGGTTACAAAACATGGTGAAGTCAAGAGAATGGTCCAGGAACAAGAGAAGAGGTGATTACTCTTCACAGGAAGGGCAATGGCTATAAGAAGATTGCAAAGATGTTAAACATACCAAGAGAGACCATAGGAAGCATCATTCGCAAATTCAAGGCAAAGGGCACTGTTGAAACACTACCTGGTCGTGGCAGAAAGAAGATGCTGACTTCGACTGCTGTGCGCTACCTGAAGCGTAGAGTGGAGAAAAGTCCCCGTGTGACTGCTGAGGAACTGAGAAAAGATTTGTCAGATGTGGGTACTGAAGTTTCAGCTCAGACAATACGGCGCACACTGTGTAATGAAGGCCTCCATGCCAGAACTCCCAGGTGCACCCCCTTGCTGTCTCCAAAGAATAAGAAGAGTCGACTGCAGTATGCCAAAAGTCATGTGGACAAACCACAGAAGTTTTGGGATAGTGTTCTGTGGACTGATGAAACAAAATTAGAACTGTTTGGGCCCATGGATCAACACTATGTTTGGAGGAGGAAGAACAAGGCCTATGAAGAAAAGAACACCTTGCCTACTGTGAAGCATGGCGGGGGGTCAATCATGCTTTGGGGCTGTTTTGCTTCTGCAGGTACAGGGAAGCTTCAGCGTGTGCAAGGTACCATGAATTCTCTTCAGTACCAGGAGATATTGGATGACATTGTGATGCAGTCTGTCACAAACCTGAGGCTTGGGAGACGTTGGACCTTTCAACAGGACAATGATCCCAAGCATACCTCCAAGTCCACTGGAGCATGGTTGCAGATTAAAGGCTGGAACATTTTGGAGTGGCCATCGCAGTCACCTGACTTAAATCTGATTGAGAACCTCTGGTGGGACTTAAAGTAAACAGTTGCAGTGCGCAAGCCTAAGAATGTGACTGAACTGGAGGCTTTTGCCCATGACGAATGGGCGAAGATACCCGTAGATCGCTGCAAGACACTTGTGTCAAGCTATGCTTCACGTTTAAAAGCTGTTATAACTGTAAAAGGATGTTGTACTAAGTACTAAGATTGAATGTCACTTGGGGGTTGAATAAAACTGATAATGATGTGAGCACAGAAAAGACATTTGTGGTTATTTCATTATAAATGTTATGTTATATTTGTCTGACCTACACGTGCCTCTTTGATTTAATTGTAAGCAAGATGACTGAATGATCAAAATCAATGTCAAACTGGCCAAAACACTCAATTTCAGTGGGGGCTGAATAATTTTGAACACAACTGTGTATATATATATATATATATATATATATATATATATACAGTCATGGCCGAAATTGTTGGCACCCCAGTTTTCCAAGAAAATCAAGTATTTCTCACAGAAAGTATTGCAGTAACACATGTTTTGCTATACACATGTTTATTCCCTTTGTGTGTATTGGAACAAAACAAAAAAAGGGAGGAAAAAAAGCAAATTGGACATAATGTCACACGAAACTCCAAAAATGGGCTGGACAAAATTCTTGGCACTCAACTTAATATTTGGTTACACACCCTTTGGAAAAAATAACTGAAATCAGTCGCTTCCTATAACATCAATAAGCTTCTTACACCTCTCACCTGTAATGTTGGACCACTCTTCCTTTGCAAACTGCTCCAGGTCTCTCTTATTGAAGGGCGCCTTTGCTTTTCCAAACAAAAGCAATTTTAAGATCTCTCCACAGGTGTTCAATGGGATTTAGATCTGGACTCATTGCTGGCCACTTCAGAACTCTCCAGTGCTTTGTTGCCATCCATTACTGGGTGCTTTTTGACATATGTTTGGGGTCATTGTCCTGCTGGAAGACCCAAGATCTCGGACGCAAACCCAGCTTTCTGACACTGGGCTCTACAGTCTGACCCAAAATCCTTTGGTAATCCTCAGATTTCATGATGCCTTGTACACATTCAAGGCACCCAGTGCCAGAGGCAGCAAAACAACCCCAAAACATCATTAAACCTCCACCATATTTCACTGTAGGTACTGTGTTCTTTTCTTTGTAGGCCTCATTCCGTTTTTGATAAAACAGTAGAATGATGTGCTTTACCAAAAAGCTCTATCTTGGTCTCATCTGTCCACAAGAAGGATTTGGGCTTACTCAAGTACATTTTGGCAAACTGTAGTCTTGCTTTTTTATCAGGGTTATCCAAAGAGATTCGAAAAGTCACCGCACGTTCGGTGACTTTTCGTTCTCTTCAATTCGGTTCCTTTTGCCGATTGCATTTCGGTGACCCTGCGGTGTATTCAGCAAGCACCACAGGGTCCCCGAAATGCAGGGAAAAGCTGCCGCAAACCTGACGAAAACTAACCGAATGCACGCTGAAAACAAGCAAAAACATCTGGATTAACCTTTGAAAAACCCGAACAGGAGCCGAACAGGAGCCGAACAGGAGCCGAAAAGGAGCCGAATGACACAGAGCCGAAACAGCTGTGACGTAGAGGAGGCAGTGAATAAATTAGAAAAACCATTTGTATGAATCTGGGAAAAAGAAACGCTGTTTGCAAAGAAACTACTAAGCGAAAATGTCTGAAATTTTCACAGGAGGTCCAGGGAATGATAATAAAGAGGGCTGTTACAAAAAAATAAGCAAACTGAAAAAAAAAATCAAAAAAAAATCGGACTTTTAATTTTTTTAAAAAAATTCTGAAAAATGCTTAAAGTATCCTAAAAAATCTATAAATAAAGAGACTTTTTGCTGCAGAATTTTATAATGAACGGTTTATTAGATATTGAATTAAAACAGGAATATTTTAACATTGAAGCCTATGGGATTCTCCTGAATTAACTTGCCGAATTAAACCACCGAATGGCAGGGCATTAGGGGAACCTTTCACTGCTGGTTTGTGTTCTCTGAATAGCCGAAGCAGTGCTTCTCTATGGGGATTTCACTGCCCTCGAACAGGCACCGAACAGGCACCGTATGTGCAGGCAATTCGACAGGATTTGGCGAATTGCCTGCTCTCTGGATAGCCGAATGGCCAGGAAAGGTAACCGAACGCTGATTTTCAGCGTTCGGTTACCTTTCTCAAGCAATTCGAATCTCTTTGGATAACCCTGTATGTCTCTGTGTCAGCAGTGGGGTCCTCCTGGGTCTCCTGCCATAACGTTTCATTTAATTTAAATGTTAACGGATAGTTTGCGCTGACACTGATGCTCCCTGAGCCTGCAGGACAGCTTGAATTTCTTTGGAACTTGTTTTGGGGCTGCTTATCCACCATCCGGACTATCCTGCGTTGCAACCTTTCATCAATTTTTCTCTTCCGTCCACGCCCAGAGAGATTAGCTAAAGTGCCATGGGTTGCAAACTTCTTGATAATGTTGCGCACTGTGGACAAAGGCAAATCTAGATCTCTGCAGATGGACTTGTAACCTTGAGATTGTTGATATTTTCCCACAATTTTGGTTCTCAAGTCCTCAGACAGTTCTCTTCTCTTTCTGTTGTTCATGCTTAGTGTAGCACACACAGACACACAATGCAAAGACTAACAGGGTTATTCAGAGAGTGTAAAAGCAGGAGAATAACTAGAGAATGACTGGAGAATGAAAAATTTTAGGTCAAAATAGCCGATTTGGAAAGTGAGATGAAAGGGAGAATTTTTCTGGTTTGGCTATTTTGACCTAGAATTTTTCATTCTCCAATCATTCTCCTGCTTTTCACGCTCTCTGAATAACCTTGTATGTGAACTTCTCTCTTTTTAATCTGTTTTCAGGTGTGATTTTTATATTGCCCACACCTGTTACTTCCCCCAGGTGAGTTTACAGGAGCATCACATGCTTGAAACAATCTTATTTATCCACAATTTTGAAAGGGTGCCAAGAATTTTGTCCAGACCATTTTTGGAGTTTTGTGTGACAATATGTACAATTTGCTTTTTTTCCTCCTTTTTTTTTGTTTTGTTCCAATACACACAAAGGCAATAAACATGTGTATAGCAAAACATGTGTTACTGTAATACTTTTCTGTGAGAAATACTTGATTTTCTGGAAAAATGTCTGGGGTGCCAACAATTTTGGCCATGACTGTGTATATATATATATATAGATATATATATACACAGTGTTTTTTTCAGCCAGTACTTGCTGGTTGTCCTGAGGAAAGCTTGCTGGAAGCAAGCTGAAATGTTAACTTTTTGCACAATAAATTTGTACCCCTTGAAAAGACCCAGAGTGCCGCCATTTATTAGATTTATTGTTAGGCGTGGTGTTGCACCGTGAGAATATGGACCCGTGAGTGTTGGATTTCTAACATATATATATATATATATATATATACAGTATATATGTATTAGAAAATCATAGAAGCATGGCAGGTAGAGAGTAATAACAGATTATAGTTGAGTTATGACACATTCTACAGACTTTTAAAGCAACCCTTAAAGGAATCAGAGGCCCTATTCTTGTTGGTAACGGTGAGCCACTAAACAAAAATATTGGTGTAAGCCAATAACACTTAGCAGCTCACTGTCACCAACTCTGGTACATCTGAGTCGCTGTATTAATGGTTCCAGCAGTACTAACCAGGAGTAGAGTTGCCACGTCGGCCATATTTTCCTGGACATGTATAATTTATTCAGGCTGTTGGGCAGTGCATGAAAAATGCCACCCTACACTGCAGTATGTAGAATCCATACACTGCAGGTATGAAATCAAAGTGGAATCCCAGGTGACCTGCCTTGATTTCCTTCTTACAGCATATGAATTATACATGTTGCAGGGCAGCACTTTTCCCTGTGCTCCCATCTGTATGAAATAGCAGTATGTGTCCAGGAAAACATGGCCAATCTGGCATCCCTATCCGGGAGCCACTCACAGATATCGCTTGCAGAACTCTTTGTTCCCAGTGTTTCACTGATTGCAGTCAGAGGAAGCCGTGGATGGCAGCACTTTGAGATCAGGGGTAAGATTGGGATTTTTTTGTAGGTTTGTTTTATGTGTTAAGTGATTTTGCAAAATCACTTAACACCAGACTCTGAGAGTTTGTATTCTTTCACGAATACAGTCTTGAGACAAAAACTTTGCGCTACGCTGGAATAGTATTATTAATGATTTGTATACAAAGTAATACCAAATAATTCTATTGTACAATAAGCAACCGCTTAATCTGAGCCGCAAAGCTTTGTTTGCAGAAAGGTTGGAATAGCGTATCGAGCAGTTAACGGCAGTAGTTGGGCAGGATCCCCAAATATAGTTGCAGGTCTGGTGAAAAAAGCATTTAGCAACTTAAACTTTTTACTTATTTTCTGTCTAAAAAGAGTTAATCCTATTTATTCATTAGCCCTGCAATTTAGGTCTGT
Organism: Leptobrachium leishanense; assembly: GCA_009667805.1. Classification (NCBI taxonomy): domain Eukaryota; kingdom Metazoa; phylum Chordata; class Amphibia; order Anura; family Megophryidae; genus Leptobrachium; species Leptobrachium leishanense. Next base: position 252,120,487 of record CM019067.1, read on the forward strand.
GGTCCTTACACAGAAAATTCAGGGTATTCAAATAATAAAGTAAAAAATGTCTTTTATATGGCAACCCGTTTCAAAGAATTAACGAAAATCCTCAGACATTTTTGTAGTCTATCAGGGTTATCCAAAGAGATTCGAAACGTCACCGCACGTTCGGTGACTTTTCGTTCTCTTCAATTCGGTCCCTTTTGCCGATTGCATTTCGGTGACCCTGCGGTGTATTCAGCAAACACCACAGGGTCCCCGAATTGCAGGGAAAAGCTGCCGCAAACCTGACGAAAACTAACCGAATGCACTCTGAAAACAAGCAAAAACATCTGGATTAACCTTTGAAAAAGAGGAACAGGAGCCGAACATGAGCCGAATCACACAGAGCCGAAGCAGCTGTGAGGTAGAGGAGGCAGTGAATAAATTAGAAAAACCATTTGTATGAATCTGGGAAAAAGAAACGCTGTTTGCAAAGAAACTACAGAGCGAAAATGTCTGAAATTTTCACAGGAGGTCCAGGGAATGATAATAAAGAGGGCTATTACAAAAAAAATAAGTAAACTGAAAAAAAAATCAAAAAAAAATCGGACTTTTAATAAAAAAAAAAAAAAATCTGAAAAATGCTTAAAGTATCCTAAAAAATCTATAAATAAAGAGACTTTTTGCTGCAGAATTTTATAATGAACGGTTTATTAGATATTGAATTAAAACAGGAATATTTTTAACATTGAAGTCTATGGGATTCTCCTGAATAAATTTGCCGAATTAAACCACCGAATGGCAGGGCATTTCGGGAACCTTTCACTGCTGGTTTGTGTTCTCTGAATAGCCAAAGCAGTGCTTTTTCATGGGGATTTCACTGCCCTCGAACAGGCACCGAACAGGCACCGTATGTGCAGGCAATTCGCCAGTATTTGGCGAATTGCCTGCTCTCTGGATAGCCGAATGGCCAGGAAAGGTAACCGAACGCTGATTTTCAGCGTTCGGTTACCTTTCTCAAGCAATTCGGATCTCTTTGGATAACCCTGTATAAAATATGTTTAGTACACAGTCAAACAATACAAGAAATTCTATTGACGGAAGCACTTGTACTCTACTTAGTATTTTAATATCTTCACTGCTTAAGGGGAAGGGAAACAGAATCAATGATGGAGGATAATAGAGTCAGGAGCTCTTAACACTGGTCTTTGATGGCTGAGAACATCCCTTTACACCCCTACAGTAAAAGGGCAAAGAAATGTTTCACCTCAGCAGTTATTCCAAAGGAATATAAGCTGGGGGGCTTCATACCGTCTTCTATGGCGTGGTTTGGTCTGGCATTTCTTTATGCGCCTTCCATAAGTTATGGTGTCTGTAGCCTACACTGCAGATGTGTTCTGGGAATGTGTTAAATCCAGAGGTAAACAATTTGCACAGATTGCAATAACATATCCATCTTAATGTTTAGGGGAGAGGGTTCATTATTCACTCCGTCCTTGACACTATTGATTTATGGCAATTGTTGTGTAAAAGGAGATAAAATTGACAAATGACACAGCGGCGCATTTCATATACTTCTAGCGTTCGTGTACATGATTTATCCCACTTGTGCACTGACGGGCAAACTCTGCATTTTAAGTAGGTTTACGCGTCATTAAATTATATTATGACAGCATCTATAAGTTTGCAGTATAAATGGAATGTATTAAATCGTAATATCCAAAGTTCGATTTAAATGCATTGAAACATTCCTAACCCAATGTTCTACAAACTTATATTCAGTTTCTCGCCTAAAACCATTCTGACAGTTTACTGCAACTCCTTCCTCTAGAGAGACTCTAGAGTCTAGAGTTCATCGACAGTTGATGGCTAACCTTCAAAGGCAATAGATGGAAAGTGCCTGATGCCTCACCTGGTTCCACCAGGAACCAACTCGTACATGGTACTTGGCACTTCAGATGTGTCGGCTAACCTTGGTACTACAGATGTGTCAGAGCTACGTATTCATTATGCCCAATCAGCATAGCAGAACATCAACGGTCAAGTAGTCCACTAATATCTGGTAGGCCAGTGGTTAACTATCACTGTTCTAGATCAAACTTGAGACAGTTTATTCATTAAGGCTAGGGTCAGACGAGCGTGATTTCTACGGACTGTACGTCCGTGTACACGGACATACGTCAGTACGGAAGACGCAGTAGTGGCCACACAGTCCGTTTATTACTGACGTATATTTTGACGGATGTAGGAGAGAAAATAAAATAAAAAGCAAAACCATTTTGTCCGTGAAAAATGCTGGACATATAAATGCAGTCCATCTGACCACGTTCCATCACTCACACACAAAGCTATGCAGACGTTGTGGACGCAGCGCACTTTGTGCGGCCGTTCTAGGGGTTGTATGTTCTTGCCTGCCTTGCGTCCGTGGGCCGCGGCCATTGTGCATCCGCAGTTCAGTGCGGACGTACTTCGTGTAACGGGCTCCGATGGGCTTTCTGTCATGCTATCACGGACGTACTTTTAGGTGCAATCACGGACGTGAACACTACACTCGTCTGACCGCAGCCTAAAACATGAGCTGCTGTGACTTAGCAATGTATGTGAAAACTGGAATTTAACTTGCACATGAACAAACCAGATTCACTTTGCCTTCGATGTCCCAACAGGGGACGGATATCACATTGGTCTTAAAGAGCAATGTGATATCTTGTGCTTTGATGATCTCTGTCTGTTTCAGCACTGGCTACCGCAATGCTTATACTCCATGGGTGGAGCTGTTACAAGGCCATTGCGCAGCACTTCATGATTGTCCCTCAATGGTGACATAAGTTTTAAGTCTAGAAATGGAAAAAGGAGGCATGGCATATCGATGTATTTATAAAGGTACTTTATTTATAAAAAAAAGATGCAAAGTTTAATTTATCAAGCTGTGAAAAAGGCTGGGTTAGCAGCTGAAACCTTACGTCATTTTTCCAAATAACATGCCTTTATAATTACGCGCATGTGCACGGTCCCTTCTTTTTTACCCTTGTCTTGGTATTGTATTATAATGACTATTGTTGGTTCTAGGTGTGTGTAAAAATACCCCCTTGCTTTATTCTTTGCTATAAGTGATAAGTCAGCATGACAACCTAATAGGCGCACAGAGTGGGCGGTCGTCTGTCCAATAGGATGGCTCCTTTACCCACAGCTGTCACTCACACTAGTGGCATGCCACCGGAATGAGTAAGCAAATCTTTGAGAGGGAATAACTCATTTTTTTCACATAGCATTATATAGGTATATATATATATATATCACATTTATAACATCTCCCTATCAGATGGGGTTAACGAAAGATGGGCGAGACTAGTACACTTCAAAATAGTCACTTTGAATTATATTGCTAGTTAAAGCATGCAGGATATTTATCTCCGGCTATTTTGACACCAATTCCATAGGTTGGTCTATATACAGCTGTTTATGTAAATCAAGATTAAGCCACTGGCATCCATATATTGATGAGCCCTAAGAGACCTTTAGAGTTGGGCATTTTGGATGCGTCTCCCTGAATACTTACATTCATTGCCTTAAGCAATTCACAGGTAACAGATTCAAAAGCTTGATAATCAGATATGTATGGAAACATCCATTTTTCCATAGCACTCTCATAAATACACTTCAAAAATAGTATATTATATTAGAACAAAAATGATAACTCTTATTTTCTTTATTCTGGGTTTACTAGCTATTGACACTTGTATCATGGTTTTCTGCATTTACCATTAAAATGTGTACGCTCATTTAATATAGAATATATTGAATTCTGACTGTATTTGCAGCTGTGGCAGGTGGACTGATATATTGACATAAAAGCATTTTTTTCCCTGTGATGTTAGCTTCAAAGTGTCAGCTGAAGGATCGGCATCAAAGCGATGTCTACTTGTGTGTTAACACTGAATATAATTTAAGAATGCAAGGGAGAAACTTTGCTGTCAGTGTATGTGAAGTGTAAATAGAAGATCATTGTAAAGGTCAATATTAATGAGTTACAGCAGATTCAAGGAGAATCATCCATTAAGCGTGAGACTTATTAGTGGATGTGTGCTTATCTCTGCACAACTAAAATGTAGGTTAAGAACTATTTCAATGTAATGCTCCGGTGACTGAGAGCGCCCGACTTCCTCTACAAATTCTAAAGATGTCTGTGGCAAGCCCGCTGTCCATGGTGCTAGTAAGTATACATCCTATGCAAGCAAAGGATTTTCTCCATTCTATGTTTTGTCAGCAATAACCCACTATAAAAGTGAAAGATCATATATTTGGGTAGGTTGATTTTCTAGGAACAAGTAATAATAGAAAGTACAAACTTATAAAAGAATATAGTGCAGTGAGTGTGATGGTTACAACATGTTATGTAGTTAGGAATAAATTACCTAAAAAGATAGCATGGATGTATTGTCATTGTAGGGGGCGGCAGAGCGTCACCTGTCAGAAGGGCCACCATCAAGAGGGTGTATCCAGTACGGTTGTTACCCCCAGTAGCCATGAGCTGTTTAGTGGCTCGGCAGCTCCAGGCTGTAGTCTCTGTTGTATCCTTGGTGATCTGGTGGGGGAACAACGTGGAATGAACCTCTGTCGGGTGTGGACGGTGTAACGCTCTCTTGAGCTGGCCTTAAAGTGCAACACAGGTTGATAGTGAATCACTCTCTAATAGAGAGTCTCTATACATGTTTTAGCACTTCTTGTTAATGCATATATACGAAAATTGTGAGTTATCCTCTATCAAAAAAACAATGTTAGGATAGCCCTCCACTCACTCAAAGTACTTTATTGACTGCTGACGCGCTGACTAATAAGTCACCGCTGATGGCCAATCCACAAAGAATGTTGATGCCGGCATCCAGCATTAGAAGTAGACAGTAGAGCCATCTCATCAAGGTATGAGATACCGCATTGACTGTTGGGGCATCATTGGGAAGTTGGCAACAGATTAATTTGAAAGACAGTAGCATTATTATGTCCCCTGTACCAATTTAATACAAATTAAGGGTCTCTCTTCAGGGTGAGCACTGCCAAATAGCTGATTAGTATATTAAATCTAACACAAATATCACAGAGTCTGATTGGCTGATGAACAGTGGCCTATGAAAAACTTTATACATAAATTAATTTTAGTGTCCGCTTTACAGTTCCGCTACTCCTGTACACTATGCCCCCAATAACGATGCAAAATGAGGTTCCACATCATATAGGTCGATGCCCGAGTTAGTTTGAGTCAAGCTCAGTTTGGAAGACATTATCCACATTACTACTAGCTCTTTCAAGTAAATATATGTAAGAGGTTTTCCTTCAATAAGCAAATAGAGTCTGATCTGCTTGGAGTGATACTGAGATGTAAAAAATGTTTAAATTAATCGAGCCTTAAGAGCAAACTGCATGTTGGCTTATATTTTTAAATGGTTCAGCTGTTTGACTACATTTCTACTCGTGCATTGCTTGCTACCAACAGTGTAAAAGATCATAATCATATTACTCAAACTCATATCTTTATAATCAAGTGTGTATCTGGAGCAAGTGCAGAGAGGGAACATGTCCAAGCTTTGGAACTCATGGACCTTGAGGGTTCATGCATGACCTGTCTCAACTCTGTTAACATTATAACAGCACACACGAGTTCATTGAACAGATACGCATCTAGATACTTTCCATCCTCTATCATCTCAATATTGGCCACAGAGGCATTCTAGTCACTTGGACCTTCGTTTCAAGCGGTCTGAGCGCAGGGCCTCTGTGATTGGATGAGCCGGGGGGGGGGTTACTGGCCAAGGACAGGGGTCCCTAAGACAGTGATAACAAACCCGAGACTCCAGGACAGGGAGATTGTGTCCCAGAAGCCAGGACTAGAATATGAGGATACAGGTTCAGCACACAGGTCCTATGTCCAGGAAAGGAGTTCAAGGCCCAGGAAAATCTTTGTGTGTGTGTCTGACATTTTTCTCTTTCTCTCAGTTTGTCTCTCTTGTTTGTTTCTTTCTCTATATGTCCCTCTTTCCTTGTCTGTCATTCTCTGTCTAAGTTTACGTTTCTCTTTCACTGTGCCTTTCTGTTTGTGTCTCTCTCTTTCTCTCTACCTCTGTGTTTGCGCCCCTGTTTGTCTCTGTGTCTGTATATATATCTTAGTGTGTCTCTGTCTTCGTGTGTGTGTCTCTTTTTGAGTGTCTCAGTATGTTTCTGAGTGTCTATGTATGTCTGTGTGTATCTGCCTGAAATTGTCCCTATGTTTCTCTCTTGGGGGGGCATGGTGGAAATAAACAGTATGGTCCTTTTTGATTATTGACCAGTGGTCTCAGGCCGCCCCTGTCTTTATTTTTATTACGGGGCCTTTGCCGGGGCAGACACTCACACCTCTTCCACAGAAATAACGTAGGTGCTTAACAAGTAATATTGCTTCATGCAAAGATACCTATGATGTCATAGATGCCACCAATATTTATATTCACCTAATTTTTAATCAGGCATCCAATGATTTAGAATAAACTACCATTTTATCATGCAGATTATTTTATTGTTTTTGTATAATAGGGATTTTCTATCTCTGCTCAGTACACACAATGCACACTGATAAGAACTTTTCATGAAAACTACTACAGAAACTGTAGTCCAGTTCCTAATATTAAAAACACCAATAATATAATTTTTTAAAGAAAACTAGTGAGCGTTTTTTTTAACATAAACTTTCTTTTTTTCTCGCTACCAGCAAAACTATTGTGTTAAGTTTATTTTTAGTGGTTGACCAAATTAATAGAGATGCCACAAACTGCATATGGGGATGGGAGGGTTGTTACATCCTAGATTTGCAGTGCTTGTAAAGATAACTGGAGAATAAACACGCTTTAATGAACAGCTGCATCATTCAGGGATTAGAAAACAATAACTACTAATGAGGAAATAAAATCATAAAACAGTTTGGTGTTAGCGCAATGTGTTTATAGCTGGTATTAGGAGTGGTGCATTACAGCTTTGTATATTGTTTTTTGCTATGTTCCGTGTAGAAGCATTGAATTTCAAACCAAAAAAATGACTGATAACAAAGATAAAAATTATAAAACATGCAGTAAAAAAATGTATTTATGGGTTACAGCACTACCAACGTACGATATGAGTAGCCAGCTTTAAAAGGAGCTTAGTTGACCATTAGGAATAGTAGGGCACTGTCATGTCCCCTGAGCTAAATTGGGGAGGCTAAGGGGAAAAAATAGCTTCCCCTTAGCATCCTGGCTTCCCCAGCAGATCGCGGCGCAGGTGCCGAGTCCAGCAGCCTGCCCCAATAGTGTTCGCTAAGCTCGCGGATGCTGGGACAGCGCTACAGCGCTGTCCCCAGCATCCCCCCATGGTGTCCATATGACTCCATGGAGGATCGTGCTGCGGATCACTCTCCTCTCGTGAGATCTTGCTGGCCCTCTCGCGAGATCCTGCTGGTCAGCGGAGTGATCGCGGAGGGAGACAGAGGACTTTCTTCCCCCAGTCTCCCTCTGCTCCCGGCAGCCAGAGGCAGCGGATCGGGCTGCTGTTCTTGCCGTGGGATAAGAGGTGAGTATTTGGTTTTTTGGGGGGTTTGAGCTGCAGGTAAAGGATTCTGCAGCAGCTGGGGTGCAGGTAGAGCCCAAGTTTGAGGCCGCAAGCCAACAAACAGGTTCCATTGAAAGTGACAGGTGGGTTTATTCAAGAAGGGTCACGATTTAAGGTAAAGCAACACAAATCAGGGAATCAGTGAAAACAAGACAAACAAGGTGGGACAGGACACATAGAGGGCACAGGTCTAGCCATAAATGAAGGTGTCAAGACATCTGAATCCAGGGACAGCTTTCTTAAATAGTGAGTATCTGAGGTCTGTTTCAGCCCAGTCATGGCAGGTGGAAAAACAGGTCTAGAATATGCTGCATGAAACTTGATGTCAGAGTTCGGCTCACAGCAGCACCAGCTTTGGGACAAGTCTCTTTTGCGGACCCTGTGAGTCCCTGGGTCACATGTGTGACACTTCTGTAAGATGACTTCAATATCCCACCACTCTCCCTAAACACTGATCAAAGTGGCAGAATTTCCAATCCCCTGCTTAGAACAACTAAAATAAGGACCAAAAGCAGTTTTAGGAGACCGCAGTATCCTAAAAGCTACTGAATAAATAGGGTTATTTTTTTTTTAGAAAGGATTTTACCAGGAAGGATACATTGAGATCTCTCGTTTTCAAGTATGTCCTGGGTGGCGAGTATGTACCGTTAGGTGTCTTGCCCAAGGAGACTTACTGGAGAGGTGCTCCTGGGGATCGAACCCATGACTCCACAGGCTCTCTCCATGCAGAGCAGTGATGTTACCTCTACTCCACCCAGCCGGTATTTAATGTCTTGTAAGCAAAAAATAATTGTTTCCATTTGAAAATTTGTCTTTTGCGAGACTGGATTTAGAAAGTTTTACTTTGAAATCAAGTGACTTGAAGTGGCTGAAGAAGTATGGAACTGCAAGCTTCTGGGTGAATTTGCTGTGTTTGAAGATTTACTGGGTTATTTAGAGAAAGGTGAAACTCTGGAGAACTTTTGGAGACGTGAAAATATTTTGACCTAGAATTTTCACTTCTCCAAACATTCTCCAGAGTTTCCCCTTTCTCTGAATAACCCTGTTAGATCTTGTTGTTGGGTGAGCTGTATTCTCATAACAAATCGTAATACGTTGAGATTTACAGTGCCTTGCAAACCATTGCTGTCCTATGTATGAGAATTTATGGAATTAACTTTTTCCTTTAAATAAATTAGATGTTGTTTCCTGTCTATTGGTATGGTGGTTATTATGATATACGTTTTGTCCACTTGAACGTGCTGATTGCGATTTACATCAAACGCGTTGGTAAAAAGTCAATAATGATTTCTGCTCATTGGTGACCATGGGTAGATTTATTGCATCCCACCATCTTTTATGTCCTAATAAGCATAAGGAATAACGTCAAGAGCTGCTGCATATTGACTTTTTCTTGTTGTTCCATTGTAAGTGTTCACGGTGGCAACTGTCTCTTTTTTCTTGTATAATGCAATCCCATTGTTTTTTTTTGTCATGGAAAACAATACTGACCTTATCAGCATTATAAGTTACCATACTAGTTTAAAGTCTAGTCAGCTTTATTGCTGATTTTTATTTATTATACACTGGAATGTTTCTCAGCACCTTACAATCGCAGTACTGAACAAACGTCAAATGCAGCAATTATTATGCATGCGGTTGCAGCCTTTATGTTCTGGAAAAGCATTACACACATAAGCAGATCTCAAATTTTAACTTAAATAGAAACATAGAAACATAGAAAGTGTCGGCAGATAAGAACCTTTCGGCCCATCTAGTCTGCCCAATTACATGGATACTTTACCTGGATTTATCTTTTGTTTAGGATAGCCTTATGCCTATCCCATGCTTGCTTAAATTCAATTACTGTTTTGGCCTCTACCACTTCAACTGGAAGACTATTCCATGTATCCACCACCCTCTCAGTAAAATAATGCTTCCTGATGTTACTTTTAAACCTTTGCCCCTCTAATCTAAGACTATGTCCTCTTGTTTTGCTACTTCGTTTCTTTTTAAATATACTCCCTTCCTCTACCTTGTGGATTCCCTTTACGTATTTAAATGTTTCTATCATATCTCCTCTGTCTCGTCTTTTTTCCAAGCTATACAAGGTAGGGCTCGTCCGGGATCTGAATGGTTATTCAAAGAGCACCGAAATTTCTGGGAAATTTTCTGTTCGGTGCATTTCAGTGCAATTCTGCTATTTCAGTTCACTGACCCTGCGGTGGTTTCATTATTTACCACAGAGGCCCCAAAGTGCGCCGAATGTGGAGCCGCCAAAGAGTGCCAAACACAACGCCGAATACCACCGAAGAGAGCAAAGTGACACCGAATGCTGCCAAACTTCAGGGGAAAAAAAACAAAACTCTGCTCTTCTTTAAAAGGAGCTTAAAATAATAAAAATGCATGAAAATGTGTGGACATAATAAAAAGAGCCTATAAAAAATAATAAAAAGGTCTGTTACAGAATAAAAAAATACGCTATTAAAAAATAGGAATCAAACATTTCACCTAAAAATAAAAAAAATACCAAACAAATTCTAAAAAAGAAATAAATAAAAAGTCTTTTTGCTGAAACTGAAATGGGTGAATAAAAAATAGGATAAAACCAGTAATATTTTTTACTTTACATTTAATCCTATGGAATTCGTCTTACTTGACCCCCTGCAATCTGGCTTCCGTCCCCTACACTCAACTGAAACTGCGTCTCCTCTCTCCACAGGTAGGACATTATCACCCATTATTCAGACACCCACATCTCATCTGATCGCCTGCATACTTTTGCTGGTAGGACATTATCACCCATTATTCAGACACCCACATCTCATCTGATCGCCTGCATACTTTTGCTGGTAGGACATTATCACCCATTATTCAGACACCCACATCTCATCTGATCGCCTGCATACTTTTGCTGGTAGGACATTATCACCCATTATTCAGACACCACATCTCATCTGATCGCCTGCATACTTTTGCTGGTAAGACATTATCACCCATTATTCACAGACACCCACATCTCAACTGATCTCCTGCATACTTTTGCTGGTAGGACCCCCAGTATTCGCAGGCACCCACATTATAACGTTTCCTTGTTTTTTTTCTGTTTATTTATTTTTGTTTTTCTCCACCATGTGCTTTGCTAATTAGCATGTGAATCTCCTGCCCTATTGACACAGCCCATCCAGCTTCAGGTGTTTGCATTTAGGCAGTTAAAAAGTAATCAGTCCGCCCTTTATAACATTTAAGACCAGCTCCACTGAGCCTTGGGTCCTGTGACATCCTCAAGTGGCATCTTAAGTGGACGCTCAGAGTTGATTCCTGGAGTCGAGTGGCATCTTAAGTGGACGCTCAGAGTTGATTCCTGGAGTTGAGTGGCATCTTAAGTGGACGCTCAGAGTTGATTCCTGGAGTTGAGTGGCATCTTAAGTGGACGCTCAGAGTTGATTCCTGGAGTTGAGTGGCATCTTAAGTGGATGCTCAGAGTTGATTCCTGGAGTTAGGGACTGGAGGAAGGAACTGCAAGGCCCACTTTTACTCTGGGTAAACGCACGTCTATATCATGCTTTCACTCACGCTTCTGCTCTTTACTTCTACCTTTCTCCTTAAATGGAACTCCTGCCCCTCTACCACCGACCCCTACACTATCTGCATCTCTCCCTCCCTCCTCTCGTCCCACATGATGGCCTCACATGAGCTCCTTTGTTTCCTCAGAACATGGTCTCCCTCTAACTCTCGTGCTGCCAATCACTCCCACTCCCACAAATCCCATTCCCACCTTCTCTTTCTCACCTTCCTGCTGTTACTCTATTCAGGTGACATATCCCCTAACCCTGGCCCCACAACACATCCAATACTTCCATCTCATCCTATCTCCATCGCACATAAATCACCTCCCTGCAAGCCCAGCAACCTCATTCCCATAATCCCTCAGCGCCTGTCCTCTTTCTCCTGCGCCCTCTGGAACGCTCGCTCTGTGTGCAACAAACTCACAGCAATCCATGACCTCTTCCTTTCAAACTCCTTCAACCTCCTAGCTTTAACTGAAACCTGGCTAACTCCCTCTGACACGGCCTCCGTTGCTGCTCTCTCACATGGCGGTCTACACTTGAGCCATACCCCCAGACCGGGTGAGAGAAATGGTGGCGGGGTCGGAATCCTGCTCTCTCCCACCTGCACCTACCAGCATCTCCCTCCACCCCCATCCCTCTCCTTCTCCTCCTTCGAGACACACTGCATCCGCCTGTTCTCTCCTCTGGCTCTCAGGGTGGCAGTCATCTACCGCCCACCGGGACCAACCTCCCAGTTCTTTGACCACTTTGCTACCTGGCTTTCTCACTTCCTGTCTTCTAATCTTCCATGTCTAATTCTCGGCGACTTCAACATTCCCATTGACGATCCTTCCGCCCCTGCTGCCTCCAAACTTCTTTCACTCACATCCTCCCTTGGACTCACACAATCCTCCCTCCTCCCTACCCACCGCGATGGTCACGCCATTGACCTTGTCTTTTCCAACCTCCATTTCTGAGTTCAACTGTCGCCCTTTCCCCATCTCTGACCACCACCTTCTCTCTTTCAACCTATCTGGACTTCCTAAACACCCTGCTCCCCCACCCCGCACACACACTCGCAGAAATCTACATGCTGTGGACCCCCATCAATTCTCCAACCTACTTCACCACCTCCCTCATACCTCATCCTTCACCTGCCCTGATGCTGCCACTAATCACTACAACACTACTCTTATCTCTGCTCTAGACACTCTTGCTCCTCTTCGACTCTGTAAGGCCCCACGCCGCCAGCTTCAGCCCTGGCACACCCTCCAGACACGCTACCTGCAAAGATGCTCCCGCACTGCAGAGCGTGCCTGGAGGAAATCCCGCTCTGAAGCTGATTTTGTTCACTTCAAGTTTATTCTCCGGTCATACACCTCTGCCCTCCACTTGGCCAAACAATCCTTCTTCTCATCTCTTATATCTACGCTGTCCTCCAACCCTAAACGGCTCTGGTCCACCTTCAACACCCTCCTCTACCCACCTGCACCTCCCCCCACAGCTGCCTTCAGCGCTCAAGACCTGGCAGACTACTTCCTCAGTAAAACTCTAAATATCAGACGCAACATCCCAACACAAGATAGTTATCTGCCACCTCCACTCCCACAGGTCCCCTCTGCCACCCTCTGCCGCTTCCTCCCAGCCACTGAGGAGGAAGTCAATTCCTTATTGTCCTCCTCACATCTCACCACATGCCCGCTCGACCCCATTCCCTCACATCTAATTCCTCCCCTCTCCTCCTCCCTCACCCCTGCTCTCACACACATCTTCAACCTATCTCTCTCCACTGGCTCCTTTCCATCCGCCTTCAAACACGCGCTAGTTACCCCTTTACTAAAGAAACCATCCCTAGATCCCAACTCTCCATCCAACTACCGCCCTGTATCCCTGCTTCCCTTCACATCAAAGCTCTTAGAAAAACTAGTCTTCAACCGCCTCTCCCTCTTCCTGTCCTCCAATTCCCTACTTGACCCCCTGCAATCTGGCTTCCGTCCCCTACACTCAACTGAAACTGCCCTCACCAAAGTCACCAACGACCTCCTAACTGCTAAAAAACACGGCCACTATTCTATTCTCATCCTGCTTGACCTCTCGGCTGCTTTTGACACTGTTGACCACCCCCTCCTTCTACAGACCCTCAACTCTCTGGGTCTCGGTGACACTGCACTCGCTTGGGTCGAATCCTATTTATCCAACAGGTCCTTCTGTGTGTCCTTTGCTGGTAACTCCTCCTCCTCATTGCCTCTATCTGTTGGTGTACCTCAAGGCTCTGTCCTTGGTCCTCTGCTCTGTTCCATCTACACCTCCTCCCTGGGCAAAATCATCAACAGCTTTGGCTTCAATTACCACCTCTACGCTGATGACACTCAGATCTACCTCTCTACCCCTGATCTCTCTCCCCCTGTCCTTTCAAAAGTCAGTGACTGTTTATCTGGCATCTCCTCCTGGATGGCCTCCCACCACCTAAAGATCAACATGTCGAAGACTGAACTCCTACTTATTCCTCCCTCCAATGCCTCCCCACCTCCTGACTTCTCTATCACGGTGGAGGGTATCACCATTTCCCCATCAAACCAAGTTCGCTGTCTTGGAGTTACACTTGACTCTGCTCTTTCCTTCATCCCCCACATCAAGTCTCTTTCCTCCTCCTGCCGATACCAACTGCGTAATATTTCCAGAATTCGGCCATTTCTTACCGCTGTCGCCACAAAACAACTCATAAACGCCCTGGTAATCTCCCGACTCGACTATTGCAATAATCTCTTATCTGGCCTCCCTCTGTCCCGCCTCTCCCCCCTACAATCCATCCTGAACGCCTCCGCCAGACTAATTCACCTCACCCGCCGCTCTGTCTCTGCCGCTCCCCTCTGCGAGTCCCTTCACTGGCTCCCCATCCACTGCAGAATTAAGTTCAAAATCCTTATCCTTACCTACAAAACCCTCACTAACTCAGCTCCCCACTACCTGTCCTCACTAATCACCAAATACACCCCAGCCCGCTCCCTAAGGTCAAACAGTGACCTGCGCCTAGCTTCTCACCGCATCACCTCTTCCCATGATAGACTGCAGGATTTCTCACGCGCAGCCCCCACTCTCTGGAACGCTCTCCCTCGTACTGTCAGACTTTCCCCTAACTTCTCTTCCTTCAAACGCTCCCTTAAAACGTTCCTATTTAGGGAAGCCTACCACCCAACTCACTGACGCAATCATCAATCACTCTAACCTTACAGTCCTCTCCTCCTGTTTCCAACCCCAACCCTCCCAGATTGTGAGTTCCTACGGGAATAGGGCCCTCATCTCCTCCTGTACTGTTTGTCAAATGTTGTTCAATGTATTGTAACCCTGTCTATACTGTGCTTATTGTACAGCGCTGCGGAATATGCTGGCGCTTTATAAATAAAGAATAATAATAATAATAATTCGTCTGTTTAAACCTGTCGAACTGAACCACCAAAAATAAAGGCATTTCACTGACATGTCAGTGCAGTTCTGCATTCTCAGAATAGATTAACCATTACTTCTCTATGGGGCAATTTCACTGCCACCGTATATCGCAGAATTGCGGTGATCTGCAGGCACACTGCAGTATATTTCGCAGTCAGTTCGCCAGTATTTTGCAAACTGACAGCTTTCTGAATAGCCAAACTGCCACGAAATTGCTTCATACGGTGAAAACAATTTCGGTGCAATTCGGTGGCTAGTTTGTTGCGCTTTGAATAATCCTTAACCCTTTCACTGCTGAGCCATTTCACGCCTGTGTGCTGAGCTCGTTTTTACCAGTTTCGCTCATCATGTTTAAACGCGTTTTGAAGCCTTATTTTATTATATGACCCAGACATATTATATATTGTTCTTTCCGGCAGACTCGACAGATTCATAATATATCACTATTATATGTATACGTAATGTCCTGTCTGTATATTATAACAAAAAATGCAATAAAATTTGAATTTTCAATAATTTACAATTTGTAAAGTGTTTTGTTTCACATTTTAACATGCGAGCATTTGCGGATATATTTTCTATGAGTTGCGCTTGTTAAAAAAATTAGAAATGGGGGACTTGTTAAATTTTTTGGGGGGAAAATTACAAGATTTTTAACCAACGCACCCTATACAAAAATCGTTAGTGCGGCATCATTGTTCACATTATAATTGAAATGGGAACAATATTCCTACAGTAACAAAATAAAAAAAAAATGTTTATTTTTTTTAATTTATTTATTTTTTAATATTTTTTTATTTTCATTTTTATTTTATTTTTTCTTAACGTTTAACATGGTCATGTTTGGTACCGTTGGAAAGGCCATGCTCTGACCGATCCAACAATATCAACATTAACCCCTAGCTGCCACGGATCGGGAGATAGAGGGTTCATTGGAACCCCCTAACTCCACCATTGGTGGCAGCTAGGGGTTTACTCCAGAACTGACATCATCGCGCAATGCACAATGATGCCAGTCATCAGGGGGAGATCCCGGAAGCTTGGCCGACATCCAAAATGTTGACCAGCTCCGGGAGAGGATCGCGATCTGGCGCTTTTTGGTGCCGAATCGTGATCCGGCCCCCAAGAGGTTAAAGCCAGCTACTGTTGGGAGGGCAGGCTGTTCCCTTCCAAAAGGTGCCTGCCTTTGACCGCTGCCCCTTATGGAAGGGGAGGGAGAGAGGTCCAAAGGACCACCCCTCCCTTTCAGGCACCTTCCCCGCACTCATGGGGGGGGGGGGCACATGTAAAAGATGTCATCGCGCTAGCGCAATGACCTCTATTGTCCCAGCCGGGGTCCTGGAGTGCCGGGCTGACATCCGAGATGTCAGCCCACACCGGGGAGCGCAGCAATCGGCCAGAATCCCGGCCAATTGCTGCCTCCTGTGCTAGGACACACTCAGTGCGTCCATAGCACAGGAGAACAACTTGGATGCGCTGAGCGTGTCCTTAGCAGCCAAGTGGTTAAAGGGCAGTATTGCAATGTTTGCGCTAAAATGGGGAAGCTAAGGTGGAAAACTTTAGCAGAAGCAGTATCCGTTAGAAGCAGCTTCTAGCTGTGGTTAACTTTTCAGTTAACCACAGCAGTGCGGTAATTAGTGTTAGGACTTTGTGATCCTAACGCCAATTACTCTATGTGCTCCCCATTTTAAGTATATTAGGGAGCACAAAGTATAGTAAGCTTGTGGAAGCGAGTACAAACACCGATGTGCTAACGGGTTTTTTAACCTGGAATGTAATATGGGGGGCATGCCCTAGACTCACTTAAGTTAGCGTTAACGCTCACCTATCTGATCTTGGGAAGATCATCATTTAGTGTTGTAAATAAATTCTCTATACAATTTTAATGGTTACTCTAGGTCTAAAGTAGTGGCCATTGCATGTCCACCTGTGTGCATAGAATAAAAGGAGGGTCTAGGTACACCAAATAGGCTTCAGAAAGTTTACAGGGTTATTCAGAGAAAGGTAAACACCAGGAGAACTGTCAGGAGAAGAGAACACTCTAGACCAAATAGCCAATTTGGAAAGTTAGATAAACGAGAGCATTTTTCTGGTTTGGCTATTTTGACCTAGATTTTTCACTTCTCCAGTCATTCTCCTGAGTTTCACCTCTCTCTGAATAACCCTGTTAGTTTTTTGAAGTTGGTGATGTTTCAGCATCAACTGACCTTTCTCAAGGGGTTGTATGTATGATGGGAGCCTGGGCATGCTTTGGGTCTCATGAGCACATACTAGAGAGGCAATATTGCTTAAAATTCTGTGCATTCCTCCTCTCCATTTGCTGTCTACCTGTCCACACGTGTGAACCTTGGTAATGTTTACAGAACTCCCAATCTGATAATTTTCAGTCTAACAGCTTGGAAACAGACTGGCAGATAGAGGAGGTGAGACACAGAATGTTATCACAATAACCAGTGCAAAAAAAAACTTTTTTAGGTCAATACTGTTTATTGTCTTCTTGCCTAATCCTTTCCATTGCTACAATATGAAACGACTCTTTTCTATCAGCAAATTTTTTATATCTATATATTTTTTTTATGTTTCAGGTGTACTTTAAAAGTTTGTTGGATTAGATCACCATGCTCAGTATTTCTGTAACATGTCATATAAACAAATCCCCCCCCCCCCATACAAACCCTACATGACCGCGTGGACACCTCTGCAAGACTAACATTTATAGTTATTTTACAGAAAAGACAAAGCATTTGGATTTAGATTGTTTGGACTGTGTCATGTCAGTATAAATAGCTGTGATTGACCGGTTTCGGGAAGCACATCTGGATCTACTTTGTGACATTCCAAGAAGATTAAAGAATGGCTACAAAGAATTTCACTAGAATCCTTTTTTATTTTCTCCCTATTTTCCAGCCAAAGCAAGTAACATTTCAAAGGGGGTTGTAGCTGTTGTTTCTGTTAATGGCTACCACGGTGGAGTCAAATCCAGGGCAAATAGATAAAATAGGGGTTTTTTTTGCCAAAAAAACCCAAAACCTCAATGGATCCTCATCATATGTCCATATATATATATATATTTATGTCACACCTTCGCTTACACGAAAATTTCTAGACCTTGAAAGTATCACACCTGGAGTTTAATTCCCACACACACTAGCGTACCCAGATGAATATATATAATCCAGATGTTTTATTAGAAACTCAAGACATTATATAGCAGATTTTACAACCACATGGAGGCAGCCCTTGACAGGACAATAGTTTCTCTTTTTTATGTAGACAGAGGGATGAATTGATTAGATAGCTGGATTAATATGATAGAGAGATAAATAGAAGTGAATAACCACCATAAAGAATATGTCTCTACTTATTCATAGTTCATATCATTTGTATTGGCCCAAGAGCACCTTGATCCTAGTTAGATGATCATTCAATAATTTTAATGAGATTTGATATTCCATAATGTTGTACTAATGTCATTCCTTCTATATATAGACTCATTCTTCCACTTTTTTATAGGTAAATCCTTCATGCTACAACGGAGACCACTATCACAAACCTTAATACTACTGGTTTAAAAGCACTCTCTTAGATTTGTTTGGCTCATGTGTTTGTCAGCAGTTTGCAAATGTGTGATGTTGAGCCAGATCAGACATGTGGTGTCTGCTTGTGCAATAGATTTGCTAGCATTCCCAGAGTTTACCATTCTCAGGGGCCTCCTGCCTGAAAGTAAGACTGGAGCAGTAAAGGAACAAAATGAAAAATTGTGGAACAATCCCCGAGGCACTCTTAAAAGGTTATGAATTTGGTGCACATTGCTCAACAGTCTTATTAAAGTGAAATACTATTGTCTGCTTTCTTTTAACGCTTTTCTTGTTAAACAGTTTATGCTATAGAACAGAGATTGCTGTTATATGCAGAATGAGTTTCAGAGGGGTCAGGTGTAGCATGCCATTTTCTCAAGACTTCTAAACTAATATTTCCCGCTAATTGTAACTGCCAAGGGACATGGTTTTTAGAGATGTGTATCCCCTTGCAAGTTTAAAGGTGAGGGCTCCTTTAAGTGGGCTTGCTTATGTAGAGGGGAGGACTGACTCTAGCATCCAATCTTTTCAGAGTATGGGAACTAGGTACTTCCTTGTTTCAAAGCTATTGCAGTTGCTGGTGGAGAGAGCTCAGTGTGTTACATCACTCCTCATAAGAACTTAATCTGCATGTGGTCTAAGAGGCGCACAAGGTAATTTACCTCTGCATTTGTTTTATATTATGTGTAATGTTTTATATCACTGTACATGGACAATGTGAACTGTTAACAATGTAGCTGGATTCATCATATTTCTGTTTGGAAAGAAATGTTTATTTTGCATGAGAAATTTGTAAAGGACTGTGTTTATGCATAGTTTGAACATTATTTGGTTTAATTTCTTGTAGTTTTCACGGTGTCAGCTAAAAGGAGAGAGACAAAATAAAGAGCAAAAAGACATCTGTATGAAGCATGTCACTTCTTTAGACCTGTGCAGCTATACCAATACGTTCCAAATTTCTTGAGATTCACAATGATTAATTGGGAAAAAATGGAGAATCACAGTTTTCACTGTAATCAATCAGCAACTGGGCTTTATTACATAATCTACCAAAAATAAATCACCTATTAATTTTCATCAAGAATAGTTGTAAATATGTAATTTGTAGTTTTCTCCTGTCCCCACACTTCTTTATACTTTTTCTTCTTTGCACTTCTTTCCCCTTCTACCCCCATCATGACCATAACAACCCTTTGAGAATCTAGGCAAGTGATGGTGGACCTGGGCACCCCAAAAGTTTGTGAACCAAATGTCTCATGATGCTCTGCCTGGCTTATGTGCGACTGAGCCTTATGGGACATGTAGTTCTGAACCATATGAGCTGCCAAGGTTCAGCATCTCTGATCTAGGCCATTGTGTTCATTGGTTTGGTGATGTTGGGGTTGTGTACTATCTCGTTGTGTTTTGTGGTGCCCATGTCATAGAGGATGCTGTGCCTCTTGTTTGTTGTGCCTCCTCCTCACTTGACTCCTCTGTTCGATCAGGCACCCAGGTGGAGTCAATGACCTCATCATCGTCATCACCCCCTATCTCCTCGTCACTGGAGCCAACTTGGCAGTATGCTGCAGCTGCTGGGGCAACATGAGTGCCAGTTATTTGTGTGTCACTGGCACCCCTCCCTCTAGGTTGATTATACTCCCTTCCTCAACCTCAGAGTTTGAATCAGAGCACTGTAGTTGCTGTACATCCTCAAGCAGCGTGTCACTGTCATTGTAGTCAAATAATACAGCTGACTCCTCTGTGTATGTTGGTGAGGCGACGGTAGGAGTAGCTGTGGACATGGAGGCTGCATTAGATGCTTTGACAGCTGAGGTGGACTGTAAACCACTACAAGCCTGGCTGGCAGAGGTCTTGGAGGATGAGGATAGCCTGGTTAGCCAATCCTGCAAATCCTCTTTGTTACTGCAGCATAAGACGGCCAGCACCAGTTAGAAAGGATAAGTGTGCCCCTGCAGAGGATGCACCACGTCCACGACGACCAGGTCGCACTGCCTTCTGACACTGAGGCTGCTTGCCCTCTTATCTGTGTCTTGGAGCGCCTGCCTGTCCTTTTTGGTCTTTCTGACATGGTGAGTGATATATAGATTAAAGATATACAGAAGTCTGATTCAACTCTGGTATAAAGATTGGAGATATTCAGAACTCTGATATAAGTCGGCGATTTTACTAATATTTTCCCTGCAAGGCTCCCAATGTCCTCTACTCTCTCTCTCTGATTCACTTCCTCTCCTGCAGGCTGCAACACCCTGATAGCTGGCAACAGCCAGATTCAACTCTCAATAGATAAACAGATGAACTCTGATTAAACTGTGTTATTGTATGGTATCTAAAATTAGATCAACGATATACAGATTTTCCAGAACAATGCTATAAGTCAGTGATACGCACTGTCCCTGATAGCCTGGCTGTGCCAAGACAGATTCTAATTCCCAGAAATCTCCTACAACGTCACTGATACACCCTGACAGAACAATCTCCTCTCCTCTGATTCATTCCTGCAAACACACACGCTGGGGCTGCAGGCAGGGAAGCCTTATATAGTGTGCTGCGCGACTTAGCTCTGTGAGCCCATGATTGGGCAAAATTTGTCCAATCAGGACTCTGAGCCGTGATTGGCATAGTCTTGCACCTGTCTTGCACCTGACCTGTGGTTAGGTGCAAGGCTGTAGCCAATTACAAGCTTCAGGCCAGTGGAAAAGTGCATTGTGGTGCATTGTGGGCGAACATGCGGCAAACACGCAAAATGTTCGGAGTTCGCCGAACAGCCGAACGGGCAATGTTCGAATCGAACTCCGAACCAAACACTCATCCCTAGTCTACATGTCTTCTGCACAGCGCACGGGGACAGAATATACCCGACCAGTACTATGCTAGCAAAGTGATTAACTGTAGGGTTTCCTGTTAATTTTATCTAGTTTATTTTTCATTTTTTTTCTGGCATAATTAATTTGTATGACATCTCTTTTTGTCTTTACATGCGCCGCCTTTGACTATCTTTTTTTTTGTCATAATAATTTTCCTTTATTACGGCTGCATTTGTCTGATATCAGAATTATGTTATCTCAAAGAGGTCTTATTGTAGCCTTGTGAGATTGTAGTAGTCTACTAAATTGTGATTTTGTGGGGTTTTTAATCTGAATTCATGGACACATTACTATCCTTTTTTAAATCATAATACTGGTGGTTTCACATATTATAATTATTATGCATGGTGTTTTGGGTCTAGCAGAGGAAAATAAGCCTGCATTCAGTGGTTGGTGTCCAGTTCATTCATAGGGATCATAGGCAAAATCAACTGTCAAACCCTTCCACGAATAACAATATAAAGAACACTCTCATCTTGTAGGCATATGTTCTGGTTGAATCATCCTTTGATGTGGCACATGCATTTTTAATTTTGTTTCAAGATTGATAATCTGTGTGTAGACCTGCAAATATAATACGTAAAAAAAGAACAAAGATAGCAATCATAATTCTATACTCATAATAAATGAAATAAAGAAAATGTACAATTGGATAATGCATTTAAATTAATTTCCTTTCCTCTTTACAGTGAACAAGGGCCCTGCAGTACATTTCAGCACACAAAATCTATACACACAAAACAGGAAGTAAAATTAGAAGAAAGGAAGTTGTCACGCGCACAATTGGAATTGGGGAGAAGAGAAGTGTGGAGTATATTTATGTTTGTATGTGGATTTGTACCTGGAGCACCTACCATCTATAAAAGTAAGCAGATTTTATGTGCTTCTTGCATAAATGCAGTTTATTTCTGCCCTTTCCCCTTCTCTTTTATGTTACAAGAGGCAACAGGTAGAAAGGAATAGAGTGAAATATCAATTGGGACTCTGGAAAGGGTACGCTTGAGTGCAAAAGCCATTATAGGGCTACTCGGAAGAGTTTTAGCCTACAACAGGGAAACATTGATGTAATGCCTAGTTGTAAAAAAACATAATGCTATGTACAGTATGAGATCTTCTGCGTTCCATATGTCTATGATGTGGAATATTTTGGATGCATTATCTTTACTGATTGCACAGCATGTCAGTTCTTATTATTTGAATACAGAGAATAATGCTGGTCATTCAAGCAGGGCCAGATTAAAACTACATTCTGTACTGCATAAATCAGTAAAAAGCAGCAAATTATTCTAACTTTTTCCAAATTTTGTAAATTAATTGTCAGTTTTTACCACTTCTAACATGTTAGAAACAGATAAACCATCAATCAATTCATCATTGCTAACTGTACAAATGTTGAATTATTGTTCGAAAGTAGTTGCCAAACCTGCTAAAAAAGTACATATTTATAAAAACTATATACCCTTTTATCTAGATTTAGCAAGAAAAATCTTGGCACTTTTATGTCACTGTTTTATCATTGATCACCATAAACTCTTATTGATATATTTTTATTCATTTCTGTTTTTAATACTCACACATTTGTATATATATGCTGCATTTACTGTAATGGGGGGGGGCGTAAAAACCCAAGGCCAAGGGCTGAATATAGAATATTTGACACAGTCCTAACCTCAGCATCTGAAAGTTGGGATTTAGGGGTTAATACTGCAAAGGATCTAAGGATAAGTAGACAATGTAATAAAGCAGCAGGAAAGGCTAGCAGAATGCTTTGTTGTGTCGGGAGAGGTATTCGCAGTAGAAAGAGGGATGTACTCCCGCTGTTGTACAGAGCGCTGGTGAGACCGCACTTGGAATATTGTGTGCAGTACTGGAGACCGTATCTCCATTCTCCAGAAGGATATAGATACCTTAGAGAGAGTTCAGTGAAGGGCTAATAAAATGGTGTACGGCTTGAAGGAGAAAGTTACCAGGAAAGGCTTAATGATCTTAACATGTATAGCTTGGAAAAAAGACAAGACAGTGGAGATATGAAAGAAACATTTAAATACGTAAAGGGAATCAACAAGGTAGAGGAAGGGAGTATATTTAAAAGGAAACAAAGTAGCAAAACAAGAGGACATAGTTTTAGATTAGAGGGGCAAAGGTTTAAAAGTAACATCAGGAAGTATTATTTTACGAAGAGGGTGGTGGATACATGGAACAGCCTTCCAGTAGAAGTGGTAGAGGCTAAGGCTGGGGTCAGACAAGTGCACTTCAGAGTGGAAGGAACGTCCGTGAGCGTGGACGTTCCTTCCACTCGACGCCTTTCTGGCCGCCTCGCTGACTGCAGTTAGTGCACTCTGCGCTGCAAAGCATGATCCTCCTATGGAGGATCGGGCTTTGCAGCCCAATCACCGTGCTTCTAGCGTCTTGACGGGGAGGCTTTGTGCACGGCCGCTTGTAGCGTCACAACGCTGCGACGGATGCCGTTAGGCACATCAGTACGGGCGCACCTAGTGCGCTCGTCTGACACCAGCCTAAAACAGTGATTGAATTTAAGCAGGCATGGGATAGGCATAAGGCTATCCTAAATAAAAGATAAATCCAGGGAAAGTATCCACATAATTGGGGAGACTAGATGGGCCGAATGGTTCGAAAGAATGAAAATTATGCATTATAGAAATATTCATGTTTGGAGAACCACAAAATAATGTTACAATTATTAAATAATTACAAAGTACACAATTATAACTCTTCATAGAATAAAATGTTATTCTACTGAAGTTATAAAGTAAGTTTATAACAATGGAGGGTTGGGCAAAACACAAATTATTTGGAACAGTCGAATAAATGTAACTCTAGGAGATACTCTTATTTATTTATTTATTTGCAAAGTATTTTACCAGGAAGGATACATTGAGATTTCTCTCATTTTCAAGTATGTCCTGGGTTCAAGAACTCTGAAATTTTACAGTCGTTACAGAAATACAAAGTAATAAATGCAAGATATTAAAAACAAAACACAAATATATAGATTAACGCAGATAAATATGTAGGAAATATATTCACTATGTTACATGTTTACAGGTGCATTCCGTATTGAGGTATATTTATTGGGAGCTCTTGAGTGACTTAAGACTGAGGGAAGATTTGATGGCATCTGGGAGGTTATTCCATAATTAGGGTGCTCTGTAGGAAAATGAGGTTCGAGCCACTTTCGTCTAGTATTTTGGTATTGCAAGTAAGGTGCAGGTCCTGGACCGGAGGTTATAGGATGAGGGAACTGCTAGGGGAAGCAGCCTATTCAGGTAGGGCGGGTGCTTCCCAGAAAATCTCTTAAACACCAAGTTGGAAAGGTGAAGAGTGCATTTAGATTCCAGCGATGGCCAGTTTAGCTCTTTTAACATGTCACAATGGTGGGTCATGTAGTTACATTGTAGCACAAAGCGACAGAATGAGTTATACAATGTGGTAAGTTTCTGAAGGTGTGTTTGTGGGGCGGCTGCATACACTACATCTCCGTATTCAATGGCTGGCATAAGCATTTGTTCTACAATCTGCTTGCTTACCGCGGGGCTCAGGCAGGATTTGTTTCTTGTAAAGCTAGCTAACATTTTTTTATTCATTTATAGTATATAATCGTAATTAAATACCCATCTGTTTTATTATTTTAAATGTTTTTTTTCCTTTAAATAGCATATCCCTTAGTTCTTTTAAGTTCTTTGACCGTATGTGTGAATGAGATTTTTCAGACTTTTTTTCCACGTTTAGAATAAAAACACATGTCTAACTAATATATGGGCTGCGGGATATTGTGTTTAGTTTGCAGATACTTGGCAGATCATGTCACATTTTACACTAGCATATATATTCATATATTTTTAGAAACAGAGTAATATAAATTTAATATAGGCTTATTAGATACATGTGTATGGCATTTTAGATATTGCTTGTTACAAATTGTAGTTTATCTATGCTTTAGAAATGTATCCATTGTAGGTATTTGCCTATGACTGTCATGGATATTAAATGTTTTATGGATACATTGTAATTATAGTAGATGTTAGTTTTGCCTGCTGTCTCTAGTGAAATAAATATTTATTGTGTAATAATCTTGTTCCTTGTAATCCTATGGTCTGACATGGAGTATTGTCAACCCATTTTCATTACGGCTAGGAGAAGATATTTGAGCACTGCTATACAGGCACATATATTTCTACTTTTTCAGTATAGACCGGAAATGTGGGCTAGATATAGCTAAAAGAAGGTGATTACACAGCTCATACGTATTTATATTGTCACTAATTTGTAGCACGTGGCGAGTGAAGGAGAACAAAGATTCTTGGTAGGTATTAGGGATGAGACGAACACCCCCGTGTTCGGTTCGCATTCGAACAATTTCAAAAGTTCGAGTTCGGACGCGAACACGATCCGAACTCAATGCAAGTCGATGGGACTCGAACGTTCGATTTTTAGAGTGCCCTCCAAGAGGGCATATATGCAAGATATTTGCCATAAAAGGTGTATGGGGGTCCGGGTAGTGCCCTGGGGGACAGGAAACAAGGAAAAAAAGTAAAAAAAAAAAAACGTTTTGAAAGGAACAGTGATTTTTCCATGAAATAAAGGTTAAGAATAAAAACGAAAAATTCCTTCAAATATCGTGCCTAGGAGGTCCCCATAACCTGTCCGTGAAGTGGCGGATTTGTCGGATGTATAGAAACATTTAAAAAGAAAAAAATGAAATTTCAAATTACGGTAAATGTTTTTCCTTTAATCTATTCATAAATAACTGCTTGGGGCGGCAGCCTGTATGAAAAGAGGAGACATTTTAGGATACGCAGAACAAGTTTAGTGATTTTTTTGGGCTAAATTATGGTGAAACTTATGCAGGCTTTGGATGAAAGTAACAACAGGTGCATTAAAATTGGACCTTTGGTGGCAGCTAGTGCCTTCACACCGTAAACCCTCTGAGGTATTGTGGAAGAGTGCAGGGGTGGACTCTGCATTCAAATATTAAAATGATTGGATTCTGGTACACGCGTCAGTGTCAGTGCACCCAAATATTGGCCCTTTGGTGCCAGCTAGTGCCTTCCCACCGTAACCCCTCTGAGGTATTGTGGAAGAGTGCAGGGGTTGACTCTGCATTCAAATATTAAAATGATTGGAATCTGGTACACACGTCAGTGGCAGTGCACCCAAATATTACTGCGCTATAGTGTATGGCAGGATGGAAGCGCACCAGCAGTAACAAGCAGCAGAATATACCAGACAGGGGCGCAGAGCGATAGTAGTTGTTATAACAAAACCGGGTCAACAACGTTTAGGCACTAGTACTGCGCTACTGTATATGGTGAGAATTGGCGCACACCAGTAGCAACCGGAGGCAAACAGAACAGGCAGGGAGTACACAGAGAGAATAGTCAAATGGCAGGCAAAGCCGGCAACAGATCGGGTCCTCAGAACAAGCAGGGTCAGTAACAAGTATACAAACTGATTCGGTAAGCTAGCGATGCGGGAATGAAACTCCATGGCAAGGCAAGGTGTACAGCGCGCGCTCCTGATTTATAGGTCCTGTCGGCTCTGCATCATCATGCCGTGCCCTGCCCCCTGATCACTCACAGCTGTGCCGGGTGCCGCCGGAGCTCCTGGCATTCGGCCAGCTGGCGGCACCATGCGTCCGGGGCCCCCCCGATCGCCACCTGGGGCCCTGGATGTCACAATATTACAATCCAAACGCAAACCGGTTAAGTAACCAAATTTGGAAGAAGAAGAATTAATGCAGCATATGATTCCGCACACTGCCGTGCAGCACCTCTACAGTATAATAATGCAGCATATAAATCCTCACACTGCCGGGAAGCACCTCTACAGTCTGATGCTAGCTTTAACGAGAAGATATGCTATTAGGAATCAGGAGAGTATTAGAAAGAAAAAAAAAGTTTTATTTTATGTTCCAGGGGACATTTAAAGATGTCCTCGGATTTTGTTTTTTTTAAAAATGTGTCGACTTACCTTAGCCTGGTGGTCAGTGGGGGCTCCCTGGATCCTGGTTGTGGGGGGGGGGGACTGCCGTGGCTCCCTCCCTGCGCCACCAGTCTCTGCCACATGCACACGGCCGGCCAGCCCGCACAGTCGCAGCTCTGCCATCCTGCGGCCGCATGCTCCTCAAGGGGTCCTTGGGAGGCCCCGGCGGGCTGCCCTCTACAGTGCCTGATTAGAGGGCCTCGTCTGCCTGATGTTTTAGCAACAAGAATGTTTTATCCCATAGGCTTCAATGTTAAAAATATTCCCGTTTTAATTCAATATCTAATAAACCATTGCTTATAGTATTCTGCAGTAAAGAGTCTCTTTATTTTTAGATTTTTTAGGATTTTTTAAGCATTTTTTAAAAAAAATTCAATTTTTTTTTCGAACTTTTGGCGAACGTCCCAAAAAGTTCGATGTTCGAGAACTTTCGAATGGCCAATGTTCGAATCGAACTCATGTTCGGGTCGAACCGCCAGCCCATCCCTAGTAGGTATACCTAACCTAAAAAATCAGTTACATGGAATATATCTAAGTAATTTGCAGCTTTACAAACACGTACTAAAATCCCATCTATTTTATAAATGGACCATTTCCGTTAATTAATGCTGCTTGAGACAGCCTAGACGGGTTTTAAATGCAGTGTCTGTGTCAGTATCCATATATGTACTTCTGCATTAACAGCATTAGGTATATCTTTAGCTACACGAACTGTACAAATCTGAGGCGTAGCCAGGGGCGGACTGACAACTAATGGGGCTCCGGGCAATAGGAGATCATGGGGCCCCTTGTGTCGTACCCACAGGAGGCCCCACCCATAAAAAACACACCCCCTACAGCGCAACATCCACATGTACATTATTGTGCTCACACATGGATATATATATATATATATATGTTTTGCCCGCAGCAGCTCACACATGGATATATATATTGTCCCCAGCAGCTCACACATTGATATATATATTGCCCCAGCAGCTCACACATGGATATATATTTTGCCCCCAGCAGCTCACACATGGATATATATATTGCCCCCAGCAGCTCACACATGGATATCTATTGCCCCAGCAGCTCACACATGGATATATTTGCCCCAGCAGCTCATACATGGATATATATTACCCCAGCAGCTCACTCATGGATATATATTGCCCCAGCATTTCACATGGATATATTTGCCCCAGCAGCTCACACGGATATATTGGCCCCAACTCACATGGATATAGTGCCCCAGTTCACATGGATATATATTGCCCGCAGCAGCTCACACATGGATATATATTGCCCACAGCAGCTCACACATGGATATATATTGCCCCCAGCAGCTCACACATGGATATATATATTGCCCCCAGCAGCTCACACATGGATAGATTGCCCCCAGCAGCTCACACATGAATATATATTACCTCAGCAGCTCACACATGGATATATATTGCCCCCAGCAGCTCACACATGGATATATTGCCCCAGCAGCTCACACATGGATATATATTGCCCCCAGCATCTCACACATGGATATATTGTCCCAGCAGCTCACACATGGATATATATTGCCCCCAGCAGCTCACATATGGATATATTGTCCCAGCAGCTCACACATGGTTATATATTGCCCCCAGCAGCTCACACAGGATATATATTGCCCCCAGCAGCTCACACATGGATATATATTGCCCCCAGCTCACCTCTCCTCTGCCAGGCCCCTCCTGCAAAATATCCCGAGATCGCGGTCACGCAGCTGGCTGGTGGAACCCACGTGAGCGGCAGAGTTTCAAGCCGGCGGCCGCTTGTAGGTCCTGCGGACCTCTCTCCCTCCCGTTCGCCTGGGAGCAGGGGGTTAAGACAGGCGCCGCAAACGGTGGCTCTCATTAACCCCTGGGGAGCCGGATCACGAATCGGCGCTGAAAAGCGCCGGTTCGTGATCCTTTCCCAGAGCTGGCCGACATCTTGGATGTCGGCCAAGCCTCCGGGAACTCCCCCTGAGGACTGGCGTCATCGTGCATAGCACGATGACGCTAGTCCTGGAGTTAACCCCTAGCTGCCACCAACGGTGGAGATAGGGGGTTCCAATGAACCCCCTATCTCCCGATCCGTGGCAGCTAGGGGTTAAAGTTTGGTACTGTTGGATCGGCCAGAGCATGGCCGTTCCAACAATACCAAACACTACTGTGAAAAAGTTTTTTAAAAAAAATAAAAATTAAAAATAAAAATAAAAAAATATTTTAAAAAAAATTAGAAAAAAGAAATAAACAATTTTTTTTTTTTTTTGGTTTGTTAATGCAGCAATATTGTTCCCATTTCAATTATAATGTGAACAATGATGCTGCACTAACGATTTTTGTATGCGGTGCGTTTGTTAAAAATCGCATAATTTCCCCCCAAAAAAATGTAACGAGACCCCATCTCTAATTTTTTTAACAAGCACACCCCATACAAAATATAACCGCAATTGCTCGCATGTTAAAATGTGAAAAAAATACACTTTACACATTGTAAATTATTGAAAATTCATATTTTATTGCATTTTTTGTTATAATATACAGACAGGTCATGACGTATACATATAATAATGACATATTATTAATCTGCTGAGTCTGACGGAAAGAACGATATATAATATGTCTGGATCATATACTAAAATAAGCCTTCAAAACGCATTTAAACATGATGAGCAAATCCGGTAAATATGACCTCAGCACAGAGGCGTGAAACGCCTCAGCAGCGAAAGGGTTAAAGGGACCATTATGTAATAACGTTTTCGCTCCATCACTTCCACATTTGGTCCCAGCATGGGAAATGAGAAGTTGAGTTAGGTCTGTGGCATACTATGCCTTACTTGCTTTACAAGTAAAAGCACATAATGCTACCACCCTAGAAATGACAAAATAAAATTTTGCATGTAATATTTTTTTCCTTTTTCTCTATTTTTACACATTATGGCCTCTATTACATACCTAACGCTAGCGGTAGCGCTCACCTGCGTGAGCACTACCGTTAGCTGCGGTATTAGCAGGCTATTATGATCCAAATGCAAACGGGTTAAAAAAAACATTTGCGTTTGGTACCTTGCGCTTCTCAGGGCGAGGTCACTGCACTTTGCACTCCCTATACTTAACATGGGGAGCGCAAAGTGTTAATCAGCGCTGGATTACAATGTCCCAGCGCTGATTAACGCCTGACTCTGGTCAACGAAAAGTTAACCAGAGCCAGGACCTGGTGTTAACAGATTCCGCTTCTGCAGACTCCATTAACACCAGCTTTAAAAATAAAAAAAAACAACCACATACTTACCCTTTGTCCCGCGGCGAGGACCGTAGCTCCGGTCACCTCCTCTCGCCGGCGGGAGCAGGGAAAGACAGGGGGGAAAAGTCCCCCCCTGTCTCTCCCTGCGTATCACTACGCTGACCGGCAGAGAGGTACTCAATGGAGTCCTATGGACTCCAGCGAGTGGATGCTCGCGGCTGTGTTCAGCGCTGCCGCGAGCATCCTAAGTTTTAACGGCTAAAAACAATGCAGGCAGCATTTTTTGCGCCTGCATTGTAATCTGGCATTAAAACGCGGGCGCAAGGGGGAAAACTGCAGGCGCAGTTTTTCCTCCTTTGCGCTCGCTTTTTAACGCACAGATTGTAATAGAGCCCTTCATGTTTGGGTATTGTTGAAAAGGCCAGACTCTGTCCTATCACAAAACTTTGTGTAAAAATCGGAGATGCAGGGTTCTAAAGTACCCCCTGCGCTCCGCGCAGCAGTGAGCCGGTTTTGGTCTATGACTGAACTAATGCGTTACACGTAATACACCGAGAGAACACAATACACCTCTGCTTGGAGTTTCCCATGGCTGACCCATGTAGAGCGTCATGTGGGGGCGTAACATATCTCTGCAGGGATATCTCCTGGTGCAGCCTCTTCTTATAAAGAAAAATTGCACAATGGGGTCCCCAATCCCTACCTGCTTGCGGCGCCCCCCTTCCCCAGACAGACACCCAGGGGGCAAGTGACCCCCCCCCTCATCGCTACACCGCTGGTGCAAACATTCTGGATAATGGTAGAGAGCCTGGCCAAAAAAAATCACCACCTGGATTTATCTAAGCAAATAGATAAGAGCCTTCCTTTGGATAATATTTCAAGATGACAATTCCAGGATTGATCATCAATTCCAGGACTGATTGTGCAAGAGCGGGTCCGGGAGCATAAGACCACACATGGATTGGCCACCACAGAGTTCAGACCATAACCCCATTGAGAAGCTTTGGGATGTGCTGGAGAAGACTTAACGCAGCGCTCTGACTCTCCCATTATCAATACAAGATATTGGTGACAAATTAATGCAAAGCTGAAAGGAAATAAATGTTGTGACATTTCTTAAGCTTATCGAAACGTTGCCACGGCGAATGCCTAATGTAATCAAAGCAAACATAGAAACATAGAAACATAGAAAAATGTCGGCAGATAAGAACCTTTCGGCCCATCTAGTCTGCCCAATTACATGGATACTTTACCTGGATTTATCTTTTGTTTAGGATAGCCTTATGCCTATCCCATGCCTGCTTAAATTCAATTACTGTTTTGGCCTCTACCACTTCAACTGGAAGACTGTTCCATGTATCCACCACCCTCTCAGTAAAATAATGCTTTCTGATGTTACTTTTAAACCTTTGCCCCTCTAATCTAAGACTATGTCCTCTTGTTTTGCTACTTTGTTTCCTTTTAAATATACTCCCTTCCTCTACCTTGTGGATTCCCTTTACGTATTTAAATGTTTCTATCATATCTCCTCTGTCTCGTCTTTTTTCCAAGCTGTACATGTTAAGATCATTAAGCCTTTCCTGGTAACTTTCCTCCTTCAAGCCATACACCATTTTAGTAGCCCTTCTCTGAACTCTCTCTAAGATGTCTATATCCTTCTGGAGATACGGTCTCCAGTACTGCACACAGTACTCCAAGTGAGGTCTCACCAGTGCTCTGTACAGTGGCATGAGCACTTCCCTTTTCCTACTGCTAATACCTCTCCCTAAACAACCAAGCATTCTGCTAGCATTTCCTGCTGCTCTATTACATTGACTACTTACCCTTAGATCCTCTGAAATAATAACCCCTAAATCCCTTTCCTCAGATGTTGAGGTTAGGACTGTATCAAATATTCTATATTCAGCCCTTGGGTTTTTACGTCCCAGGTGCAGTATCTTACACTTATCCACATTAAAACTCAATTGCCACAGCTCCGACCATTTTTTTAGTTTACCTAAATCATTTGTCATTTGGCTGATCCCTCCAGGAACGTCAACCCTGTTGCAAATCTTTGTGTCATCAGCAAAAAGACATACTTTTCCATTAATACCTTCTGCAATATCACTAATAAAAATATTAATATTAATTAAAACCGCGGCACAACGAAATATTAGACTGTGTGATATTTTAGGCAGGCAGTGTCTTTATAGACTTAACAAGAAAACATACAGTATGATTAAAATCTAAGTAACAACAGCTTTACAGTTTTACTGAAAGGGAAAAACATGCACCCAGGAAAAATAGTGGTGAAACTGCATACCAAAAGATTCCCACTTAACCTGACCCCTAGTTGACAGGCTTTGTGGAAGCTGTACTCTATTCTTATGAATCAATAGTAGAGAGGGTTGATTATTGCTCAAGGTCAAATCAAATTACATTGATCTCTGACTTTAATGATTCCCCAGGTACTGATCAGTTGCTTCAGTCATGGAGCTTCAACATTAATCAAACCTTGTTAGTTACCATGGACAGATGCATCACAGTATTTAAAAAAATGCTAAAATTTAAAAAAATATCTGATTTTCATTGGGTTATGATAGGTCTTGGGTCTTTAACAATTTGTGACATGGCAAGTGACCACTTTCAAAATTGTCATTTTTGCTTCTGAATATTTAATGCTAGTGAATCCTGTGTTTTAAAAGTAGACCTGTGCATTTCATTTTGTTCCGAATACAAATTTGGATGAAAATCACAGTTTTTGTTATTTTTTCATTTCTGAAAAATGAAAAATCGGCAATCTGAATTAATGAATCGGCCGAAACAACGAATCATGGTAGCATAACGAAAACAGCGAAAGGAAATATCGGAACAAAAAATGATCCGAAAAAGATACGAAACGAAAAATAAAGAAACGGAACAAGAATTACCCAAAACTAAAAAAAAACGAACAAAATGACCTGAAAAAAAAATGTAATGAAAATGATCCAAAAAGACAAAACAAAATAAAAAAATGAAATGATTCAAAAGGAATAAAATTTTTTATTTTCTTTACATTGAAACCAATAGGGCTCACCTGTATGGCTGGTATTTTCATTCTATTGTAGTAGTAATCTGTTGCACATTCCGAGATAACTAATAAAAAATGAAATAACTCATAAAAACAAAATGCGAATCAACCCAAAATACAGATTAACGCGTAAAAATGAAAAATTAAGTGATCTGAAAAACAAAATGCCGGCTGTCCAAAGTTACGAATCACCTGAAAATAAGAAACTCAAAAACAAAATACAAATAAACTTGAAAAACGAAATAACTCATAAAGACAGAAAACGAGGTGATCCGAAAATGAAAACCGGTCATCTGAAAAAAAACGGTCTGAAAATACGAATCGAGGCAACATACCAAACGAAATGAAACGGAAAAAAAAAGCGGAACGAAATGATCCAAAATGATCCGAAACTAAAAAAATTAAGAGAATGAAAAAATCCGAAGTTGAACGAAAAATCGGTCGTGCACATGTCTAGTAAAAAGGCCGATGAATTGTCTGAAGGTGCATATGAATCCCATAGAATGACTGTTTGATTCCAAATTAGTTGAATCCGTAAATTACAAGTAAATGTCTTCTATGCTGTCAATACTAATATGCTAGATTTTGGTTATACCTGTTTTTGAGTAAAATGTTTCTATATCCTCATTGTGACTGCTGAGATCATCTGAACTATCTGATATCTGAGAAGCAATGGAATAAAATTACATCAACAATTTATGGTACCAATTCATGGTGTTTTTAATGAACTTATAGTTATTTGGAATAAAGCACCTTTACAACTTCTAAAGAAAGGGAAAGTCTGTACTTATGGCGCCACCTGGTGGCTCTTTATGAGAGAGGAAATGCTATTTCTGGCAGCAGTAATAAAACACAGCAGTATCAAGCAGCAAACGAAGTTGCATTAAGTTCAATATATAGCAATGGTGAAACAACAAATGTCATAAACAATCATAGAAACATAGAACCATAGAAAAATGTCGGCAGATAAGAACCTTTCGGCCCATCTAGTCTGCCCAATTACATGGATACTTTACCTGGATTTATCTTTTGTTTAGGATAGCCTTATGCCTATCCCATGCTTGCTTAAATTCAATTACTGTTTTGGCCTCTACCACGTCTACTGGAAGACTGTTCCATGTATCCACCACCCTCTCAGTAAAATAATGCTTCCTGATGTTACTTTTAAACCTTTGCCCCTCTAATCTAAGACTATGTCCTCTTGTTTTGCTATTTTGTTTCCTTTTAAATAAATGTCATAAACAATCCCTGTAAAATTTGTTATAGCAGCAGTGTTAGGTAGCAGCAATACATAACATCAAGAGTATCCACTTGCAATCTTATATGTGCAAATGTGCAAAACCTGCAAGCTGATGTGCAAACTTAGCAAAACATGTGCAGCATAAACCGGTTTGTTTAAAAGTGCAGTGTTTAGCAAGTGATAGCGCAACTAGAATAGAATGTCCTGGAGCCCATTTGCAAACAATTTTCGCTTGCAATAAATGAAATTCCATTGCATTGCTCCAAAATTAGTCTTGATCGAGAATACTCAATATTGGGGCACTTGCGGCTACTTTTGAAGATCAAGTGTACTCAATAATGGAAGTGAAAGGGTTAAAACTTGCCACATTAATTTAGTTCTCTCTTGTATGCTAATGTACACGTACTGATTGCATTTACACATTCGCCTGAAAACAAAATTTACAAAAAGATGAAATCTAACACATATTTGAGTAAAACATTTAATATTGAGCTATCATTATGGATATTAATAGAGCACCTATTACTTCTAGCACTTTGCTTCACAATAAAACGTTTTGGCCCTATTACAATCTTATCGCTAACTTTAGCGCTCAGATATGCCAGCATTAACGCTAGGTTAAGTGAGTTTAGCACATGCCCCCCTTATTACATCCCTAACACTAAACCCATTTGTAATAAGATAGTGCATCGGTGATTGCGCTAGCTTGCGCAATCTTACTGTAGTTTGCGCTCCTATTCTTAACATAGGGAGCGCAGTCAGTGGTTAGTGTTAGGATTACAAAGTCCTAACGCTATTTACTCTACCAATGTGGTAACGAAAAAGTTAACCACAGCTAGAAGTTGGTGCTAACTGATTGCACTTCTGCAGAATCGGTTAGCACAAGCTAAAATAAAGCCCCAATAAATCAGATACTTACCTCTGATCCCGTAACGAGAACGGTGGCTCGATCCACCTCTGGCCCCCAGGAGCAGATTGAGACTGGGGATAAATAGTGCCCAGTCTCCCTCTGCAATCACTCCGCCGCGAGATCATTCAGGGCTTGCAGCCTGGCAGCACAACCCTCCATGGAGTCCTATGGACTCCAGGTGGTTATACTCAAAGTGGCGCTGAAGCGCTACCGCAAGTATTATGGAGGGTTGCGCTGCATTACAGGGCAGATTGCTGAACTAGCATCTGTCCCGTAATATGGTGCTGAAACGGGTACACTACAGGGAAACCTGCAGGAGTAGGTTTTCCATGTTATCATCCTCGTTTTAGCACCATGACTGTCATATGACCCTTTGTGTCTTGATAAGTGTACCCGAGTAGTGTTACTTTAATCAAGCAGAGCATACAGAGCTGTTAACGATCAGAATATACATGCTATCACTGAGATCACTTATGTGTGAGTAAGAAAATCTTGTTTAAAATCGTGTTAAGATAATAAAAATTAATGCTTCTGTCATTCTGGCATCCACAAGGGGATTGTTGCAATGCAGCAGCTTTTTCAATTTGATGTCTTATATATCGTGTCAAGGGGAGAAAGCGTGCTGTCACCTTCAAACAACACACTGGTTTGGTCACAGGAGATTTTGGTCACAGATCTTTAAAAGCCTTTATCCAGTATGACAAACTATGACAAATAAACAGTATTATCTACAAGCCGACTCATTTCTGTTCTTGCTTGATAAATAAGTTCAAAGCCCTAGCACTAGAGTGGCATCAAATATGAAGGTGGCGACAAGATGTGTTTATCCTTCAAATGAACTTTACACTGGAATCTCATACCTATTGTTTGAAACATAGTTCGATTATGGACACTTCTAAAGTATCTAACCATTAAATGCCCTTTTAAAACTTTTTACAGTAGCCTTTATTTTATTATAGTCATCATCATGTATAGCACCAGCATTTTCAACAGGTTTTAACAATATATAGAACAGAGATAAGCTCCCAGTCCTGTGATGAGATGTCATAGACTTTACAGTTCTTATTTTTTTATGAAAACCATAAAGTGCTCCCCGAGCCACTGTATATTTTACCAATCTGTCTGGCAACAATAACAGACTCCAACCTGCAATCCAAATACAGTTATAGTGTATGATGTATCAAGTGCGGTTGATAATGTGGGTTTTCTTTTTACACATCACTGGAGACGTACCACTTTGTTACATGTAGTTTTTAAAATAGCTTTATTTGGATTGTGACAGCTTTATGATACAACTCAAGATTAAAGTAAACAAAGTTTTTTTGTATATTTTTGCCTTCACATCTCCTCCACCTCTTCCCTTGCTCTTTTCTTTCTTTCTTTCTTTCTTTCTTTCTCCTCCATCCCCTTTACCCCATGTTGTTCTTATTT
This sequence comes from Leptobrachium leishanense, assembly GCA_009667805.1. Lineage (NCBI taxonomy): Eukaryota > Metazoa > Chordata > Amphibia > Anura > Megophryidae > Leptobrachium > Leptobrachium leishanense. The sequence continues at coordinate 252,157,363 of CM019067.1, forward strand.
TAAGGGCTCTATCACCTCCTTCAAGCTGACGCTCAAGTTAGCTATAGCTTAAAGGAGGTCATAGTGCGCCGCACAGATCACCTCTGATTTACTAATGGGTTATAAAAACCTGTTAGCGCTCGTTAGTTTGCAATTCGTAGCGCGAGTTTACTGTACTTTGCGTTCTCTATACCTAACATGGGGAGCGCAAAGTGCAAGCTCAGATTACCTAGCGTTAAGATCACAAGGTCCTATCGCTAGTGACTGAGAGCTGGCACTACCCAAAGAAGCTCTAAGCTGCTGCTAACTGATTCCACTTCTGCTGCAATCACCTCCGCAATATCGCCAAAATTCTGCCATTTCTGACTGTACTCACCTCCAAGCAATTTATGCACTTTCTTGTTATCTCCTGCCTGGGCTACTGCAACAACCTCCTGACTGGCCTTCCTATCTGCTGCCTCTCCCCCCTGCAGTCCATCCTAAACACATCAGCCCAGCTTATCCATCTCACTCGTTGCTCTGTCTCTGCCACTTCTCTCTGAGAAACCCTACACTGGCTCCCCATCCACAGTAGAATCAATTTCAACTCACCCTGACAAAACCCTCACTAACGCCGCTCCTCACTACCTGTCCTCACTAGTCACCAAATACACCCCAGCCCTCCCCCTAAGATCCAACAATGACATGAGTCTGGCATGCTCCATCATTACCGCTTCACATGCCAGACTGCAGGACTTTTCTCGTGCGGTGCCGACCCTATGGAATATCAAACTGTTCCCAAATCGGGCTTCATTTAAACGCTCCCTGAAGACCCTTCTGTTTAGGGAAGTCTACCACCGACTGACCCAAAAACAGTCCTCACCTCTCCCTGCATTAACTCATCACTGCAGTCCCCCCCCTCCTGTTTCTCACCCATCTAGACGGTAGGTTGATACGGGAATAGGGCCCTCAAGTCCTCCTCTATCTGCTGACAGGAAATACTGACCTGTCTCCTTTATGTATTGTAGAATTGTCCTGTCTTTACCCATTGCACCTTGTACAGTGACACAGAATGTGTTGGCGATTAATAAATAAATAATAATAATTTTCTACTGAACCTCCATATGCAGTGGCCTATTTTGTGGCCTAGAGTGTACTTTACAATGCATCTAAGATTCATAACCAGCCTGTGAAAATCACTCACCTCTCATCTAATCAAGAAACTATTTCCTTTAAATTCCTCCTTCCACTAAACTCTCCCCAGTGTTCTTCCATTCTATGTCCTCTGTGTGTTTATGCTTGTTTTGAATATTTTAAATCTTTATTTTCTAACATGGAAAATGCAATATTGTCTATACAGTTCCATAAGAAAAAGAAAATGAGAGAAAAGATCTAAATACTATGCATGACATGATAGCAATAAAACAAGCATTTAATGGCCTGACGGTAAACAAAAATTAAATACAAACAAACATGAATGTGTTTAGACTTATGAGTCATATTTATAAACTATGAGAGTAATTCAATAACGTACAGAGATCAAGATTCAAGTGTGCAGGGGTTGGGAAGAATAACAATAAGGGAACATAAGTCCACAGTTTGCAGTAATGTATGAAGGGATGAGTGGTTGTAGTTGCCAAACTCATCTCATTTTGCATTAAAAAAATGGCAGAGATAAATACTGAAATAATAAAAGAACAGTTGGTTGATGGATCCTTCCAACCAGCCTTGTCCATGAGCTCCAAGACCCCTTCACCATTCGTTCATACAGGGTTATTCAGAGAGCTGTGAAAAGCAGGAGAATGACTGGAGAAGTAAAAATTCTAGGTCTAAATAGCCAAACCAGAAAAATTCTCCCATTTATCTCACTTTCCAAATCGGCTATTTTGACCTAGAATTTTCCATTCTCCAGTCATTCTCCTGCTTTTCACGCTCTCTGAATAACCCTGATAGTTTAGAACTCTTCAGAAGACGATAAGGTTGGCCAGGGCATCAGAGTGGACACAGGTATGGGAGATTTAGGCTTACATGAGGCAATCGGTTCTTCGATGGACCCAATTCTTTTGGTGAATAAATTGGGTTGTGACCTTACTTCCAGAGAATCAAAGTCAGATATTATACTGCCACCACCAACAACATGTGACCAACAATTAGAATTGGACTTACCAAGCCCAAGTATGAAGTAGAGGGTATTATAGGACAAAAAAGTCCCTTTTCAACAACTTTTCTTTTTCTCTAAAATTGATTTTCAGTGGACATAACTTTTATATATAAGATATTGAATTGCAGAAAGCTGTGGTGCTGTCTTACTAGAAGATAACCGGACTAATTGATTGTGCTGCCGCCACCAAAATGCAATCAGTAATATGAGTTGAATCTATGAAGCTGAAGATTTTATTGTAGAGAAAAGTCCAGTTTCAGTGACATTCTCGGTCAAGTGGTGGTCACCATTCGCAAAAAGAAGCTGATTTTTTTCATAGTCCTACAAACAGTGGAGAAATGTGCTCATCTCCACTTGCTACCTCAAATAAAGTAGCTCGGAATCATGTATGCCAACTGTGTGTGCATTTTATACCAAATGGGATGCCACTTGTTTCCCTGTCAAGCTGCAGTATGCTTTTGTTACCTATACACTCCAAGCATAGGGAATATATGCTTTATTTCCTATACATCCCATCATGCTATCTATATGTTTGATTTTTCTTTAGATCTTCCTCTATGCCAGCAATGTCCAGGTTATCACTCTGCACGAAAATACTTAAACTTGTCAACAGCATCTCAAATGTAACACAATAGAATTCCAGTGCAATGTCATTGTATAATGGTTATCTCGAGTTCATGGTTGCTTGTTTTTTTCCATCCTTGCGCTTTTGTTTTGTTCCTGATTTTGATTAATTGTGCTCTTTATCTATTCCTTCGACATTTTTGGGAAAGACAAGGTTAATACTTTAGCAAAGTAATTTATAAAGACACTCCATACACTTGAAATTGTGTTTTCCGTCACTTAATCATATTTAATAAGGGGGTTACTGGCTGCTAAAATGTTAGAACAGATTGCAGCATGCAGGTGTGTGAGAAGGATTCCTTTGGTGAGTAGATGATTAATGTGCCCAAAACGTGTCGTGAAAACCAGATGATGTAATAAAAAGTACAGTGCGTGTTAATACAGCAGGTGCAGTGAAATAATCGAAAAGAGTTTAAAGGACTTGTAATATATTGGAGAACATATGAGTGTATCCGATCCCAGTGGAAACTCAGGACAAGTTTAAATTAAGAAAAAAGTTTAGATATGATTTCATTTTGTTCTGTAGGTAATACATGATGTTTGTTGACTAGGAGCGTCTATGGATAGGTGGACCATAGCTGGATAGTTACCTGTGTCTTCAATGGATTTTACTTAGAACTCAGTGGGAGTTGGTGGGACAGGTGTTGATGTCAGTAGATAATAATATTAATAGTAGTTAATTTTTAACTTCAGAGTGTTATAAATTACTCCCCTTCTCTCCAGCACTATGGTCTTTCCTCTTCTGGCCAGCCGGCATCTGCTGCAGGAAGCAGGGGATGTCTTTATGTGTGCACAACTAGGGCTCTAGTACATTCTTGCCACAAAAACGCACGCAGAACGGGTGAATTTTTGCACGCATCGTTAAACATTAACGCGCGTAAAACAACGCTGGTATTACAATCCTCATGCATTTTTTCATCTGTCAAAAAATAACGAGCGTAAAACGGAAGCGCAAAAACACGCGCGCAGCAACGTTGCGCGCAGAAATCAGTGTGCGGACTGTTTTTTCACGCGATTCAGCCAATTAGAATTAAGAACCACAATTGTCTCCCGTTAAGTTTTTGTACCTGTCAAAGTCAATCTGCGCTTATATGCTGCATCAATGAAAAAAACACGCACAACTTCTCAATTTTATTGTTTGGGTATGCGTAGGATGTGTAACTATACTTTGCTGTATTGTTTTTTTTGGGCTGGTGTATTTGGTGTCGGCCAGGACGTTCAGATTTGCCATTAACACCAGCTTTTCAAAGATGTTAAAATTATGCGCGCAAACGCTGTGTGTTAAATTTTGCGCATAGATTGTAATACCATCCGCATACCAGCGCACAAACGCATTTGCTCTCACAATGTTAAGTATAGGATGCGCAAAGTACATTATGCTCGCAAAGGGTTCGCGCAGGTTCACCCGCGCTAGACATTAACGTGCATTTTTTGCGCGGACATTGTAATACGACGTTCAGCGCAAAGGGTTTTCCCCCTCATGTTAATGCGTTTTTGCACACGCATTAACGTTTGCGCGAAGAATGTAATAGAGCCCCTAGTGTGTAATCAGCCTACCGAGTGGCTCTCATTGGAAGTGTATTAGAGAGACTTTGGCCAGTCAGCTTTACTTTAACTGAAACCGATTGATAGCCTTTTGGGTCAAGAGAGACCTCTCACTTTGTATGGCTGTCACAGCATGCAGAGACAGCCGTCGGAGAAAAGGGGGTAACACTCAGCCCATTATAACTAACCATGTTAATTTTGTCATGGCAGCTAGGGTGTCCTTTTAAATTAACTAATTAAAAAATCTCAGAAAAATTATATGAAATAGTGAAAAAATAGATTGCATTTAGAAAGTGGGACAACACAATGAGTTTGTTCAGGTGAGTAAAGAGACTATAAATATCGTCAGACCATATGGTTAATCTGATACTAATGAAGAGACCTGGAAACTAGTGCAATTGGCACAAATAAGATGGACAGAGAGGAAAGCGAGAATGGACAGTAAAGAGACTTGAAGGTAAAAGACATTAAAAAAGCTGGCATAGACTTGGAGACAAGTAAGGGTAAGGTTGCATTAGAAAACAATTGAAATAGAAATGAGGATCTTAGTCATTGGGTTTCTGAGGTTTATATATACAGACACCCAATGAGTTTATCTGCAATCTTAAAATACTCTTTAGTCTATCCTGTCAGCCTGGTAGCTTGTACTTTTTTCTTTGGGATGTACGTAGAGATATGTCCCTAATCCATAAGACCGCTTCATGCAGATATACTTCTTCCATACTACAACGGAACTCAGTCTCAAGGAACATGGCATAGAAACAGACTAACATGGGGCTTCTTCTTCCCAGCCATTGCATATCCACCAGGCCAGTCCTAATTTGCATCTTGTGCCCTTCTAACTGACCAGATTTCCCTAAGAAGACCTTATGTACACAAGACATATGTAAAATGCAAAGAGTGGGCACATTTCTGAATTAGCTTGTAGCTACAATAAGATACGGTAGAAACTAAAGAATGCTCTCAAACATTCTGCAAATCCTTAGGTAACCTTCTTGAGAATAGATAATGCATGGATGCCATGCAGCTTTCCTCTCCATCCGTATAGTCTTCATTTGTGGTGGAACAAGTTGGTGGAGCAAGCTGAAGAAATGAAGGAATCCAGACAAATTAATGAAACTTACATCTTTATTCTGTAGGTTTTTCTAGTATGCAGTAAGGCTTGTTTCCCTATAATTGTGTCCTTAAATCACAGTTATTTATTATTCTTTAGCAATTGAGAATATTTGCTCTGTAAGATTATCTATACGCTCAGACAATTCTGCGATTATGATGTGATTGTTTCTGTGAAGCGCACAGCGCAATGATGGGGTACCATTGATAATTTCACTCAAAGAGCTGATGTAAATCTCTAATTAAAACTTGGGAAAATGAGGTCATATATACTTTGCATTCCAGTTACACAGGGCTCGGCTAAAGGATGGCAAAGTAATCCGTCTCATTGCTTAATGCAACTGTTTTTATAGCACAATTCGTTTTGGTTCTTTAGTTTTTCATTCTTTTCTGGATTTTCTCAATCATTTAGCAAGCCTGCTATTTTTTAAATACCTCAATATAAAGACTATACTAGTTATAGAATGGCTTGTTCACCTTACTTCATGCCTCTTACTACATAGGACCAATGTGAATTTACAAGGATTAGTATCAGTAATTAGATCTGGAGTCAGCAACCTTGGCCCTCGAGATGTTTTGGTACTACATCTTCCATGATGCTCAGCCACTCATTCAGTCAACTGAGCATCATGGGATATGTAGTTCTAAAACATATGGGCCCCTATTACATTCCTAACGCTAACGATAGCGCTCACCTGCGTGAGCACTACCGTTAGCTGCGGTATTAGCTGCCTATTACAATCCAAACGCAAACGGGTTAAAAAACCCATTTGCGTTTGGTACCTTGCGCTCCTCTGCGCGAGGTTAGTGCACTTTGCGCTCCCTATACTTAATCAGCGCTGGATTACAATGTCCCAGCGCTGATTAACGCCTGGCTCTGGTCAACGAAAAGTTTGCAGAATCTGTTAATACCAGCTGTAAAAATTAAAAAAACAAGCCACATACTTACCCTCTGTCCCGCGGCAAGGACCGCGGCTTCGGTCGCATCCTTCGGCCAGCAGGAGCAGGGAAAGACAGGGGGAAAATGTCCCCCTGTCTTTCCCTGCGTATCACTATGCCAGTCACGTGACCAGCAGAGAGGAACTCAATGGAGTCCTATGGACTCCATTGAGAGGCTGCATGCGGCTGCGCTCAGCGCTGCCGCGCGCATCCCTAACTTTAACGCTCGATAACATTGCAGGCAGCATTTTTTGCACCTGCATTGTAATCTGGCGTTAAAACGCGGGCGCAAGGGGTGAAACTGCGGGCGCAGTTTTTCCTCCCCTGCGTTTTAACGCCAAGAGCATAATAGGGGCCATGGAGAGCCAAAGTTGCTGACCCCTGATCTTGTTGAAAAGCTGATAACTATACTTAAATACAAGTACTCGGCTTGGCTTTCACTCCTCACACTATACAATTCATGGTGAGGACATAGCAAATCAGGACATGACTGGGATGTTTCTTCCAGTTCTTGTACATCTTGTACTGTTTGGTAGTTGTTGTAGAGCATATACTCCTTATTTGCTTTTTTCTGGGTATGAGAACTCTTGTCGTCTTGCAAAATTCTGAGAACTTTTTGATTGAAGTCGACAAGATCCTCCAGCCAAGGAGTAATATTGTCCATTAATATGAACCCAGGTGCAATTTGATCAGAATTGAGTTTGGTAGTAAGTGTAATCAAAAGTCAACTTCTCCCAATTGTCAAATTATTTATCCCGTTCACTCTTGAGATCAAGATAACTCTGGTCTTCAAAAGCGCCATCAGGTGCCCAATATTGAGTTATCTAGATCTTCAACTGGGCAGGGCAAAAGCAAATGAAATTTGTTTTTCAAACAAACTTCATTTGCTTTTGAGCTCCAGAAGCTGGACTCAAAGGTATAACCCTGTGGGCATAATGCCTAAGGTGCCAAAACTGTTTCAATTCGGCTCGGGCATATCCTGAATATATCAGGCTTTCCCCACCCAACGCACAGAGCCTTGGGCCGCAGTTCTATGTGCAGAAATGCCATTTGGCCGGTAGCTGGCGACATCTGCCTGCCAAATGAGTTATGACAGTAAGAAATAAATTGGAAATATTCCTGAATATTTCATACTGTACAATTAAAAGAAATAATTTTACATAAAAACACTGGTTCCTGACAGTGATTTTTTGGAAAATTACTTGGTAGTAAAGGGGTTAATGCCACCATGTGACAACGACTACTCAACACGATGTTAATGTTACCTTTAGTGTTTTCAATAGGGATTATAAATACTGTATTGTCATGCCCCCCCCCCTGCTGCTGACTGCACCGTGCTCACCATCCATGCTCAGGCAGCACATGTAAAGTGCTTCCCCATGCTCAGCACTGATATGTGGTACTCAAACAGTTAAACACAGCAAACACACACCACACCTCTGCCCTGCATGAAGATCTACTCCTGCCTTCCAGCAATGCCTCAGCATTAATGTTCTAGCTGTGTTACAAACCGGTCTGGCCATCCTGAAGCTCCCTGATCTACTCTTGACTTCCAGTATACCAGACCCCCTGCTTTGCCCACCGATTACGCCTTCTCTCAACCCTTGACGACCTAGGGACCCTCCTGACCATTCTCTTGGGATACCCACTTGTACCTTGCCTGGAGTCCCCCTTGTGTCCTGTCTACCACCCCAAGCTACATTTCCCAGTGTCTCCCAAGAATCCTGGTCCCTCCTGTCTACCAGTGTATCCCTGCATACTGGGTTCAGACCACCCTCAACCATTACATGTATATGCAGTGTGATGGTAAAAATGCTAGCAAAAGTGTAGATTATTGCAAATATGAGGACATTTTTTTTCCTCTACATCAGTCAAATCTTCATCTTATGAATGGCAGAGTTGCACAGCTAAGGATGACGTAACAAGAGAGGGTTGAATGATCCTCCTATGCTTAGTTCTCAAGTTCCCTCTCTTCACCAATCCGTGTCGTGTTTCTCAGAAGGGGCGGTCAGTTGGAGGTCAGTGGGCAGGAGGGACTAGTAAATTGCAGGGAGCTGTAAGATTAATAAACAAGGCAACTGATGTAGGTGCAGGTGTCTGCAATGAGATATATTGATATATTCATTACTTAACATCCCTGGCGGTTTCTCCAAGTGTGGCTCGGGGTTAAATTTCATTGCTGAAAGCGGTAACCCTGAGCCCCACTCGGGCTGGATACATACTTTTACCTGCGCTCCCTCGTTGCCCTCCTGCAATTGCATTCTCCTCCGTGCAATCGATCGCTGCGTCCTGCTTCCTGGTTCTCTTCTCTCGAGAAGGGAACCAGGAAGCAGGACGCCATGATCAATCGCACGGAGGTGACTGCAGGGGACAGCGAGGGAGCACAGGGACCGGTATGTATCCAGCCCGAGTGTGGCTCGGGGTTACGGCTTTCAGCAATGAAATCTAACCCCAAGCCACACTCGGGAAAACTGCTAGGGGGATGAATAAATGCACCGATTCTGATATATAAAATATATGTCAGAATTGGAACACCAGGGAGGTTAATGACATATTACATGTATGTTGTTTTTTTCATGACAGGTTTTTATCATCAAGTTACATATTGGATTTGCGGGTGTGCAGCTGAACAAATCTGAAAAGTATATAAATAAAAATATAGAGCCTTATTAAAGTAAATCTTTGTTTGAACACATATTGGATGCAGACGTCCCAAATGCAGCTGTTAATGAGCTGATATCTAAAGCACAAGAACTACTTCTCCCAAAGTTACAATGAACAACAGAATACTGGTACCCAGATACTAGAAGTAAAAGAATCCTGTAAATACCAAAATGATATAATAAAATCAGCATAATGAAAAGTGCAAAAAAAAATTCCTGTACAAAAATCCATATCATGTAGTAATAACTGCGTCTCGCTCAGTGGGCTGGCAGGACGGTAGGTCCATATGAACTGACACGGATTCAAAACAATGTTCCAGTTGTCTTTGTCCTGCCGATTAGAAAATCAAGATCCTGTCTCTTGGCTAAGAGAAATCATGGCATCCCAAATGAGTAATCTCATTCAAAAGCCACTTATATGTCGCTTTAACTTACACCTGATAAATCTTTTCCTAAGAAGGTCATTCACTGTCCCTTCCCTTGCCAGAGGGTCCCGTAGCACATCGAACACGATAAAACTCAGGCATAACAGGCAGGATGCTAGCGCAATGTCAGTGAATACCAGAGTAGGGCAATGGAGAAATTACCTGACTGCAATGTAACAGCGAGATCTAAATCCAGCCCCAGGAATAAGGCGAGCACAGGCCAGCAAACAAGTCCATTTTACGGTGCACAGCAGATGCCCGAAACGAGCAAAGAAGCAGCTCTCAGTACGACGTATTTCTGCGTCTGACATTCGCCGAGAAATATTGCCATTTTAATATAAAATTTTGCTGGAACAAGGTGTTTGAGATTGCTATTTTGTAGACATGCAGCCACGGGCGATAAGATGCGAGGCTTGTTGTGCCGGTACAGTAAGTTTGTCACATACATGTGGAGGACATTAAAACACAGTTGGATGGCTAAGGAGCTCGTGAGCTCAGTATGGAAAGAAAGAGACGCTGAGATCATTTGCATCCGCTATAACTCTTTTTATAACCCAAATTGCTGCAGAAAAAAAACCAAGGTGGTGATTTGATGCATCTCAACGGTTTTATTATCTCAGAAATACACCACTATTTTCATATTAACATGGGGGGTGGTCTACTGGAATATTTTTTGCAAACATAAGTGCAGTTTTCTAGTGTGCTTTTTTACATATCAAATCCAAAAAATATAGAAATAGCCTATATTCCACTTTACTTCTGTTCTTTTTCTTCTTTTTTTTCTTCTCATTTTTATATATTTCTTTAGCCTCAGGAGTTTTACTATGAATGTGTGAATCACAGATCTTCATATCAATAAAAAAATAAAAGCCACCTTACACTAGCTGTTTAAATATGATCAGAAATAACGTTAAATGCTTTGCTCGCTTGTTAAATTTTATTTATAGCTACATAAATAGCTGTCAGGTTTGGTACCGGGGTGGCACTGAGGTTGGGGGTCGGAGCCCAGTTTGCAGTGAAACACAAATCCAGGGTTGTGTGGAGAGCGAAGTGTTGCAGGGGATAGGTTGGAGCAGAGGGGCAGGGCACGTAGATGGCTGATGTAGCGCTCACTCCCGGAGGAGCCGCTGAATTTAACCTCGGGTTAGTCTCTCCACACTAGGGAATAAATATACACCAGCACTGTTGTGGATTTTATAGATTATATACTTTACTGTTCTCAATAAAGCGGCATATATAATGTAAGCACGGTATATAGAAAACAGGATTTCGTAATGCGAGAAACACGCAGCGGTAAAAGAAAAGTTTAACCCCTTCGTTTCTGGAGTGTAAGTCCCGTGAGGGTAATGTCCCAAGAAAAGGTGTGTGTGTGTGAGCTCAGGTACCCGGGTACTATATTCGACTGGCCAGTGAATGGATTTAGCAAATCTTCGACTAGTCACGTTGGGGCCCTGTAAATTTAAACAATACTGCAGCGTGCTTTGTTAAACTTTGACTGTGGCCTGGAAGGCCTCTCACCCATCCGCCAGACAATCTGTTCCGCTGCCCGATCAAGGATGTCTCTCCGCTGGATTTTACTGGAACTCTGGGCCACCGGATCCACTTCTCCTGCTTGCCCGATTTCTGCAACGAGATCTACGGCCTACCGCCTGCACTCCCAATGGATCATCGCGGTCTCCTTACTCGGGGTCCAAACCGGAACTCTGTGTCTGTGCAAAACCTCTCAGGGGTGGATTACTAGGTCTCTGGCAATTCACTGTATCGATCCCCAGCGTCGGCAAGGCAGCGCCTGCTCTCCGGCCTGGTCACAATCGCTCACAGTCTCACGTGCGTCTTACTCTGTTCACTGCTCGGCTCACACTGGCTCGCCTTCGCACGAGGCTGCGGATGTCCTTCGCTCTCTGTCCCCCTCACTTCCTGTATCCACCACAAAGCATGATGGAAAACGTAATCCCATTGTGTCCAGTATACTTTACAATGCGCTGTCTCCCTCTGGTGGCCAATACAAGTAAATGCAGCAGAACACAGTCTCTTCAAAGCAGCGCTACACTGACAATGGAGAATATAGAGGCTAACTGAAACAATGGAACACTGGACAAGCTGGATACAGAGGGATGTGGAAATGCAGAAGGGCCGGGAGACACGATATGGTAGAAGTTCCAGGTACAGCGGGAGAGCCACAAAATAAAGGTCCTTTCTTTGAGAGTTGCTCAGTGAGTCTTTTAAGCTGGTCACAGTTAGCATGGCAGTCTACTTATTTGAAATAGTTTTAACTTGATAAAGATTAGACAAATACAATTTTTTATTATGCTGTAGAGAGGTGGTTCCCAACCGTGGTCTTCAAGTACGCCCAACAGGTCAAGTTTTAAGGATTACCTTGGGAAAATGCAGAATGAATCCTGCAATCACTGAGCAGCAAATCATATCACCTGTGCCTACTCTATATTTGCGGCTATTACTAAGACTCCATTGTTCTTGAACAACACTTATTGCATCTCTTCTGATTGGTCAATGGCTTTGGTAGGCACTATTTCAGAATTCAAAACGGAGAAGGCTGCCAAAACTGACCTTACAAGAAAGTACTGTGAGTCTGACTTATCAAACTTGATGTTTCAGACCAGAAAAAATATTCTCGTAGAACTTAAGTACTACTTACGTACTTCAAGCGATCACTGTCACCATATGCCCAAAGAATGGTGCTCCTCAACACCACCATAAAAGATAATCTTCAAATACCAAAAGAATGTATAGTTTCAGCAATCCTGTTTCACTACAAATAATGAAGTCATCAACTTACATATGTTTCAAGAATTCAAATGAGTCCCAATGTGCATGACTTCAAAGGCACCGTCTTGTACCCAAGAGCTAGTATTGTCACTGAAACGCAGTAAAATAGAAAAAAATATTGAGAGCTTTCAGCTCTATTTTGTAGGTTTATGGGTTAATCCGGGCCCATGTGTCTCCAACCTCCGACAATGCTCATCAGGACCTTAGAAGTAAGAAGAATTATCCAAATGGTGAACTATGTATAAGAACCAGCCTGATGCCAACTGCCCCTGCAGAATAGTGTCTCAAGCTGCTATGTCAACTTCGACATTAGTGACTCCTTATTGTACAGTAAAGGCTCCGACTCTTTGTATAGGAACTATACTTCTAAGTGCAAGTCTTCAAAGTGAGCACTTAGAGATCTTCTGGTGAGTGATTTTGATTTTTGTTTCAAACAGATCTTTTCTATTCATCTTAAGGTTTTAAGTTAGGTCTGGTGAGTAAATTAGGTTAGGCTGGTGTCTCATTTTCATACTGATTAGCATAGAATTGGAATCAGTTGGGTGCTATTTGCTAAGAGGTTTAGCTTGTCCATAGAAACATAGAAAAATGTCGGCAGATAAGAACCTTTCGGCCCATCTAGTCTGCCCAATTACATGGATACTTTATCTGGATTTATCTTTTGTTTAGGATAGCCTTATGCCTATCCCATGCTTGCTTAAATTCAATTACTGTTTTGGCCTCTACCACTTCAACTGGAAGGCTGTTCCATGTATCCACCACCCTCTCAATAAAATAATGCTTTCTGATGTTACTTTTAAACCTTTGCCCCTCTAATCTAAGACTATGTCCTCTTGTTTTGCTACTTTGTTTCCTATTAAATATACTCCCTTCCTCTACCTTGTGGATTCCCTTTACGTATTTAAATGTTTCTATCATATCTCCTCTGTCTCGTCTTTTTTCCGAGCTGTACATGTTAAGATCATTAAGCCTTTCCTGGTAGCTTTTCTCCTTCAAGCCGTACACCATTTTAGTAGCCCTTCTCTGAACTCTCTCTAAGATGTCTATATCCTTCTGGAGATACGGTCTCCAGTACTGCACACAGTACTCCAAGTGAGGTCTCACCAGTGCTCTGTACAGTGGCATGAGCACCTCCCTTTTCCTACTGCTAATACCTCTCCCTACTAATTTACAAATCTCAGACTTCAAACAGGAAATTTCCTGCTGCAATAAAGACAACTGCCTACATATCAGACACACTCCAAACCTCCAAAAATTGGATCGAAAAACAAATGCATGACAGCTCTTACACTGGACCAAGCCTGCCATTATAAAAGAATGGATTTAAAACCAGCAAATCTTACCTTTTTGTAGGTTTTCTTTCGCCTGTCTAACCTCAGACTACCTCCAGAAGATCTCTAAGTGCTCACTTTGAAGACTTGCACTTAGAAGGCTTCACAAGCTCAATTAGACAAGCTAATATCCCCAAGCTTATATAGTCACCTAACAGGAGTCGTCCCAGAAGACTGGAAATTAGCAAATGTTGTGCCCATTTACAAGAAGGGTAGTAGGGAGGAATCGGGGAATTATAGGCCAGTTAGTCTTACGTCAGTAGTGGGGAAATTAATGGAAACCATGTTAAAGGAAAGGATTGTTGAACATCTAAAAACACATAGATTACAGGATCAGAAACAACATGGGTTTACCTCAGGGAGATCATACCAAACTAATCTTATTGATTTTTTTGATTGGGTAACAAAAATAATAGACACAGGTGGTGCTGTAGACATTGCTTATTTAGATTTCAGTAAGGCTTTTGATACTGTTCCACATAGAAGGCTTATCAATAAATTGCAATCTTTCAGCTTGGATTCCAATATTGTTGAATGGATTAGGCAGTGGCTGAGTGACAGGCAACATAGGGTTGTGGTAAATGGAGTTTATTCGGCGCAAGGTCTTGTTACCAGTGGGGTACCTCAGGGGTCAGTACTTGGACCCATTCTCTTTAATATTTTTATTAGTGATATTGCAGAAGGTATTAATGGAAAAGTATGTCTTTTTGATGATGACACAAAGATTTGCAACGCAACAGGGTTGACGTTCCTGGAGGGATCAGCCAAATGACAAATGATTTAGGTAAACTAAAAAAAATGGTCGGAGCTGTGGCAATTGAGTTTTAATGTGGATAAGTGCAAGATAATGCACCTGGGACGTAAAAACCCAAGGGCTGAATATAGAATATTTGATACAGTCCTAACCTCAACATCTGAGGAAAGGGATTTAGGGGTTATTATTTCAGAGGATCTAAGGGTAAGTAGTCAATGTAATAGAGCAGCAGGAAATGCTAGCAGAATGCCTGGTTGTGTAGGGAGAGGTATTAGCAGTAGGAAAAGGGAAGTGCTCATGCCACTGTACAGAGCACTGGTGAGACCTCACTTGGAGTACTGTGTGCAGTACTGGAGACCGTATCTCCAGAAGGATATAGAGATCTTAGAGAGAGCTCAGAGAAGGGCTACTAAAATGTTGTACGGCTTGAAGGAGAAAAGTTACCAGGAAAGGCTTAATGATCTTAACATGTACAGCTTGGAAAAAAGACGAGACAGAGGAGATATGATAGAAACATTTAAATACGTAAAGGGAATCCACAAGGTAGAGGAAGGGAGTATATTTAAAAGGAAAGAAAGTAGCAAAACAAGAGGACATAGTCTTAGATTAGAGGGGCAAAGGTTTAAAAGTAACATCAGGAAGCATTATTTTACTGAGAGGGTGGTGGATACATGGAACAGCCTTCCATTTGAAGTTATAGAGGCCAAACCAGTAATTGAATTTAAGCAAACATGGGATAGGCATAAGGCTATCCTAAACAAAAGATAAATGTAATTGGGCAGACTAGATGGGCCGAAAGGTTCTTATCTGCCGACATTTTTCTATGTTTCTATGTTTCTATTCATAACAGTTCAGCAAAGAATACCATCTCTCAGAGACTGGTGTTAAGTGATTTTGCTTTTGTTAAATCCCCTAAAGTGAAATACCCCCCTTTTAACGCTGCAATAAATAAGGCTCTACCCCCCTTCACCCTAACCTAAATCTAGTGTCAAATATCCTAAAATTAAAGAAAAGATCCATGGTAGATTATACTAACCGAAACGGCAGTCGGTGATGCCATTGAGGTCCCTTCTGGCCCTGGGTCTTCTTCGTGAATGAGTCTCATAGGCCCACAGGTGTCACTTATAGACTGTTGGTTAATATGATCATTTCAGTTAGATACACTTTTAAAATGCAAAAGTAAAAAAAAATATGTTTTTTACAAATATATTTTGTCATTCCAAGTAAAATATATGTATGTTCATTATATACTTTGTGCATTGTATTTAAATACTTGTCAACAAATCAAATTCATTTAGTGTTTTTGCTGATGCGCCCACCAAGTGACCACCCAAAGTAGGTTAAGAGTCAAGTCACTGGGGAGCAGCTGTAAGCAGATACATTAAAGTTTCAGTGCTTCTGTACTGGAATGCCCGTGAGTTATCCTTTGATCGCAGAACAATCAAACAATTGACAACAAAAGCTGTAATAAAATAGAATGATGACTCGGCTCGCTGGAGTAAATCTACCTGATTACTTCGAGTGAAGAGTTTATAATATTATAAAATCAAAGTGAGAAAGGAGTTATGTTAGTGGGAAACGGGAAGACCGCGAGTAAATGTAAGCTCCTGTGAACCGTAATGGGGACTCCTAAATCATCACAACTACCTCATTACATCATCGCATCACAATCCACTCGTCCAATTCAACCCTGCGACTCCATCCGTATCGGTGATGGCTAACCTTGGCACCCCCAGATGTTGTGAGCAGTATTTCCCATGACGTCCAGCCGTTAATACCATGACCTTTATAATAACAATGAAGCATCTGATCCTATGGGAATCTTTTTCAGAATATACCTGAAGTATTTTGTTTGGTTTCATATAAAACATATATATATAAAATTATATATGATTCTTTTTATGGAATAAAATATTTTTTCTGTTGACGACTTTGTGATGGGTCAACTTTAGAAACATAGAAACATAGAAAAATGTCGGCAGATAAGAACCTTTCGGCCCATCTAGTCTGCCCAATTACATGGATACTTTACCTGGATTTATCTTTTGTTTAGGATAGCCTTATGCCTATCCCATGCCTGCTTAAATTCAATTACTGTTTTGGCCTCTACCACTTCAACTGGAAGACTGTTCCATGTATCCACCACCCTCTCAGTAAAATAATGCTTTCTGATGTTACTTTTAAACCTTTGCCCCTCTAATCTAAGACTATGTCCTCTTGTTTTGCTACTTTGTTTCCTTTTAAATATACTCCCTTCCTCTACCTTGTGGATTCCCTTTACGTATTTAAATGTTTCTATCATATCTCCTCTGTCTCGTCTTTTTTCCAAGCTGTACATGTTAAGATCATTAAGCCTTTCCTGGTAACTTTTCTCCTTCAAGCCGTACACCATTTTAGTAGCCCTTCTCTGAACTCTCTCTAAGATGTCTATATCCTTCTGGAGATACGGTCTCCAGTACTGCACACAGTACTCCAAGTGAGGTCTCACCAGTGCTCTGTACAGTGGCATGAGCACTTACCTTTTCCTACTGCTAATAGGTTTCTTACTGCAGGTTTCTTACTGCAGAATAACTGACACATATAAAATTATATATATATATATATAGCTCAGTGTATCTCAACTCCGGTCCGCAAGGTGCCTTAACAGGTCAGGTTTTCAGATATGTGAAGCACAGCACAGGTGATATGATTTGCTGCTCAGTGATTGCAGGATTCAGTCTGCTTTTCCCCAAGGTAACTCTTAAATCTGGCCTGTTAGGGGGACTTGAGGACTGGAGTTGAGAAACACTGGTATATATAAAATATTTCTGTATAACATATATTATTCCATAGTCACATGGTTTAGCATTCTACTCACTATGGATGCTGATATGTCGTATCGTCTGCATATGGAAAGTTCTTTAGTGCTTTTATTAACGATATATTTTAGGCAATGTAAGTGTTAGTTGTATATATATATATTCATACAAGCAGTGTATTTTGCAAGCATCTCGATTACTATTAAAGTCACGCGTTACATGAAAAGTCTTTTGAGTCGTCATGTGTGAACCGTGTCACTTCTGTGACTCCCAGAAATAAACTCATTCATAAATCAACTCAACTTTATTGGCAGTGCCATCTCTATTGTTTCCTTCAAGAGTTTTGTCCTGCTTCTCTACAATTCCCTGTGTGTTCTCTTGTTTATTTGGTACGCTGGTCTTTGTCTTTCCTGATACTTTGATTTATAACTTGATATTATTAATGACTCTGGGTTAGACAGCATTCACCTCCCCTCCTCTTTTAATCTAATTTTGCCTAAAAAATCCATGCACTTTTGTGTTTTCCTGGAGGCCGAGGCAGATTTTGATTTTTCTTTCTTCTTTCCTTTTTTTTAAAAAACAAACTCAACAGGAGGCTGTTAATCAAAGTGACGCATTTTCTACAGACTACAAACTAGATTTTGAAAGTTACACAAACAAAAGAAATCGCCTAAACATGATATATCACGATCTTCTACCATAATGGCCATTTCTTCTTTGGGATCAAAGCTTTACTTCCAAGTTTTTTATTTGTTATTATATATTTTTACTTAGCTTCTGCAAGATGTATGTACTGTATCAAAGCCGACAAATATCATTTATTTAAAAAAAAAAATTTATGTTATTTTGAGATTTTTCGTGTAATATTTGATGCCAAGGGGACACCATAACTATTCATATCCTACAATAAAAAACAGGAATCTCTCGAAAGATACTGTATGTTTATGGTGTTTCAAAGAGATCCTTTTTGAAGTTAATTACATATTTAATTAACCCCAAATGCCTCTGCCAGTCTCATCCAATTCACCCTCTGCTCGGTCTCTGCTGCTCCCCTCTGCGAGTCCCTTCACTGGCTCCCCATCCACTGCAGAATTAAATTCAAAATCCTTACCCTGACCTATCAAGCTCTCACTAACTCAGCTCCCCACTACCTGTCCTCTCTAATCACTAAATACACTCCAGTGGTCTCCTTAATGTCAAACAGTGACCTGCACCTAGCTTCTCTCTGCATTACCCGTTCCTATGATAGACTGCAGGATTTCTCACGAGCGCCCCCATCCTCTGGAATGCTCTCCCTTGTACGGTCAGACTTTCCCCTAGTTCTTCTTCCTTCAAACGCTCCCTTAAGACATTCCTATTTCGGGAAGCCTACCACCCGACTCACTAACACAACCAGTCCATCACTCTCACCTTGCAGTCCTCTCCTCCGGTTTCCACCCCTTGCAGTCCTCTCCTCCTGTTTCCACCCCCCAGCCCTTCTAGATTGTGAGTTCCCACGGGAATAGGGCCTTCATTTCCTCCTGCACTGGTTTGTCAAAATGTTGTTCAATGTATTGTAACCCTGTTTATATTGTGCCCATTGTACAGCGCTACAGAATGTGCTGACTCTTTATATATAAATAATAATAATAATCCACATTGCAATTTCAGTAGAAGAGGGATTTTGGCTTTTAAAAGGAGAAATCTGACTGCCATTCTGGGGTCAAGAAGGAATTTTTCCCAGTATGTTGCATATTGGTGAGACCTTCAGACTGGGTTTTTTGCCTTCTTTTGGATTAACAGAAGTAGGTGACGTAGGAAAGGCTGAACTCGATGGATGCATGTCTTTTTTTCAGCCTGTGTAACCGATGTAACCGATACTTCCTCAAAAATCAGAAATGTATTTTACAGATCTATTTTTTGAATTCGGTTTAGTTTGATAGGTTTTTGCTAACATTTTTCAAAATGATGATAAGGGTAGGAAACTTTCAAAGCTGTTTCAATAATATGACAAATCAAAAAGTCAATAAATCCCCTGGTGTAAATAAAATATTTTGCGTTTCTTCTAAATAACAATTTTATTGACAAAAGTAGTCTTGATTGCTCATGATTATTTGTTGTAATTTAATGTTTATGTTCATATGTATTTGTTATCAAGTGCAAGGGGAAGCAGCAGACTGCTGTACGTAGGGCAGCACCAAAGCTAAATATGCCCTTATTATCTAAATTACTTTTTTACTGAGCCTGTTTTGAAACATATTGGGTTATTCAGAAAGAGCCAAACTGGCCCTGAAATTGCCCGAACAGTGAATTTCCCTGTACGGTGCAATTTCGTGGTCATTCAGCCATTCAAAACCTGGTAATTCGCCAAATATTGGTGAATTGCCAGCAAAATACGGTGCCTGTTCCACGGCAATGAAATCCCCATAGAGAAGCAATGGTTAATCTATTCAGAGAACACCGAACAGCAGTGAAAAGTTGCCGAAGTGCACTGCTGTTCGGTGGTTTCATTCAGCGGGTTTAATCAGACGAATCCCATAGATTTCAATGTTAAAAATATTCCCGTTTTTATTCAATATCTAATAAACTGTTTATTCGTTTAATTTGGAGCAAAAAAGTCTTTGTTTTTCTTTTTAGGCATTTTTCGGCAAAATATTATTATGGCTATTTTGACCTAGAATTTTCACCTCTGCCAATTCTCCCGAGTTTCACCTTTAGTGATTAGATCTGATAGTGTGGTAGTCCGCCTGATCATACATTTGCAAGCTAATAATGTGACCTGCGTGTCTAACAATAAGTAAGGAAAATGTAAAAATAGATGCCTGTGTTTAAGGCTGATGGTGTATAATGGTCCTCCATGTATTTGTCAGAAAATGTATGTCATTATGTAGCATCTGTGTTTACTTGTAGACCTGGACTTAATATTCTTTGTAATCATTCCCAAAAGCAAAATGATTCTAAAACAAAATGTACTGCCAGCATATGACTAAGTAAAAAAAGAATTCTTTTCACCCACATTCTTGTTTCCTGAACAATTCTTCTGAGGGTTCTGTCCCCTATTCATTCAGAATCCCTCCACCTTCTTCAGACTCCTGTGCCAGATCAATGCAGACCCCTCCACATCCTTCTATGAATGTCACATTATGTAGTCCCAGATGTTTGCTCCCGGTTATACTCAAACAGATGAATGTGCTGCATTCTGGGACTGCGCCGCAAGCAATATGGAATGTGCGCTTGTGCTGAGCATGCATGCGGTTTATACCTTTATGGCTATGGTAAAGACAGACATGCTAGATCCATCTATTACAGAACTAAAAATGTGCTTTCCAGCATGGGATTCTAATGCATTGTTTAAGTTATTCTTTCAGACTAGGCTTTTTGTGTTGCTCATATCTTAAAGCGATACTATTGCGTTAAAATTGATGGGTTGACCCCTCTGCCACCCTTTCTCGTAACACTAAACCTTTATTCCATTGTTGGACTCCTATGGGCCTGCACCGGACGTTATATACTGCATCTTCCTCTCAAGCTGCTGATGTCACATGACCAGAGGCGCGTTCAATACCTCAGCCGCTGCAAGTGCTAAGTTAGGCTAGGGTCAGACTAACGCATTTTTCGCGTTGTCTGTGAAAAAGTGCGTTCGAACGAATGGACGCATTTTTTCACGGAATACGCGATAGCGGTCATATGATGCGCATTTCCGTCCTTGATTTTGTACGGATCATCAATAAAACACTTTTTGTGTCTGGACGTTATGTTGGCCGGACATTAGCAGCGTCTGACGTCTCCCAATCACGCACACACGCCTCTAGCGGACGCAGCGCACTCTGTACGTCCGTACTAGAGGTTTGACGTTCTAGAAAAAATGCGTTCGTTTGCCACTTGCGTTGCGCGGACGAACTTTCGTGCGGCCGTACTTCGTGTGTTCCCCGGCATTGGACGTCATTTGCTGCTAGCACGGCCGTGATTTCGTGCGTCTAAACGCACGTTAAAACTGCTTTCGTCTGACCGTAGCCTTAGCAACTTGCCATTGAACGCCGTTCAGCCACTCAGCGCTCAGCACTGCTAACTTAGCACTTGCAGCGATATATATATATATATATATATCAATCTTTTATCCCGGCACTCCCCTGTCCTCACAATTCGTCTACGATGAAGAAAGCTACGGTGCTTAGCCCAAGGGAAATGTATTCAGCATCAGAGAAGGCTGCACCTGTGTATTAAAATGATTTGAAATAAACCATTATTTTATTTAATACACGTGTGCAGACTTCTCTGATGCTGAATATATACTGTATATATACACAGACAAAAACAACAGTGAAGCTCTCCACTCACAGTCCACCTGTTTCTCCAACACCCGGTCCCGGCCTCCTCTGCATACAATTGAACAAAGATATGCCAGCACTCCGGGATTTCCCTCGAATATCAAACTTTATTCATCAATTTGTTTTAAAAGTCAACATTTCAGTTCCTCCATGGAACTTACCTCAGGACATAACATACATATGGATCCCTGTATCTCCTGAAATCATAATAGCTAGAGAATCATGGTAGATATAATTAGAAAGGCCAAAGAATGGCTGTGTAAAAATTGTGTACAAATAAAATAAAATAAAACTTTTTTTCCTTCACAATTCATCACTTTGATGCTGCACAAACTCACCATTTCTATCCCACATCGCCAGCAAGTGTGGAGGTGATGGAACCATGTGTTATTATGCATTGTTCCATCAAAAAACTAAAGCGCGGCACTGCAGTGAGGAGCACAGGGGGTTCTTTGGAATACTGCGTCGTCAGTGGCGTAGCGTGGGGGGCTGGGGGGGCCGTGGCCCCGGGCGCAGTTTTGTTAGGGGCGCATTTGCGCCCCTAAAACTGGCCCGGGGGTTGAGGGGACGCAGATGCCGGGCAGCGCGGGAGCGCCTGCCCGGTCTTTAACAGTCCGTCCTGTTAGGTGATGCGGCTGCGCGGCGTGCGCAGCCGGTCACGTGGTCCGGCTAATCAGGTGGTACGGAGTCTCTGTACCACCTGATTGACCGGCTGCGCGGCATCACCTAACAGGACGGACTGTTAAAGACCGGGCAGGCGCTCCGCGCTGCCCAACATCTGGGTCCCGGTCCCCTCAACCCCCGCCGGAGCTGGGGCCTGGGGCAATATCCAGGTAAGGGCTGGGGGCAAATCCATGAGCTGGGGGCAAATCCATGAGCTGGGGGGCAAATCCATGAGCTGGGGGGCAAATCCATGAGATGGGGGCAAATCCATGAGTGAGCTGGGGGGCAAATCCATGAGCTGGGGGGCAAATCCATGAGCTGGGGCAAATCCATGAGTGAGCTGGGGGGCAAATCCATGAGATGGGGGCAAATCCATGAGTGAGCTGGGGGCAAATCCATGAGATGGGGGCAAATCCATGAGTGAGCTGGGGGGCAAATCCATGAGATGGGGGCAAATCCATGAGTGAGCTGGGGGCAAATCCATGTGAGAGCTGGGGCAAATCTATGAGCTGGGGGCAAATCCCCGTGAGCTGGGGCAAATCCATGAGTGAGCTGGGGGCAAATCCATGAGCTTGGGCAAATCCATGAGCTGGGGGCAAATCCATGAGCTGGGGGGCAAATCCATGAGCTGGGGCATATCCATGAGCTGGGGCAAATCCATGAGCTGGGGGCAAATCCATGAGCTGGGGCAAATCCATGAGCTGGGGGCAAATCCATGTGAGAGCTGGGGCAAATCCATGAGCTGGGGGCAAATCCATGTGTGAGCTGGGGGCAAATCCATGTGTGAGCTGGGGGCAAATCCATGTGTGAGCTGGGGCAAATCCATGTGTGAGCTGGGGGGCAAAATCGATAACGTCCACAGGTTGGGGGGGGGCGCACAATTCTTTGCTGGCCCCGGGCGCTGACAACCCACGCTACGCCACTGTGCGTCGTTCATATTTTCACCACACAAGGTCAAGTGCAGGGTCATTGGAAAGGTAAGAGTCTGGCCTTTCCAACGATACCATATATGACCATATAACCTGTAAAAATGGAAAGGAAAGAAAAATGCAGAATTTACTTTTTTTCTCTGTTCTACAGCAGTGACATTAGGTGCTTTTTGCATTCTTACGCATTCATCCATCTAAAACACAAGCAGCCACACCGCTGTGAGGAGAGTGGGGGTGCTTTGGACCCCTGTATTTGTATTCTTTACACCTTCAAAGTTAGGTGTCATTGGACAAGTCAGAGTCTGGCCTTGATATCCAATGATACCAAACATGACTATGTAAAATCTAAAAGAACTAAAAAACAAAAGGGTCTATTCACTAAAAGGTGAAACTCAGGAGACCTGCAGGAGAAGTGGAAATTCTAGGTCACAATAACCAAACCAGAAAAATTCTCATTTATCTCAGTTTCCAAATCAGCTATTTGTTCTAGATTGTTCTCTTCTCCTGCCAATTCTCCTGAGTTTCACCTTTTAGTGAATAGACCTGAAAGTTGGTTTTTATTTTTTGTTTCAAAGCAATGGCATTGTCCATTTGTCACGTATAAAATGAGCAATACCACTGCCGTTGCTCAAGTTCAGTGGTCTATGCATAATCATATCTATACTATAATACAGTAAGGGCTGGCGTGTCCGTCGCCAAAAACCCCTTCTTCGCATGCGCGCGCAACCTGCGGCGGGTTGGCTGCGCGCGCATCCAACGGCCGCGGCACGCGCACAGCCGGCGTGCGCGAGGGACAAAACAAATCCGATCCATTGGAGAGGCGCACACAGCGCCTCTCCAATGGATGTGTATCTCCTCCGTGCCCGGCCTCCCTCTCCTCTGTGCCCGGCCTCCATCTCCTCAGTGCCCAGTCTGCATCTCCTCCGTGCCCAGTCTGCCATGCACAATACCAGTCTGCCATGCAAAATACCAGTCTGCCAGCCTTAATACCAGTCTGCCATGCACTGTACCAGTCTGCCAGCCATATTACCAGTTCGCCAGCCATATTACCAGTCTGCCATGTACAATACCAGTCTGCCAGCCATAATGCCAGTCTGCCATGCATAATACCAGTCTGCCAGACATATAACCAGTTCGCCAGCCATATTACCAGTCTGCCATGCACAATACCAGTGTCTCATAATACCAGTGTGCCTAAATACCAGCCTGACATGCCATGCATACCACGTGCCATTATATATACGCATAAATTAAATATACGCATAATGTATACGCTACAAAAAAATGCCTGCCCAAGCCCAACACAATCTAAGGGGCCCCATGAGCTTACAATCTAAGGGGTCCCACGAGTTTACAATCTAAGGGGTCCTGTTCCCGTGAGCTTACAATCTAAGCGGGAAGAGGAATCTGCTCTAATATATAAATGCCATTGTAATGCGCTGTCAGCTGTGCGCGCACCCATCACAGCAGCTCAGTCGGCCCTCCTGTTGCGGTTGGGATGGGATGACGATGGACGCATTACAAATGCATTTATATAGAGAGATACTCTTGGATAGGACATTGGAAAAAAAAACTATGTGGACATGAATTCTTAGCTGGCGACAAAAACAATAGACTGCCCTCTGGGCAGACATCCACCTAGTTATTCATAAAACACAATCCTCCAAAAGTCTTAAAATTTTAATTTTTATCAGATTTTGTTAAAATTGCATAATTGCAGTAACAGATTTCCATTTAATTTTTTTTGACAAGACTACCACATAGAGGGCAGTATTACAAAGTTGGTGCTAACTTAACAAGAGCTGTTGTTAACTTAACAGCTCCATAGGCTATAATGGCTCTGGGAAGTTTACAACAGCTCTGGTTAAGTTAGCACCAAGTATGTAATATGGCCCAGAATATACTGTATAACCTCAAAGGTTTGGATGATATTTGTATGGTAAAATGAGAAAAAATTATTTTACATGCTGTAAATGAATGAAAATTTGCATTTTTGGTTAACGACGTATTCTGATGGAACTTAACATACGCACATAATAATGAG
This sequence comes from Leptobrachium leishanense, assembly GCA_009667805.1. Lineage (NCBI taxonomy): Eukaryota > Metazoa > Chordata > Amphibia > Anura > Megophryidae > Leptobrachium > Leptobrachium leishanense. The sequence goes on from CM019067.1 coordinate 252,182,404, forward strand.
ATATTTTGAATCTGCCTAGCCTACTGAAAAAAAGGCTATATAATATGTCTGGGTTCTATAATAAACCATGACTTCAAATCGTGTTATCTCAAATCTGAAATAATCAATAATATCTTTTCTTAATTACTGAGATATAGTTGTGGAATTGTATCAGTACTGATACAATATCATATCATTTTCACGTTGCAGATCCATGTTAAATGAAGTCCTCAAGCATGGGATCCGATTTCTTAGGTCTTCGAGGCCTAAAAGGAGCCACTGCTCTGGGCATCGTTATTTAACCGGAGATAGGATTTTTCTTCTTTGTCATTTGCTAAAGTGTTTGTGCTAGGCTAGTCTATTATCCTTCATGCCAGTGAACTGTCATAGGAAGGGCGCTCCTAGCAATAAAGAATAAAGCTTGAACTACACTAAGTGATAGTATAAAGCCTATCTGTGGAAAACCCATTGACCTAAAATAATGCTGGACAAGGTTGTGAGATTCAAGACATAAACAGAAAGCAAATGATTGCTTCACTTATCAGCCTTAATCCATACCATAGCCTTAAACAATGTATAACAGAACCCATGTTTCATTGGTATTATGGTAAATAATATGTAAAAAATTTAAACACTTTGGCCCCTATTACATTCTTTGCGCATTTGGTTTTGCGTGCGCAAATGCGCATTTGCACAAGGTACAAAACCCTTTGCGCTGAACATCGTTTTACATCGTTCGCGCAAACGATGCGCGTTATCGTTTAGCGCGGATGGACCTGCGCGAGCGTGATGAACTGTGCGCGTCCTATACTTAACATTGTGAGCGCAAATTCGTTTGTGCGCTGGTACGCGGATGGTATTACAATCGATGCGCATCTTTTTACGAACAACATTTGTGCGCATAATTTTAACGTCTTTGAAAAGCTGGTGGTAACTGGAAATCGGAACGTTCTGGCCAAAACGAAAAACACCAGCACAAAAAATTTTAAATACAGCACAGTATAGTTACACATTCTACACATACCCAAACAATAAAATTGTGGATTCGTGCGTGTTTTTTTTTTATTGCTGCAGCATGTATACTCAGATTTACTTTGGCAGGCGCAAAAACTTAAGTGAGTCAATTAAGGTTCTTAATTCTGATTTGCTGAATCCCGTGACAAAAACCAGTCCGCACACTGATTTACGTGCGCTACGTTACTGCGCACGTATTACTCTTCGTCTTGCTCGTCGTTATTACGAACGTTATTTTCGGACGGATGAGAAAATGCGTTCGGATTGTAATACCACCGTTAATTTTCGCGGGATTACGTAGGACAATGCGCTCAAAAAAATTTGCGCTGTGCGAACAAAATTGCGCAAAGAATGTAATAGGGGCCTTTATGTACTTGACTTCATGAAACAAGTGCAAAGCAATCAATTATTGTAGGAATTTTCATTCGGGGACAACTGAACATGTCAGATATCTCCATACCAAAAGTTTTAATTTAAATAGTCATTAAACAGGCTTCAAAATAAATAAGAGAAGAGGGCCAGTGCAAGGATTTCTGCCACCCCAGGCAAAAAAAAAAAAAAAAAACATTTCCCGGTGCTCCCTAATATTTCCACACCAAATATTGTCTCTGCTCCCCCTGATACATCTCCTACTCTTGTGAGGTCTCTAGACACTTGCAGACTGCATATAACAAATCTACTCCCTGCCATTGACTTGCGCAGCAGTGCCTGTTTAACCCCCTTCACTACTGAGATCGAGTTATCTGGGGCTTTAAAGGCACCATCGTGCCCCGATATAGTGATCTGCAGCCCAAAAGCAAACACATTTTTTTGTTTGCAGCCCAAAGTATGAACCTTGTGAGCATAATGCCCAAAGAGCATAAAACTGTGTAAATTCTTCTGATGATGCCCTTATGTCAGGCTTTCAGCAGCAGATGCAGGGAAAAAAAGAAGAAAATAGACCAGCCGCTCAAACTTCTGTAACTCAATTTGGCAGTAGATGGCGCCATCTACTGGCCAAAATAGGTTATTTACAGTAAGAAATACAATGGGTATATGCTCAAATATTTCTTAATGTATCATTAATTTAAAATGATTCTTCCAAAAGCCACTGTTTTCTGACAATTGTTTTTGGAAAATCACTTGGTAGTGAAGGGGTTAATTAGCAGCTTGCTGTGAGACATAGGAGTGAGCTCATATGCAGAGGGTGTGCGCAGTCAGAGAGCTTTCATACTATCAGCTGTGCTGGGCTAACAGAGGGTGCTGATGCAAGATGCATGGTAGTGGTATACAGACAGAACATAACTTTTGTCACAGGGTCTGTGTGGTTATATTAGCCCAGAGTGAAACCACCCTTTGCTAATGGCATCCTAGGCAACTGCCTTGTTGGCTTAATGGATGCACCGGCCCTGGGTAACAGAGCAAATATACAGTACAAGTAGAGTATCCTGTATCTGAAAATCTCAGTATCTTGAGCATTTTAGATATCAGGATTTTTAGAATTACAAAGGCAGAGGAGAAGTGATGGGAAGGGAGATGCGGCAGGGGAGCCAGGTGGCAGATGTTGCAGCAACACCAGCGAGAGACACGCTAACTCATGTAGTGCTTGCAAAGGACAATGTGAATAATGCTGGAATGTTTTTCACTGGAGCTGTGCAGCATGTCCCAGTGCAAACTTTGCTGGTGCTCCAGAACACGCTGCAGCTGATTAGAAGCGCTGGGGTGGAGGTTGAGTTTCACCTGTGACCGGGTTTTCCAGTTTTTGGAATTTTAGTAGAGGGATACTCAACCTGCTGTATTATGTTTTACACTATGTAACTAAAAGTGTGTGGACTCCTGCATGAGTTTGTTGGAATTCACATTCCCATTTTTTTCTGGCTTTTGGATCAACAGCAGCAGGGGATGTGTGAAAAGCTGAACTCGATGGATGCACGTCTTTTTTTTAGCCTATGTTACTATGAAACCATGAGCAATGCCATGGAGATTTCCTCTTGTCTATAACAGCTGCCACTCTTCAAGATGGCTTTCCATAAGATTTGGGAGTGTGCCTGTTAAAATTTGTGCCCATTCAGCCACGAGAGCATTTGTGAGGTCAGATACCTAAGTTGGACAAGAAGCTCTTCCATAGAATACGGGCATAAGTTTGGTTCCAAGCTCCTCTCTATGCCAGCCAGGATTGGCTGGCGCTCTCTAGGGTGTCCAGTCTCTACGGGTAGCCACATGCCATGCTCCTGGCCTCTCATGTCCAGAGAACCGTAAGCCAACTGGATACAAGGCAAATTTTGAAGATGCCTGAGTGGTTAAAACAGGAAGGGGGCCTAGAGGTAGTCAAGAGGAGTTAATATTTAACCCCTCTCTTCTCCTTCCCATTAAGGCTGGGGTCAGACCAGCGCACTTTTAACGTGCGTTCTGGCGCACATAATTACGGCCGCACTAGCAGCAGATGTCGGGCAATGACGGCCAATATACGATGTACGGCCGCACAAAAGTCCGGCCGTGCAACGCAAGTGGAATTTGAACGCATTTTTTTGAGAACGCTGAACCGCTAGTACTGACGTACTGAGTGCGCAGCTGCGGCATAGCGGCGTGTTTGCGTGATTAGGAGATGTCAGACACTGCTAATGTCCTGCCTACATAACGTCCAGACGCAAAAAGAGTTTTATTGACGATCCGTACAAAATCACGCCCGAAAATGCGCGTCGTCTGACCGTTTTTGCGCATTCCGTGAAAAAATACGTCAATGCGTTCGGACGCACTTTTTCACGTTCGCGGGGAAAAATGCTTTCGTCTGACCCTAGCCTTACCCAAGAGTATCCCTTTAAACTACTTTTGCTCTCTGTGTTCATGTTCTTGTTTCTGCTGGGTCTTCTGAAATTCGTTTGATCCCTACCCTCGTGCAGAAATGTCACCTACAGCACTGGGCAGAGTGGAGCAGGCAATGTTGTTAACCCACTTCTGCCCCATCCTATAGTGCGGGCAGTGAAAGAAAGGATGAATTTCCAGAAAGAGGATAATGGTATCAGGTCAATCAGATGGTGGCAGGTCAATCAGATGGTGGCAGGTCAATCAGATGGTGGCATCCAGTGTTGGACCAAAGGTATTTTGCACCTGAAATTTATAATTAGAGCAATGAGACATAGCATTGATTGAAATGATTAATGCAGGATCCATTCTGACGTGAGTCATTGTGTATAAAGGAAACTTGTCTATGACATGTTCACTATAAATTGCTTAGAAACCCAGCCAAAGGAAATGTGGAATATAGATTCAGAGGTTGAGGTTGAAGTAGCACCGGGACATTTTTGGGAACAGAAGTCAGTTTTGAAGGCACATGGCAAAGGTTATTTCTGAGAATCTAGTTTGTTAGGTATTTTGGAGATATTTTTGGAACAGTCTATTGTACGAGCAGGTCGGTTGCAATAATTGATATAAGGCCAGTGTCAGCGTACATATTTATATACTTGATATTATTACATCAATTCAATTATGTACGCCAAGTCGTGGAAACTGTGTTCTGAGAATATTGTGAAAGTGAGTGGGGAGTATGAAGGGTGTGCAGGAAGGAAAGTGAAAGGTGTGCCCTCCACTAAATGACAGATTCAGGGTCTGCTGAAAATTCCCATTGTTAAAGAGCAATTGCGGTTTATGAAAACAAACACACAGAAGTGTGATTATTGCAATGAAACATGGCGAAATTAACTTTTAATGAGAAAAGAGAGAAGCACCAAGACAAGTGGTATATAAGAAATGTCAAAAATATGTTAACCTCTATATATACTCTTCTTACACTGTTTTTTCGAAGTAAAAATTATGCAACCACTTTTTTGTGACAACCTGCAATATTTTCAGGGCACTATTACAATCCTCCGCTAAAACGGGGACACTAAAGAGGAAAACCTGCGCCTGCGGGTTTCTCCTTAGCGTCCCCGTTTTAGCGTGAAATTACATTGCAGGCGCTAATCCTGCAGCTTGCACTGTAACGCGGCGATAAGCCTCAGGATGATCGTGGCAGCGCTAAGCGCTGCCGCAAGCATCCCTCCATGGAAGCCTATGGGATAAAACGTTCTTGTTACTAAAACATCAGGCAGACACGGCCCTCTAATCAGGCACTGTAGAGGGCAGCCTGCAGGGGCTTCCCAGGGATCCCCTTGAGGAGCATGCGGCTGCTGGATGACCGAGCTGCGACTGTGCGGGCTAGCTGCCCGGGTGCATGTGGCAGAGACAGGCAGTGCAGGGAGGGAGCCACTGCACCTGCGGCCACGGCAGACCCCCCCCCCACAACCAGGATCCAGGGAGCTCCCACTGACCCCCAGGCTAAGGTACGGCGACACATTTCTAAAAAAAAAAAAAAAAAAGAATAGACGACATTTTTAAATGTCCCCGGGAACATAAAATAAACCTTTTTTTTTTCTCTACCTGGCTGAATGTATTTAATTATATATATTAGATACATTCAGCCAGGTAGAGGGGGGTGGCATGTGGGCTGCGCGGGTCTCAGGCAGTGGTTTGTTTTTTTGTGTGTATATTTTTAGCAAATTTATAGGGAAAGGTAAGAGCAGGTATGATATACATATAGATATATATCTATATTCTTGTAAATGCATATATCCAGACTTGTATTACACACACATTTTGGCAACTAATTGCCCCCACCCATTTGGCTGATCCCTCCAGAAGATATTATATATATGATCAGGGGTTACCTTTTTTTTAATATTTTTATACTATTCCTATTAACAGTAATTTTTGATGTATTTTATTCAGTAGAAACTTTTTTTTGCCTATATAACATGTGCTTTGTGAAAATAAAACGGTTTTGTGTGTACATTTTAATTTAGTTAGTGGATTCCTGTCCAGTACGGTGAGAAGCAAACATAATGTAGTGTAGACACGCTGCGAGGCGGAGCGGAGTGAAGTCAAGCCTGCAAAATGTTTGCTTCTCTTCGCTTCTCTACGCTGTGCGTCGCTACACGCTCAGTGTGTCTCAGCCTTTATTCCCGCAACGCTAGCTTACCGAATCAGTTTGTATACTTGTTACTGATCCTGCTTGTTCTGAGGACCCGATCTGTTTCTGACTTTGCCTGCCATTTGACTATTCTCTGTGTGTATTCCCTGCCTGTTCTGTTTGCTTCCTGTTGCTACTGGTGTGCGACGATTCTCACCATATACAGTAGCGCAGTACAAGTGCCTAAACATTGCTGACCCAGTTTTGTTATAGCTGCTGATATAGCTGCTGATGTAACTGAATAGATCGGGGATCTCTTCTGCATTACCAAAACCTCCACCACTGCCCTCTTCCACAATACCACAGAGGGGTTATGGTGTGAAGGCACTTGTTGCCACCAAAGGCACAATATTTGGGTGCACTGCCACTGAGGCCTATAACAGATTCATATCATTTTAATATTTGACCGCACGGTCCAACCCTGCACTCTTCCACAATACCACAGAGGGGTTACTGTGTGACGGCACTGTTGCCGACACTAAAGGCCCAATTTTAAAGCACCTATTAAATAGATTAAAGGAAAAACATTTACCGTCATTTGAAATGTCATTTTTTTGTTTTTAAATGTTTCTATACATCCTACAAATCTGCCACTTCACGGGGACCTCCTAAGCATGATATTTGAAGGAATTTTTCGTTTTTATTCTTAACCTTTATTTCATGGAAAACTCACTGTTCCTTTAACCCCTTAGTGACCGGGCGGTTTTACAAAAATCCATCCTTTAGTGACCGCTGCTGTTTTTACGTTTCTGCGCTGTTAGTGTTTAGGTCAAATTTTCCTCTTACTCGTTTATTCAACCCACACATATTATACACCCTTTTTCCCACCATTAAATGGCCTTTCTAGAAATACCATTATTTCCATCATATCCAATAATTTACTATAAAAAAAAAAAATGAAATATGATGAAAAAAATGGTAAAAACACACTTTTTCGTAATTTAATCCCCAAAATCTACAACCACCAATAAAGACCCCGGCTAAATAGTTTCAAAATTTTATCCCGAGAATAGAAATACCCAATTTTTACATGTTTTTGCCTTCTAACCCTTTCACTGCTGAGCCAGTTCACCTATGTGTGCTGCGCTCATTCTGACCATTTTGTGCTAATTATTTTAAGATGACAGCCTAGGTCCTATTTAATTAAACCCCCCCTAGACAAAGAAACTTAAAAAAAAAAAAAACTTTTTTTATTTTATATAATTTTTTTATTATTATTTTTTTTATTTAATTTTTTTGTTAAAATTTTTTTTTAAACCAAACCTGGTCATGTTTGGTATCATTGGAAATATACCATGATCAGGCCTTTCAAATGATGTCAAATATGACCATCTAGCTGCCATGGATCGGGAGATAAAGGGATCCTTAGGATCCCCTTATCTCTACATGGCAGCTAGATGGTTAACTGGCCCACTGACATCCTCACACATATGGTGAGGTTGTCAGTGGGTGGGGGGGACCTGGAGGCTTGGCTGACATCCAAGATGTCAGCCCCCCTCCAGGTTCGAATCCCGTTTTGGCGCCAATTAGCGCCGTAACGTGATTCGGTGGCAAAATGGTTAATGCCATACACCGCTGAAAGGGGAGACTCTCCCCTTTTCAGCGGTGCAAAAAGCATCTCCCTAGCTTCAATGGTTGGGGAGATAGAGGGCTCCGAAGGAGCCCCCCCTCCATTGATTTGCATGGGGACGCCTGCTGATGACGTCACCACGCAGCGTGGCAACGTCATCAGCCTCGCCTGCCCATGTAAATCACATGGGCAGGCTTCCTCCCTGCCAGATCGCCGAGGGATCCAGGGAGGGAGGTGAGTATCGGGCGGGAGGGGGATTAGGCGCCGCTGACGTACCCTGTACGTACCAGGGTACGTCAGCGGTCCTTAAGGGGTTAAAAACGTTTTTTTTTTTTACTTTTTGTCCTTGTTTCCTGTCCCCCAGGGCACTACCCGGGACCCCCATACACCTTTTATGACAAATATCTTGCATATATGCCCTCTTGGAGGGCACTCTAAAATTCGAACTTTCGAGTCCCATTGACTTGCATTGAGTTCGGTTCGTGTTTGAGTTCGAACTCGAACTTTGAAATTGTTCGAATGCGAACCGAACACGGGGGTATTCAGCTCATCACTACTAGAGAGTGGTACATTAATGAGTGTAGGCTACAGTGAAGCATGGTGGAGGTTCCTTGCAAATTTGGGGCTGCATTTCTGCTCATTCAGTATTTTCAGGTAGTCAGCTGAGCTCATTTTTGCAGCTGAAACATATTAATCACTCCAGTAATTATCCAATGGAAGACTCTTGCCTATTTGCTTATGTAAAGACAGGTGGTGACTTTTTTTGGCAAAGCAGTATATCAAACTGAAATAAGTAAGTATTATTGTCCACCTAACCTACATATTGGCCAATCCCTGTACAGGGTGGATTGCAATAGTCCGGTGTAAGCAGCATACTGTGCTGAAATTGGAAATCAGGGGTTTCTAAGACTAGGAGGCGTTTATTGACCACACTGTCACTCTGGTTATTTTAGTATTATTGTCCAGTTTGTGTTGTATCTTTATCTTTCCTTTTATTTCCTTCAGATTTTCCCAGTAAAACCATTCCTTTTATGTATTTTCCCATTCTTGATGTTTACGCCCCCATACCTTTCCATTGCAGTCATCGTAAATTTGTTTTCACTGAATAGAAATTATTCTTGTTAAGTAATCCTTGAACTCTTTAATAGACAGTATTTAGCTTTATTACAATAATTTAGATAAATTACAAACATTACTTGTGCATAATTTGACATAGTACAGTAATTATTTCCGTGCTTGGTTGGGTAAACAAATGTAATGGGGAATAATTGGTTTAGGAGTAATTTTGAAAAATTTTGTAATCATTTTCTTTTATAAAATAAACATATTTAAAGGGACATTCTACGTAGTGTCACCTCTTCATCTTATATAAGTGATCACATCGCTATGTGCTCCCCTGCTGCCTCTTCCCCCTCTGCCATTTCCTCTGGTCGCGAGCAGCAGAAGACTGGAAACAAATAGTTCCCAATGTTCTTCTGTGGCTTCTGTGTGATGCCGCTCACGTGATCTTGCGTAGAGTCGAACTGGACTCCATGAAGACTTATGGACTCCAGGAGCAGTTACCAGCAGCAGTGTGTGATTACTGTAAAATACTCGATTACTGTAAAATAGAAGATTCTAATACCATCCGCACTAACGCATTTGCGCTCACAATGTTAAGTATAGGATGTGCGCAGGAACTTGCGCTCGCGCTGGGTTCGCACAGGGTCACTCGCGTTGGATGTTAACGCGCATGGTTTGCGCGAACGTCGTACTACGCAAATGGTTTTATCCTCACGCAAAAGCGTGTAATAGGGGCCAAAACCTCCATAGGCTATAATGGCTCTGGGAAGTTTACAACAGCTCTGGTTAAGTTAGCACCAAGTATGTAATATGGCCCATAGTGTTTTTTTTCAGGAAAAATAGGTGGGGATACTCTCACATCCGGGGAAAAACTGATTATTATGACTATTTTCATGTCCTAATAAACAATAGTTGTAGCTCACTTAAAGGAAGACACTATAAAAGGGAAACATTTTTAAATACTGTGTTCCTTTAACCCCTTAGTGACTGGGCAGTTTTACAAAAATCCGTCTTTTAGTGACCGCTGCTGTTTTTACGTTTCTGCGCTGTTAGTGTTTAGGTCAAATTTTCCTCTTACTCGTTTATTCAACCCACACATATTATACACCCTTTTTCCCGCCATTAAATGGACTTTCTATAAATACCATTATTTCCATCATATCGAATAATTTACTATAAAAAAAAATATGAAATATGAGGAAAAAAAATGGTAAAAACACACTTTTTCGTAATTTAATCCCCAAAATCTACAACCACCCAAAAAGACCCCAGCTAAATAGGTTCAAAATTTTGTCCCGAGACTAGAAATACCCAATTTTTACATGCGTTTGCTTTTTAACCCCTTCACTGCTGAGACAGTTCACCTATGTGCGCTGCGCTCATTCTGACCATTTTGTGCTAATTATTTTTAGATGACAGCCTAGGTCCTATTTAATTAAACCCCCCCAGACAAAAAAATTTTTTTAAAATTTTTATCTTTTATTTTATTTAATTTTTTATTTATTTATTTATTTATTTTTTTAATTATTTTTTTAAACCAAACCTGGTCATGTTTGGTATCATTGGAAAAGCCATAATCAGGCCTTTCAAATGATGTCAAATATGACCATCTAGCTGCCATGGATCGGGAGATATGGGGATCCTTAGGATCCCCTTATCTCTACATGGTAGCTAGATGGTTGACTGGCCCACTGACATCCTCACACATATGGTGAGGTTGTCAGTGGGTGGGGGGGGACCTGTAGGCTTGGCTGACATCCAAGATGTCAGCCCCCCTCCAGGTTCGAATCGAGTTTTGGTGCCAAAACATGATCCGGCGGCAAAACAGTTAATGCTATACACTGCTGAAAAGGGGAGACTCTCCCCTTTTCAGCGGTGTAAAAAGCATCTCCCTAGCTGCAATGGTTGGGGAGATAGAGGGCTCCGAAGGAGCCCCCCCTCCCCTCCATTGCTTTACATGGGGACGCCTGCTGATGACGCAAAAGCGTTCAGGAGCAATATGAGCTGCCAAGCGCTTCCGATTTTCTGCCTGCCATTGCAGGAGTAGGGAGGAGCATCATGCTCTCTCCTGGTAGTTCGGGCTGGTGGTGAGGTGCTGGTACTGAGTGGTGAGGTGCTGGTATTGAGTACCGGCGAGTACCTCCTGATAAAAAGCCCTGAACACAATTATGTTAGAAAGTGAGGGATAGAGGGATTGGATAAATAAGATCAGGGTTATTCAGAAAGAGGTGAAAAACCTTGAGAATGACTGGAGAATTGAAAATTCTAGGTCAAAATAGTCAAACCAGAAAAATTCTCCCATTTATCTCACTTTCCAAATCAGTTATTTGGTCTAGATTGTTCTCTTCTCCTGCCAATTCAAGGTTTTCACCTCTCTCTGAATAACCCTGCATGTGTGCAATGCATAGCAATTGCTAATTGATTTATCCATCTCAAATGTACAATTTAAAAAAATGGTGATGAAGAATAATGATGATAGTCTTTTTGCATATAAAAGTATAAGATCCTGCTATATTTAAAGCTAGAGAATTGCTAATGATTACAGGGCCCCAGATAATAATATGAAATTGACAGACCTCCAGTACCATATAATCACTTTACATTTAGTCCACATTGTAGTTTGCATGTGAGCAAGGTAATGGTCATATATCTGCTTTGTATTAACTAAACAGTTTATTTTTATGTCTTTAGTGCTGAGCTAAATTGGTACTTTCAGGAAATTTAATGGCTTCAAATTAGCTTGAAATTTCCTGCACTATTGGTAATTTTTAAATGATGTATTTCCAGCTATTTTGAGTTTTAATAAAATAATTTTTTAATAACACAGTGATGTTTTCCTGTTACTTAAGATGATGAAGGTTTAAATTGCAATGTGGGGAGCAGCCGCCTCCCTCCTCACCTGCTCTTCAAGAAGGAAATCTGATTCAGCTATGTTAGGTAATAACAATAATAATAATAATAACAACACTATTTTATATAGCACTTTTCCTCTAGTCTGACTCAAAGTGCTGCACGGTTTTATGTGATAATAGACGCTCATAGTAAAGTTAAGAAATTTGCAGATATAGCGATGTTATTCATAAGTGTGAGTAAAAAGATCGGCTTTAAGCCCATTTCCACTGTTATTTCAGTGATTTTGACATTTGAGGTAGTATCTTCATTTTCCCTGCTAAGTGGCAGAACCTGATTTGCACACATCAATATTGTTTGAGAACTTCCATGTTGACAATCTATTGATGGTGTAGCCTAGAGGGTAATCCAGACATGGACCCCATTTCTTTTCTGACCACCCTTTTGGATCATAACAATCTGATATGCATATGGTCTAGTTTCCTCTGTAATGGCACCATCATGCTAAAGCCTTCCTATAAGACCTTAGGAGGTACACACCACAGGACAGACCAATAGTGCCAGTCGCCTGTTCACAATGTTCTCATAGACATGTTTTGTTCTCTGAGCCACCCTCTTATTTCACTTTTCGGACACACCCGGAGTTATGTCACCTTTGTAATATTGCCCCTGCACATGGATACAAAATTAATGTCTAGGAAGATGATGCCGTGTGCACCTGGTATCAAATTATGTTCTACCAAAACTTTCCTCAACATCAAACATCCCAATATGCTAGGTAATAGATTTCATGTGCCTTTTAAGGGTAGGGTCAGACTAGCGCACTTTAAACGTGCGTTCTGGCGCACTTAATTACGGCCGCACTAGCAGCAAATGACGGGCAATGACGGCCAATATACGAAGTACGGTCGCACGAAAGTCCGGCTGCGCAACGCAAGTGGCAAACGAACGCATTTTGTCGAGAACGTCAAACCGCTAGTACGGTCGTACAGAGTGTGCTGCGTCCGCTAGCGGCGTGTGTGCGTGATTTGGAGATGTCAGACACTGCTAATGTCCGGCCAACATAACGTCCAGATGCAAAAAGTGTTTTATTGATGATCCGTACAAAATCACGAACGCAAATGCGCATCGTATGACCGCTATCGCGTACTCCGTGAAAAAATGCGTCCATTCGGTCGAACGCACTTTTTCACAGACAACGCGAAAATGCGTTCCTCTGACCCTAGCCTAAATGCCTGTACCCAAAGTCTGTTCCACCAGACCCACTTTATGTCCAGCATGTTAAACCTCTGGCTTTGTCCTCTCAGTCTCATATTTCATCTTCATGGTCCTGGATTCTGAACTCCAGGTTAGCATTTAAAACACTCCATCCAGGGAGCAGCCAACGAAGACATGGCGAACACTCACATGCAGCCAAAGAATAGAGAGCGCACGCCACAGCATTGTGTTGCCTGGGTCCAACGATGAAATGCTGCCACTCTGCACATTACTCAAGCTCATACACACTGCACCTTACTTCGAGTTTTATTCTTATTGAGCTCTGTAATATTTATTTATTTATAAAGGATTTTTACCAGAAAGGATACATTGAGATTTCTCTCGTTTTCAAGTATGTCCTGGTTTAAAGAACATTGAGTTGTTACAGAAATACAAAGTAGTAAAATGCTAAATATTAACAAGATATGTTCATACACACCTCACACTACTGGGAGTTTTATGATACGCTTCCACACAGCACAATATACTGGGAGTTTTATTGTTGTGGAGCTCGGTAATGTGCAGTATGTACAAGTGTATCAGTAATGTACAGTATCTTCTAAACCTGAAAAGTGACTGGCAGCTTCCCATGTTGGGACCTTCTTTGCCGCAGCGTAGGCTGAGCTGCAATGATTTGGTGATGGTTGCTGCAGCAGAGCGGTGCCCATCTGGAGGTCTGGAGGAGGCACAATGGATTCTTCAAATCGCTGCTGGGCTGAGTGGATTTTCTTCACTCAGTAAAATCATTATTTTGACAATTGTGTGAATAAATAAATTCTTTAACACAACAATGTACATGTAGGTGTTGCATTGCATGGATGGGGTTTCGTAGGGTGTGACCTTCTTTGGGCATGACACAAGGAGCCCCACAATCTCCTATTGCCCGGGGGACCCATTAGTGGTCAGCCCACCCCTGGTCTCATCATTCTATGTCAATGTGTTCTGTAGTCTGACACCTAAGGAACTTGCTCTAGTACTTTCAGTACATTTTTGTTTTCTATATAGTCGTTATTTGCTTAATAAAATAAAATAATAAATTACAATTGCCGCTATTGTAAAGTGCAGCTGCTATGCCCAACTTTTCTTGTGCACATTTGATATAACTGTGCCAGTGGCCAGATGCTAAAAAATACTTTTTTGGGAACAATTATTTGTTTAGAGATTCTTTAGAATTATGATTATCCTTTATTTATATAGCGCCACAAATTCTGCAGCGTTTACAAGATCAGTGTACAAGGATGTGATACATTAGAATACCACACATGGATGATGACCTGATTAAGGGGGACCCTGTTCCCAAGGGAACTGTCAGTCCTGCGCCTGGATGGAGCCATGGCCGGGACCTATTTGGTTAAGTATTAATTCCCAAGCGCCGGGGGTGAGCTAGACAAGCAGACTCAGGAGACTTTGAATGCAGGGACATAAGTGTATTATAAATGCACAGCACAATGAGAACAGTCTTTGACCATAGGAAGTCCCAAATACAAAGAGGCAAAAATATATAACAAGCGGAGGATGGTGAGCTATGCAGTCCGAAGCGGTCTGGAGAATCCACTTGAAGCAGCAAGAGTCTGGGTAGCAATACCTTAATTGAAGGTCCTTTTTAGCTGGCACAGGATGGATGTCTGGCAGCCAAGAAAGTCTCCAGGCCCCGGTGGATAGTGGGCCACGTAGTCAGGAAGCTGCAGACTCCATTGGAAAGAGCAACAAGAACTATGTCAGCAGTAAATCACAGGAACCAGGATCTTAGGTAGGAGGAGCTCACAGAACCTCATAACTGATGAACAGAACAGACCAGAACAGAACAGAATGAAAGAGCGTGGAGGCTAGACCTAGATAAATGATAGGTGCACAGGTGTGCAATCAGACACAGCTAGGAAAGGGAAAAGCAGGAGTGGTATGAGCCCAGAGATGGAGAGGGAGAAGAGAGTCCAAAGGCGGAATGGGACAAATGGGAGACGGAAAACAGGACTAACAGGAGGAAAGGGTGACCATGACAATGGTGCCAGCCTACACCAGGACTGTGGCATGACAGGAGTTTATTATTGACTGAGTAAAACAATCACCTGCATTCAGTATGTTAGTTGTCATGTGACTCAATGGTGATTTCAGTGATCGAGTGATCATAAAGGGTTAATCAGAGACCGCTCATCTGGCCCCGAACTTGCACCGAACAGGGAATTTCCCCGTACGGTGCAATTTCAGGGCCATTCAGCTATTCAGAAAGCAGGCCGTTCGCCAAACTGTTCAGTGAAATCGCTCATAGACAAGCAATGGTTAACCTATTCACAGAACATCCAACAGCAGTGATATGTCAGAGAAATGCCCTGATGTTCAGTGGTTTCATACGGCAGGTTCAATCAGGCGAATCCCATAGGTTTTATTGTTAAAAATATTTCCCGTCTTTATGCAATATCTAATAAACCATTTATCCTTTTAATCTGCGGTAAAAGGTCTCTTTAGTTTTTATTTTTTGGATTTTTCGGGATTTTTTTTTAAATAGTGATTTTCTCTTTTCTGTAACAGACCTTTTATTATTATTATTATTATGACCTTATATGTTACTGGACAAAAATGTCTGGAATTAATTGTTTTGCAAACAGCTTTCAAATTTGACACTTTCAACTTTTTTTTTTTTACCCGTCCAGTTGCATGTTGACTTTTTTCTGCGTCTGGTCGGCGCTGTGTTCGGTGGCATATTGGCTGCACTTGGCGGCTGTCCGGCTGGATTGCAGCAGGGGCCGGCGGCGGCTGTCCGGAAGGTTGGCGGCGACGGCTGGCGGATTTGCGGCGCCTTTCCAATGGGTTGGCAGCGGCGTTCGGCGGCTGATTTGCTACACTTCGGGGACCCTGCGTTGAATGCTGAATTCACCACAGGGTCAGGGAATCAGACATTTCAGTGCTCTCTGAAAAACCCTGTTGATTTTCAAATCATATTGAAGAGGCAGTAACAGTACAGCTTAATCTTAAGGTGAGTAGCAGGGAGGGCGTGTTAGGCACATCTTCTGCACACAAGAGGGAGAAACTAGGATGCGTCCTACATGCCTTTCGCAATTGGGTTAAGGATGACAACAATTCTGAAGATATGAACTAAAGATCGGTTTCACCTTATTGTTTGTAATGCTGTGGAACACAAGTTAAGCAATCTGACACTGAAAAAATGGGAACAGCATAAGAGACAATGAAATATAGTCACATTGTTTATCACAGGCTAAAGACAGCAATGACAATAAAGTTGCTTAGCTTCGGGTGTTAGATTAGTCAAGTGAAGTAAACCAAGGCCTCAGCTACAGATGAAGACAATTTGGGATAATGGACAAAGGAGCAGACTGTGCTTCTTCTCTATATTGAAACTGCAAACAAACAAACTGCGTAATTTCTAGTTTTCTCTTTAAGTCGGTTTCTCTTAATTATCCTTACTTCTTCTGTTTTGTCCTTTGTCCTCGTCAAATTCTAGGAACAAATGCATCCCCCCCTCCATAGCTATGGCTGTTTTAAAAATCTAGCAAAGGGCATAATTTAATTCTTCCCGATGGCTGAAATCGGGACCACCTTCTTATGATTTTCAGCCATTTTTCAGTTCAGGAGATTCAAATACGTGTTTATCGTCATTTCGATTCCTGATAAAATTTCGGATAGAAAAACAGCTCTCACCGCTATATATGAAATATGATTTATTTTGAATTTATTGGTATGCTGATTTCCGATAACATTTTCAAATGCCAAATTTGTTGATGGAAGGAATTATTATTATTATTATTGTCATCATATAGCTCCAACAGTTTCCGCAGCGCTTTACAGTAACCAAAGTGAACGAAATACAAATAAACGGACGTAAGATGGAAACAAGAGGTGTAGAGGGCCCTGCTCATAAGAGCTTAGAGTCTAGAGGGATTGGGGGTTGAGGAAGACAAGAGGAATTTCACTAGATAGCAGGATCATTAGTGCCAGTGGTTTGGGAATGGTGGGGCCATAAGAGCGGCTTCAATCAAGTGTGAGTAGGTGAGCAGAGGGATGAGTTGCATCAGTGATGTGGTACGCTAATCTGAAGAGGTGGGTTTTGAGGGTTTTCTTGAAGGCCTGAAGATTAGGGGAGAGTTTGATGGGGCGAGGCAAGTCATTCCACAGGACTGGTGCCGCCCTTGAGAAGTCCTGGAGGCGAGAGTTGGCTTTGCGTGTGTAGACCGATGACAGGTTGAGATCACCTGCTGAACGGAGTTGTCTAGATGGGACGTGCTTGTGGAGTAACAAAGACATGTAGGGAGGGGTTGAGTTATTGAGTGATTTGAATGTGAGCATCAGTATTTTAAACTGTATCCTGAAATGTACAGGAAGCCAGTGGAGGGACCGTCAGAATGGGGATGTATGTGAGGTGCGTTTAGTGAGAAAAATAAGCCTTGCCCCTGCATTCATTACAGATTGCAAAGGGGCAATACGGGAGTTGGGGAGGCCAATAAGGAGCGAGTTGCAGTAGTCAAGTCGTGAAATGACAAGAGCATGAACCAGCACTTTTGCGGTATCTTGTGTCAGAAAGGCGCGGACACGGGCAATGTTTTTGAGTTGAAAATAACAGGATTTGTTCACTGTCTGGATGTGGGAAGAGAATGATAGGTTAGAGTTGAAAGTGACACCAAGGCAGCGAGCTTGGGGTGTTGGGCTAATAGCAGGGACGGATTAACATAAGGGCAGATGGAGCAGCAGCTCCAGGCCCATGCCCCAGAATAGGCCCACAGAAAGGATACAGTTGCCTCCATTGATGGGCATTTGGACCACGATATCTCCACCTCCATAGCAGCTATAGGGCCAGAGCATGGCCTTTCCAACGATACCAAATATAACCAGGTTTTCTGTAACAATAAAAGTAAAATAATAAATATTTCTTTATTTTTTTGTTTTTCTTTCTAACACAGCAATATTTTTCACTTTTCAATTATAAAGGGAACAATGATGCTGCAGTAACTCACCATCTTATTTTTCATGTCACTAACAAGTGTGGAGGTGATGGTACAATCCATTATTACGAATTGTTATATCTAAGAACCTAAACCGCCATACTGCAGCGAAGTGCCATAGGGGGGAGGGCTTTGGAACCCTACGCCACTAATCTTTACACCTCATAAGGTCAAATGAGGTGTCATCAGACAGGACAGAGTCTGGCCTTTGCATTGATACCAAACATGACAATGTAAAATCTAAAAAACAAAAAAACCTTTTTTATTTACTTTTTATTCCAAAGCGATGGTATTGCCCATTTGTCACGTATAAAAGGACCAATACCACTTCTATTACTCACCTTCTCCTTTCCCACGCTGGGAGCAAGGTCAGTGTTTTATACATAGTCATATTATTCATAAAACACCATTATCCAAAGCACATGGGAAATATCTAATTTTTTGGTTAAAATTTTATATTTTCTCAGAAACATGCAGTAACAGGTTCCATTTAATTTTTTTTTAACAAGAATTCCCTATAGAATATATCACCACAGAGGTTTGGATGATAAAATATGAAAAAATAATTTTACACGCTGTGAGGTTTGAAATCTGAATGGAAATTTACTCACACAGAATCTGCCTGGTTAGATATACTTATATATGCAATATTAAATAGCCTAAAATATGTTTTCGTTTCACTAAATTCCAAAAAAAGCCCACCAAAATATTCAGCTCCAGGCCCATAGAAATCTTAACCCGGCCCTGGCTAATGGGCGTTCCATTTACTCATAGAGAGATGGATGGTATTTGGGATCTTCTTGGAGGGAGGGATGACGAGAATTTCAGTTTTGGCAAGATTGAGTTTAAGGAAGCGGGAAGCCATCCAATTTGAGACAGCAGAGAGACAGTCAGTGACTCGATCCAGGAGACCTGGAGAGAGGTCAGGGGAGGAGAGGTAAATTTGGGTGTCATCAGCGTATAGGTGGTACTGGAATCCAAAGGAGCTGATCAGTTTGCCTAGAGAGGCTGTGTAGACTGAGAAAAGTAGAAGGCCCAGTACTGAACCTTGGGGCACCCCAACAGAGACAGGCTGCCGGGAAGAGGTACATCCAGCAAATGAGACTGAAATCTTTTATAAACATTGAATATTTCTAATAGTCATTTTTAAAGGCACAACTCTAGAAGAAAAATAAACTTTTTCAGCCATTTTACTGGTTAGCTTTTTTTTTTTTCAGACCAGCAGCAATTTTCAAATATCGGCTTCATAGGAACTTTTTCAACTGAATCAGCCGAAAGCAGACGATATTTTTCTAGAAAAAATGACTGATAGAATTAAAACGAGCCCAAGTCTGTTAGTCACTATTACAAACCATTCTTGCTCTTGGGAAAGTAAAGCTGGGCCTTTCTATACCCACAAGTCCTCCAGAAATTCAACAGAAAATGAGTAATAATAAGATTATTAATTACCTCTATGTATTCACCTTGATGTGAATTCATATTCTTTGCTCTTATATCTTACACTGTTCATCATACTTCGTCGTCAGTCATTTGACATGCGATTGGTTTTCCTGTAGTTGTAAAAACATTTTGTTACAGTGTGAAATGAAAATGGCCTCCAGTAAAACCCTGAATGGCAGTGAAACTAATGAGCGCCAACATGATGTATAGCCTTCTTTTTATTGAATGATTAATGTATCCAATGTGTACTTCATTTACCTGTCATGTTTTAACCACTAAGGTCAACCCTGACTTCTTTACCCTTTTTACAAAAAATACTAAAGTTTGTCGATAAAAGTCATGAAGACAAAAAGATGACAAGGAAGAGCTGAGAACAAGATGCTTGCATGGAATTAAAGAGACACTGGAGAAACTTCTTCTATATATCAATTGCAGGCATTTACTTGTACGTTCAGTTAAAGAACTAAAAAAGTGAGTTGAGTGACTGAAACCTCACCAATTTCTCGTTCTTCCTGCTATCATTTTCTGTCCTGAAAACATGTCTTAAAATATAATTATTGCTTTGGATATTTTTGCTAAATTGTTTTTTATTTTTTTGGAAACGTCATCTAAATTGTCCTACAGTAAGAGTAGACCTAGGGTCTTGATGGGAATGTGTGTACGATAGACCTTTAAAACATACTAAAGAAGAAACTTAATGGTTCCCTGCATTAGACTGTCCATCTCTGTCCATTGGAACCTGAATGCTTGTTGATTCAGATTGTTTTCAGCCAAGAATCTTTTTACTGTAGGTACAGGTATTGGGGGATACTCATACTATAAACATGATGTTCAAGTACATAAATTTGGATTATCTGGACAGGTGGTATTGTTCTTCTCGTGTACAATAGACTGAATTTTTAGATTGAGGAAGGGAAGCTACCCCTTTCCTAAAGAAGGTTAATTTCCACCACATTCCAGGTAAAACCTGTCAAAATTAAGCGTATGTATCACCAGGTTCCTTGGTTTCTTAATGAACAGTGGTAGAATCCATAATCAAATTACTCAACTTTTCTGATTATTATTTTTATGATTTATGTAGCCCTATTTTTTACATATTGCATTACAAGAATATAAAGACTGAGTAAATGAGAACTTTATAAAATCTTCTGAAAACAGAGCTAATAGGCTGGTGTCAGATGAGCATTTTTATGAGTGGAAGGAATGTCCGTGGACGTTCCTTCCACTCTGACACCCGTCTGGCCACCTCGCCGAGCGCAGTTAGTGCGCTCAGCGCTGCAAAGCACTATCCTCCTATTGAAGATCGCGCTTTGCAGCCCCGTCAAATGCGCGTCGTAGCGCTTAGATGGGGAGGCTTTCAACTCTGCAATGGACGCCGGGAGGCACATCAGTACGGGCGTACATAGTGCGATCGTCTGACACCAGCCTACAGTTTGGTCTACAATTCTCAGGCAATGCTCTTGGTGTTAAAAATTGGAGTGATAAACAAGTGGAGTTTATGCCATCTGTATCTCAGGTATTAACTTTCTATAGTCGAAAGTTGACCAAAAATAATGATAAACTCAAACTTGACATCCTTTCTGGCATACTCACATTCTGATCTGGGCAGTGCTCATTGTGAAAGGCTGTGGATACACAGGATCTGCAGAAACTTGATATGGGAATATGATATCTTTCACAGTTTATTTTAATGTTTAATTTAACTTTGCATATATTTTTATTAATGCATATCATTAATATTTGCTTTAAGGTGTTCCCCTTTTAATAGAAATAAAGGGTCTAGTAAAGGTCCAACAACTCCAATACTCAGTAAATATTTATCCCTTTAGTGTATCCATACCATTAGTAATTGACCAGTGACCGTGGTCTTCTACAAAATCATTTTCAACTATCGAATGAATGGTCATTTTTATAATTTTGGGTCGTACGGGTCAATAAAGTCTTCTTTCCACTTGGCTCCTGAAGACTTGGAACACTCAGCCATGATTTTAGCGACGCCAGGTTTTAAGCACAGAAGATCATGTTTACGTTAAAGTAATTTTCTGTTTAAATGTTTCAAAACGGGGAAAAAAAACAACAGAAATACATTAAATGTGCAACCTGCATTCACAGTAAACTAAACTACTTTGAAATGCATAATAAACAGTCAAACACAGGCATAAATATAATTAATTAATTGTCAAACTGATTTTTTCCCATTATCACTGGCAGAAGCAGCAATTTCATACTAGTGCTGGGATTAAATGTTTCATCAGAAGTACCTATTTAAGAATCTTTATGTAACAGCAAGTTAGTCCCTAGGGCAAACCCATGTCAACTGCAATAAAGAAATCCATAAAAGTGAACTACTGTAGATGGATTTTTGTAAGATGCTCAGAGTCGAGGATACATTTTACTACGTGAATGCTCTCTATTGCTGCTTTCCATTTCCAAGAGCACTCTGCGTGTGTGTCTTTCAGGGAAATTTCAAATTGTGATCTGTGTTTGTAGGCTTCAATGACACGTTTGTTGGTTAAGAAATATATAACGGCTTCAGCTGCAATGTACAAGTGCATTTATTTTAGCGATGCTCTTATTTTATAATGTGGTTTGTCTCGATCCATACTTTTTACTGCCTGTAACATAGTTACTAGAGAGGATTTACACATTGGCGAGCTGGAATTATTGTTTGTATGCATTTCTTTTGCAAGGGAATAGTGAAATAAATTGAATTTATGGATAGGAAGTTTAAGAATTACAGGTCAGCATAGTAGAGATATTTAGGATTTGAGCTATTTCTCCCGGCAGCAGGAGAAGCTTCGTCAATAAATTCCCTTTCTGGGATTTTGCAGTAAACAACGATTTTCAGTGAATAACCATGTACGAATAGTCCTATAAATCATATATCATTATTTATTTATTTTGAGAAAGGATTTTACCAGGAAGGATACATTGAGGTTTCTCTCGTTTTCAAGTATGTCCTGGGTGGCGAGTATGTACCGTTAGTTGTCTTGCACAAGGACACTTACTGGAGAGGTGCTCTTGCCAGGATTCGAACCTGTCTCCACGGTTATAGAGCTACTCCATCCAGCCGGTATCTAGGCTTTTTGCAAAAATGGCCCATCAGCAATTATCTAAGCAATACAATTTCCTAACAAAGACTCCCAATAACAAACCTTTAGTCAAAAAACAACTGCTTCATCCCTAGTTATGCAATCCTCATTAATATAGAGAGGAATTCTCATTCATCGGTAAGGGTAGAGGTGTTGTATGGTATTAGGGGGTTAGGTTGATCGTTTCAATATGTAGTTGTTTAGTGTTAAGACTAATTTTGGGGATGTTACAGTCCCTCTAAGGCAGTGGTTCCCAACCCTGGTCCTCAAGTACCCCTAATAGGCCAGATTTTAAGGATTATCTTGGAGAAGTGCAGACTGAATACTGCAGTGACTAAGCAGCAAATCATATCACCTGTGCTGTGCTTCAGATATCCTGCAAACCTGGCCTGCTAGAAATACTTGTGGACCAGGGTTTGAGAGAACTGCGCTAAGGACTATTTTGCCAAGGCCTTTGACACCGTAGACCATGGCATCCTATTCCAAAAACTTAAAAACTCCGGTATTGGTGATAGCACGCTAACCTGGTTCCAATCATATGTGTCTGATCGTCGCAATATGTGTCCATTTCTGACAGCACTTCCCTTCCCCTCCCAGTCACATGCGGTGTACCCCAAGGCTCGATACTCGGCCCCCTGCTATTCACAATAGTCATAAATGATCTGCCCAATGTCTGCAAAGCCTCAACTGTACACATGTACGCAGACGACACTGTAATCTATACCAGCCAACCAAATCTCCCGCAGCTGGAGGCCGTGCTGCAAGAACAATTCACAGAGGTAGAAAAGTGGATCGCAGATAACAAACTTTTTCTAAATGCTGACAAAACTGTTACAATGCACTTTGGAACCGCACCTAAACTACACAAATTGCAAACACCCCATCTATGTGTCAGGACAAAATCAAATGGCACGCTGACCACAGTCACTTCTCTCAAATATCTAGGTATGTGGTTAGACCCAAATCTATCTTTTGGTCCCCACATCGAAAAACTCTCATCTAAACTTTACCCCAAACTAGGTGCCCTGTACAGAAACAAATCCTGCCTGAGCCCCGCGGTAAGAAAGCAGATTGTACAACAAATGCTTATGCCAGCCATTTAATACGGAGATGTAGTGTATGCAGCTGCCCCTCAAACACACCTCCAGAAACTTACTACATTGTATAACTCATTCTGTCACTTTGTGCTACAACGTAACTACATGACCCACCATTGTGACATGTTAAAAGAACTAAACTGGTCATTGCTGGAATCTAGACGCACCCTTCACCTTTCCAACCTGGTGTTTAAGAGCTTTTCTGGGAAGCTACCACCCTACCTGAATAGGCTGATTGCCCCAGCAGTTCCCTCATCCTATAACCTCAGATCCAGGACCAGCACCTTACTTGCAATACCGCAATACAAAAAGAAAGTGTCTCGATCCTCATTTTCCTACAGAGCACCGCAAATATGGAATAACCTCCCAGACACCATCAAATCTTCCCCCAGTCTAAAGTCCCTTAAGAGCTCCATATTAACATACCTCAATACAGAATGCACCTGTAAACATGTAACATAATGACTTTATTTCCTACATATTTATTTTTCTGTTAATCTGTATATTTGGTTTTGTATTTCTGTAACCACTCAATGTTCTTGAACCCAGGACATACTTGAAAACGAGAGAAATCTCAATGTATCCTTCCTGGTAAAATCCATTATAAATAAAAATAAATAAAATAAATACTGTGTAAGGAAGTTTACAACCATCCTTGGGATTACATACCCATCTCTGTGTGGTTTTTCCCCTTTGCTTCTGATGAACTAAACAAGCAATATTTTGATACTAGCATACCCGTAAATCTATTTACATGTCCCATAACACCACTTTAATTAAACAGACATCTTAATTTAAAAGAAAATGAGGTGATCATTTTATACCATGCTGTAATTTATTCAGCTATGAAGTTTATTAACTTTTTTTTACTTTTTGACCTGGGAGGAAGGATCTCCAAGGGAATATCTAAATCCTATTGCTATTGTGGAGTTCAGTATTCCCAGTATCCATTACCTCAAGCACAGTTTTCGGACACTACGGGCTAAATTAGAAAGCTGGTGTACCGGCTGGGTGGAGTAGAGGTAACATCGCTGCTCTGCGTTGAGAGAGTCTGTGGAGTCATGGGTTCGATCCTAGCAAAAGCACCTCTCCAGTAAGTGTCCTTGGGCAAGACACCCAACGGTACATACTCGTCACCCAGGACATACTTGAAAACGAGAGAAAACTCAAAGTATCCTTCCTGGTAAAATCCTTTCACAAAAAAAAAAAAAAAACGTAACCAGAGCTGTTGTAAACTTAATGGCGCCTATTACATTCCTCACACATTTTCATTTGCGTGAGGGGCAAAACCCTTTGCGCAGAACGTTGTATTACAATGTTCGTGCAAACGATGCACGTTATCGTTTAACGTGGATGGACCTGAGCGAGCGTGATGAACTGTGGGCGTCCTATACTTAACATTGTGAGTACAAATTCGTTTGTGCGCTGGAACGCGGATGGTATTACAATCGATGTGCATCTTTTTACGAACGACGTTTGCGCGCATAATTTTAACATCTTTGAAAAGCTGGTGGTAACTGCAAATCGGAACGTTCTGGCCAAAACGAAAAACACCAGCATGAAAAAAAAAAAACAGCACAGTATAGTTACACATTCTACACATACCCAAACAATAAAATTGTGAATTCGTGCATATTTTATTTTTTTATTACTGCAGCATGTATACTCAGATTTACTTTGACAGGCACAAAAACTTAAGTGAGTCAATTAAGGTAAATTGATGTTAATTAAGGTTCTTAATTCTGATTGGCTGAATCCCCCAAAAAAGACAGTCTGTACACTGATTTACATACACAACGTTACTGCGCGCATATTACACTTCGTTTTGACGAACGTTATTTTCGGACGGATGAGAAAATGCGTTCGGATCAGAATACTCCGTTAAGTTTCGCGCGATAAAATTTGCGCTGCGCGAATGAAATTGCGCGAAGAATGTAATAGGGGCCAATAACTCCATAGGGCAGCATTACAAGGTTGGTGCTAACTTAACCAGAGCTGTTGTAAACTGAAAACCTCCATAGGCTATAATGGCTCTGGTAATTTCACAACAGCTCTGGTTAAGTTAGCACCAACTATGTAATACGGCCCTACTTGTGTTTCCATTCCACCAATCCACGGTAAGACAGTATTCGTCAGTCAGTCTGATTAAACCGGGACTCATACTAGTGAAACGTATCTTGGGTGTTGATTTAAGTATTGATGTTGTAGGTGTTGATGAAGTGTTTTATGTGAAACTTTGTAATAATTTGTAATATTTCTTTATTTGTATATATATTGATTGCATTCCTGGTGGCATCCTTATGGTGGACCTTGAAAAATAATGTCTTTGAAGTGGATCGGTGAGCCTTTGCCTCATCCAAAAGCACCATTCATTCCATCTGTGTACATTTCCTTACAGCCGCAGGGCTTCATAATGAAAATTTTTCTCTTTTTAGTAAGGTCCTATATGTATAATTTTGACACCAAGACTGGTTTGTGGAAGATCAGAGACACCACTATGTGTTTGATTTTTATGTTGTTCTAATTCATTTACTGTGTGATTTGTGTCACGTTTCCACACGTTTCCAGCCCTGAGCCATTGGGTGAGCCGTTCCAGGCCGGCTCTTACTCAGCAGCAATAATGACCTGCCTGGGTTTACAACACAATATACATATATGCAGAAAAAATGGTTCTGCGTCTATTCCCTATCGGGGTGGCTGCGTAGACCAGAAGTATCCAGCCTGCTTCATGTATAAAGCATAACAAGAAAAAAGGTTGTCATTTGTGCTCACCACTGTAGCTCCATGCAAAACAAAACACAATCAGATGTTTTGGTTTACTTGAATGGCCATTAAAGTGTAAGCCCACCCTCCACGGCACGGCACCTCTGGGACAGGTGGGTCCTACCTAATGAAACCAAGAGCTGCTTTTTTAAGCAATCATATATCCTCATGCTGCTTATCAGCTAAGAGGCAAATTCAGTATAAGCCAGTCTCTCCATTTCAGAGATGCTCTGTCATAAGGGTTTCTTCTACTACCTGGTATTTTGTTCTTGAGCTTTGTAATTCTCTCAGTTATTTGCCCTTTGTTTTATTTAGTTCTGTTTATATTTTTGTTTCCCTTGCCTGTTTTCCTTGTGTATTGGTTTTCCCTGTATGTTTTATGTTGTGTTTTTCCCTTCATTGCGATTCCCATAGTCTCTGGTTGCTTTACTCTGTGTATGACTCCTGGCTTTCCTGACCATTCTATTGTAATTTCCCTTGCGCTCCTTGATTTTATGTGTACCGACTCCTGGCTTATCTGACATCCCTCTCTGGTTTCTGATCCCTGTCTCTTGTATGACTACCAGCTCTGGGTTGTGACTCTTGGCCTTTGTTCTGATTCTGTCTCTGGATTTCACTTTTGTATTTCGCTTTGTTCTATTTTATTTCATCCAGCAGTTCATGTTAATTTACTTAGTTTTAGACGGCCATCTAAAGAACGTATTCTAGATTAGGGTTCCCTTTTGTGTACTGCTGGGTGCCTGTGTATCTGGGTATTCCCTTAACCCTTGTCCGTCTTGTTTGTGCAGCTGTGTGGTGCAGTTCAATAGTTTGTTTGTAATACAGCCAGCAACACTCGTGCCATATGGGTTATCAACCCCGAATAGAGGCTCTTCCTCGGGTTGTCCCGTGGCAGTTTGTATCTGGATACACTACATTTAGCATTGAATCACACTTACAGTTGTGTTCAAAATTATTCAACCCCCACTGAAATTGAGTGTTTTGGCTAGTTTGACGTTGATTTTGATCATTCAGTCATCTTGCTTACAATTAAATCAAAGAGGCACGTGTAGGTCAGACAAATATAACATAACATTTATAATGAAATAACCACAAATGTCTTTTCTGTGCTCACATCATTATCAGTTTTATTCAACCCCCAAGTGACATTCAATCTTAGTACTTAGCTTTTAAACGTGAAGCATAGCTTGACACAAGTGTCTTGCAGCGATCTACGGGTATCTTCGCCCATTCGTCATGGGCAAAAGCCTCCAGTTCAGTCACATTCTTAGGCTTGCGCACTGCAACTGCTTTCTTTAAGTCCCACCAGAGGTTCTCAATCGGATTTAAGTCAGATGACTGCGATAGCCACTCCAAAATGTTCCAGCCTTTAATCTGCAACCATGCTCTAGTGGACTTGGAGGTATGCTTGGGATCATTGTCCCGTTGAAAGGTCCAACGTCTCCCAAGCCTCAGGTTTGTGACGGACTGCATCACATTGTCATCCAATAGCTCCTGGTACTGAAGAGAATTCATGGTACCTTGCACACGCTGAAGCTTCCCTGTACCTGCAGAAGCAAAACAGCCCCAAAGTATGATTGACCCCCGCCATGCTTCACAGTAGGCAAGGTGTTCTTTTCTTCATAGGCCTTGTTCTTCCTCCTCCAAACATAGCGTTGATCCATGGGCCCAAACAGTTCTAATTTTGTTTCATCAGAACACTATCCCAAAACTTCTGTGGTTTGTCCACATGACTTTTGGCATACTGCAGTCGACTCTTCTTATTCTTTGGAGACAGCAAGGGGGTGCGCCTGGGAGTTCTGGCATGGAGGCCTTCATTACGCAGTGTGCGCCGTATTGTCTGAGCTGAAACTTCAGTACCCACATCTGACAAATCTTTTCTCAGTTCCTCAGCAGTCACATGGGGACTTTTCTCCACTCTACGCTTCAGATAGCGCACAGCAGTCGAAGTCAGCATCTTCTTTCTGCCACGACCAGGTAGCGGTTCAACAGTGCCCTTTGCCTTGAATTTGTGAATGATGCTTCCTATGGTCTCTCTTGGTATGTTTAACATCTTTGCAATCTTCTTATAGCCATTGCCCTTCCTGTGAAGAGTAATCACCTCTTCTCTTGTCTTCCTGGACCATTCTCTTGACTTCACCATGTTTGTAACCACACCAGTAAATGTCTAGAAGGAGCTGAGTATCACAGTCATTTTAAAGCTGCCTAATTGGTGCTTATTATGCTTTATTGCTGCTCCGTGACATCCACAGGTGTTTTCAATACCTGATTGAAAACACTTGAATGAACCTCTGTTCTTCAGAGTGGTAGTCTTTAAGGGGTTGAATAATTGTGTCAATGAAGAATTCACAAAAGAAACATTTACTACTGTATTACAAAACCAATTGATGTCATTTTAGTTGCATATGGTTCTTTAAAAAGTCCTTGTAGGATTTCATTCTGAATACAATTACAAATGTACACTAAATTCCCTAAAACCCTTTACAGCATTGGGGGTTGAATAATTTTGAACACAACTGTACATCAAAGCATTTGGAACATTGATGTTTGTCTTTGATTCCATTTGCCTATAAAGGCATTTGTAAGGTTAGGAATGGATAGGAATTGGCAAAAATGGTGGATATGTTTATTTGCTTCTTCTTGGGAATCGATCTTAGGAGCTAAACCTTCAGGATAAAATAAAATGAGATCACCATCTCAGTTTTAAATTTATTTTCTTGTAACTTTTTTTCATTTTAGAAGGACCTTCTTGCACCAACAGCCATCAGAAATATCTTAACTGCCATAACTACCTTAACTATTATTTAAATTTATCCTTGGCAACAACAGTGCACTTGGGCGTTCAGGTTTCTTATCTTTACCTATCGTGGTTTTGGCAGCAGAGATGGTCTTCCTCAAATGAGTTCCAGAATAGCTTGCCAGGCATGAAATAGAGCTGCTAATTTTGAAGGGTGTAGTGAGAACAATTTAGTGGATATCAATGTCACACACCAGACCTGCAGATTGTGCTGGTATGGATAGAGTTCAAATCTGTTACGTTTCAATGCAAGAATATATTTTAGGTATTTGTTGTTAAAGATGGCCACTATAGCCCGTTCTTGGTTAAATTCATGTTTTAGTCTTGCTCATGTCCTGCAAAGAACGAATTATTGACCACTTCGGGTCCATCGTTTTCCGTTTCCTGCAAAGTCAAGAACACAGGCCTCTCCTTTGACGTCTCTATAATATTTTTGCAAAACCAAGACCCTACTGTACATACCCCATTATGTTCCTTAACTTGGCAGCACAGACCTCCTACTATTTTGACAACTGTCTCACCATATAGCAGCTGTGTCAGTTGGCAGTGAAGCCCAGAGATCATTATCTGTCCAAGGAGAAGTCACTGTCTACATTTGTTAAATTATGTATTAAAGAGCCATCATTTACACTCGTCCATCAGCCCAAAACCCCATTAGATGATAACATGTCAAGTAATTTCCCCTTTATTCCTTACCTGCCAGAAACATTGCATGGTCAATGTGTTGCCATATCTTCAAGCAGATGAATTTATGAAAGTAGTAAAGGATTTGAAAGTATGTTTGAGCTACTTGATCATCTCATTAGTTCCATTAGTGCACCCTTCCACTGACAGTCTGGTTATTCACTTATGAAAAGAAGGACAAGTAATTCTTGTTCTAAATACCAACCACAAATCTGCAAAAGTATTCTCTCATTTTTGTTTGGTTTATTAATTAATTAACAAATTATCAGGTGTTATAGAAGAAGGCCATGAGAAGGAGAAGATGAAAGAAGCTAAAGAGCGAAAGATGGGATGGCACCTTGGAGCATAACAGATCAAGGAAATTTGTACAGAAAACAGGGTGATTTGGAAAGCACAAGAACATGCATTAATTAGATGTCATGCTGCTGATATTATTTTAGTTTGAAGAACATACACAGAAATGAATCAATGCATAGTTGCAACAGTCCCTGTCACCAGGGATGTCTCAGATTTGTGCTCAGTGTTGTGCCTCAGGCCTCTGTCCTGAGATTAGATTTGTGGCCAGTGGGTTAATTTTATAGTTTTGGGACAATTAACCCCTTCACTACCGAGTGATTTTCAAAAAAAACATTGTCAGGAACCAGTGGTTTTTTGAAAAATCAATTTTAAATAATTATACAGTAAGAAATATTTGAGTGCATTGCCAATGAATTTCTTTCTGTAAATAACCTTCTTGGCCAGTAGATGGTGCCATCTACTGCTAAATTGAGTTACAGCCATTGCAGTGAACCAACTGCATCGGTTGCTGAATGTCCAATGTCAGGACATTCAGTTGATTTTACACAGTTTTAGCTCTTTCGGCATTATGCCAACAGGGCTAAAACTTTGAGGGCATCTTCTGGAGTCCAAAAGCAAACAAAATTCATTTGAAACAAATTAATTTCATTTGCGTTTGGGCTGCAGATCGAGATATCTTGATATCGGGGTACCAGATTGTGCGTTTGAAGCCTCTGACATCTCGATTTCGGTAGTGAAGGTGTTATACCCTTAGTTCACAGAGCACAAACCTGGAAAACTGGGACTGTTGGTAACTACATCAAAGCACATTCAAAGAATACATATTAAAGTAAAAAAAATGCCTTGCTATACAGCAAAATATTGGTAATTTGTCACATGATATGACGGTGTGGTGTTACAGCCACCACTGCATAAAGAGATAAATTTTCATCACTGCATCATGTATGTGCTGTACAACTAAATTAGACTCTCTTCGATATATGCTTTTCCAGGCCACATACAGTATAGCTTATTCCATAGTTGGCACTAATGTTAGCGCATCGATATGCATGTATTACCGC
This sequence comes from Leptobrachium leishanense, assembly GCA_009667805.1. Classification (NCBI taxonomy): domain Eukaryota; kingdom Metazoa; phylum Chordata; class Amphibia; order Anura; family Megophryidae; genus Leptobrachium; species Leptobrachium leishanense. The sequence continues at coordinate 252,213,303 of CM019067.1, forward strand.
TGGGATAAGTGTGTTTAACACATCCCCTCCACATTACACTCTTGACGCTACCCCGTTAGTAACCCGTTTGCACATCGGTGTTTGGGCTAGCTTCCGCCAGCTTACTGTACTTTGCACATCCTATACCTAACATGGGTAGTGCAAACCTACATTAGCGTTTTATTAAGTAAGGTATTACAACATGCTAGCGCTAATTACCGCAGGGATGCTGGCAGCCATATTTTAGAACCACCTAAAAGCTGACGCTACAGGATTCTGCATTTGTAGAATCATGTTGCACCCCCAAAAATCCCCCCCCAATAAATCCATTACTTGCGTCTCATCCCACGGTGAGAAGATCAATCCACCACTTCTTGTCGCCAAGAGCAGTGAGACTGGGAACAAATAGTTTGCTCCACGATCACTTTGTGGCGCTGTGCAATCTCGCGGCCTGGAAACGCAACCCTCCATGGAACCCTCTGGACTCCAGGAGGTGATACTCGCGACAGCGCGGAATCGCTACCGCGAGTATCACAGCAGTGATGCTTTCAGGGGCAAGGTGCTGAGGTAGTGCTTGCCCCGGAATATCATGTTAACATGGGGATGTTACAGAGAAATCTGCAGGCACAGTTTTTCCCCATTAGTGTGCCCATGTTAGAGTGAAGAAGGGGATATAGCCCCCTTGCTTTACCCAATCAAGTAAATTAGGCAATCCAGGAGTCCTCTCTGTTCTAATAGAATGAGGATTATATGAATTAATGCTGACAATTGTCCTTCAGCATTGTTTCTTCTATCTTGATCTTGATCATTCACAAAGCAGAATAATGTATGTCCTCCTTGATACTGACACTTCCCTGCGTGCCACCATGAGAATTTTACAGACTCCACCCTCTTATTATAAACGTTCGTCTACATTTGTAAATGCAGCCATCTATTTCTGTCTTCCTTTTCGTAGCACTCAAGCCATTAGAGAATCTTCAGGGCACTAAAGGGTCTCTGGAAAAAAAATGGCTTAAACACCCACTGACATGCAGTCTGTTCCTCATTTAACAGCCAATATAATTGATAATCTATTTTCAAGTGCTTCTACTTCCTTTGTTTGAATGTTCAGTTTATGTTAAATTGAACTGGAAGCCCTTTATTGCTAATTTAATCAATTAATTTGATTTAGGTTTTTTTTTTTCTTTCCCATTTAGTAAGTGAAACATGATCTCTGGGAACTTGAGATTTATACACAAGGCTTGTGAATGTATGAATTTTAGAGCATGAAGGCCCCTATTCCGACAGAGTCGCTATGGTTAATTAGTAAGCAGTCAATTATAACGGCCTCGCTCATTAATCATAATGGTCCCGGTCCTATTCCAGCTGAGCCGCAAACCTGCAGCTAACTGTAAATTAAAGCTTCATATACATGTGGCCAGCCAGGATATAATGATCGATTACCCAGGTCGTTCGTTTTTCTCATCTCCTGCTGGTGTTTAGAAAAAAATAAAAGGTCTCAAAACCTGGTGTTTCATGACTTTACACAAAAAAATAAAATGATCAAAAAAATATTTGCTCACCTAATGTCCCAGAGGATGACACAATTCACCACCTCGTCTCACCTCTTGCAGACGGAAACTTGGAACAAATATTCATACATGTGATCTCACCGCACTCTATGGAGTTCTATAGACTTTAGGACATGATACCAGTGGCTCTGCTGCCAGTGTCTATTAGCGTGCCATGCATATTACTTGTCAAGCTGCTAATGTAGTGACTCACTCATAACATTGCTATTACTAGGGAGCTGCTAAGAGATTATGGCTCAGTCCACATTTTCCTATTAGTGTCTCCCGATTACAGGTTTAGCCGAAATAGGTCCCTTTGTCCTTATAAAGCTTTCTTTATTTTCATCTTCATCCCTAACTAAAATAATATACTTTACAGAATGTATGTTTAAGTAAGAACCTGGCAGAAGATAATATTGAATAACACCAGTATGTCTATACACCATATGCTCAGTTACCACAGTCTTTAATGTTTATGTTGTGTGTGTTGCCTGACAAATATAGAGCACAAGCACCACAGATTTCCCCGTATTATCTCCCTGTAAGCCTAGTTGTCCATGTGTTACTTATATAACATTATAATAGTGTCACGTTTCCACCTTCATGCCAGGTTTCCTGGTGGTGAGAGGGATCCAGGCCAGCTCTTCCCTACTCTGGGATAGCTATTCCGCCCTGTGCCGCTCCTGGATTTCGATGCAGCTGTTCAGGTCTGGAATCCCATGTCCCAAATGCCCAGACCTGTTCACTATTTAACTGCAAGCAGCACAGAGGCCCAGGAGCCCACAGAGCCCCATGAGTTCTGGTTCCTTGTATCCTGTTCCTGAGAGTTCATGTTATTGGTTCCTGTATTGCTGCATTCCTGCATAATATCTTGGATTTTCGGTTTTGATCTTGGCCTATTTCTTGACTATTTCTTTTGTATGCTCCCAGTACTCTGTATATTTGAGATCTTGTGTACTGAACTCTGCTTGTCTGACATTCCCTCCTGGTTCTTGATTCTTGGCTCCAGTCCTGACTATTCTATATATGTTTCAGGTTCTGTGTATTCCCAGTATCTGTAGTTCTGTGTCAGCGAGGCCAGTATAAGGACCTCATTCTTATTCAGGGTTCCCGGAATTGCTGTTTCTTGTTTAACCCTCGCCCTTCCTATTTCTCCGGTCTCTATTATTTCTTGTTAGGTTTTCATTAGGCGGAAGACCATTCAAGGATCTTACCCCAGTGTTAGGGATCCCTTTAGAGTTTTTCTGTGTTCTCCTGTCTGTTACAGTCTTGTTATATATCTTGACCTGTTTTCCTGTTGTATATTTACAACTGTCTTGCTGTATCCTGTCTAGTATCATTGTGCTGTGATCTGTCCATGAGGTCAGCAGCTACCCTGCCTGAAGGGGTACACATCCTGAACAAAGGGTCCCCCTTGACTCAGGCCATGGGCCCTTGTGACAATTAGTTAAATGATTCTACCTATTGCTTGTAGCTTTTTGCTGTAACACTAAAATATCAAAAATCAATTTCTATTTTAAACCCTTCACTCTCAAGATCAAGATAACTCAGATCTTCAAAGACCCCAACAGGTGCCTGATACCGCGTTATCTCGACCTGCTGCTGTGCATAAAAAAAAATTCATTGCATATGGACTGTAGAACATGACCCTAACGTTTTAGCCCCCTGGGCATGGTGCTCAAAGTGTTAAAACTTTTTAAAACCAGCTGGGGAATGTCTCTAATGGACTTCTTCCCAGCTGATCCTGCACAGAGCACTGAACTGTAGTAATTCCATTTGGCCAGCAGATGGCATCGTCTGCCCGCCAGATAGATTATTACTTTGGAAATATTATTGAATATTTCTTACTGTATAATTAATTAAAAACACTGGTTCCTTTTTGGAAAATCACTTGGAAGTGAAGTGGTTAAGTAAATACATATAACAAAGACAGATTTCACATCAAATGTTTGTTTCAAAGAATATGTAACGCTGAATAATGAAATGTATGGTTTCCTAATAGATTCAGGTAGAACTTTGCAAACCAGTTAAACCCACCGGTCTGGCAAATCTGTTCTTATTGATGTCAGAAGTGCAGGGTTGATTTCGTTTTTGTTTATTCTGGTCTAATTCTGTTTAATTTCAACTTGCCAAAAATTCATTACGCTTACAAAGGGAAAAAAAGTGATTAAAACCATTCATTGTATAAAGTGCTAAAGCCTCAGGAATATCTAAAGAATGTGTTTAAAATGACTTGGCAATCATAAGAGTTTGAAGAGGAAGTCATGTTCCCAGGTTGATGTACTTGCTTTAAATAATATAAAAGCAAATGTTCTAGAACTGAAAGTGTTTGTTCTTTCTTACTATATTTGTAATCATGTGTGAGATTGCTAAGGATCATTTTCTGTGAAACGTCTTTCTTCTGTTCCATTGAAGTTATGTATGAGAGATTTATCATATTAAAGTGCCAATGTGTCTTTTGAAGACAAAGCTGTAGAAATCATCATTGATATGTAAATTACAATAAATTGGGCATCTTTAATAGAATTGGTAAAAGCCTACCTACTAAAAGTCACTGAATAAATTATGTGATTATAATTAGTAAAATGGCAAAAAAGCAGATAATGCAAGGTCTTGATCGACTTTGTAGACTGAGAAATGTGAATATGATTGACAGCTGGTTTATATCTATCTCTGTGCATGCCGTGATGCTGCTCTCCTCCTTCGTCACCTTATACATGACTTCTGACATTAAAAACAGGAATCAATATTAATTGAAATTGCGCCAGGGAGCAGAAAATATGCTTGTCAATATTAAGTGGCACTACGAGGATTTGTTATTGAATTTTGAGCTGGTTTTTGCTATTGCATATGTGTATTTGTTGACATTTTTTATTTGCTATTTAAGCTTTCTTACTGGTTACGGACTCTGAATTGCAAATTTAGGTAATATAGCTCATAACAGAAAATAATAACCATTAGTATACAAATCATAATCAAGGTAAACTGGTTCATAAAGACAAATCTACAGGGATATATTTCATGGTCTAAAGTTCTTTCAGTGCTCGACAAGGGAGCCCAAGACAATGGATAACCCAATGTTTCAGCTAGCGAGCCTTCCTCCTGGGGTAAAAGGTGTTCTGCTTTAACCAGCTTCTTAAAGAATCTAGATTTTGTTTGACTGCATCATGGTAAAATAGTAGGATTCTAAAGTCTATGGTGGCAGAACCTAGTATACCACCAGTGGGCCAAATTGCTTGTCCAGAGGGTGGATCTGCTACCATTGCCGACTAGTTGGTACCCATTCTGCCACAAGAGTATAGTGTAGAGATTTCTCCTATGACCAGGTTCCCAGAGATCCGCACCCAGACCAGTTATGCAATGTACAATTTCTTTAACCCCTTCGCTACCAAGTGCGTTTCCATAAAACCACTGTAAGTGCCCAGTGGTTTTATTGAAAATGGCTTTCCATTACTCACACAGTAAATACAGTATAAACAGAGGCATCTCACTGTGTATGTTTACTGCAGGTAAGCTCTTTTTGACAGGCCATAAACTGCTACTACATGTACATTTACATCTAGTGCTCCGTGTGTCTGACGGAAAAATGGATCTCTAAGCTTTTCAAATAATTTCGACACACGGATTTGGTGAAATTTTAACGGCATGTTCCATAGATCAATCGCAAACGAATTACTGTATGTTTCCAATAAATGACATTCCTTTGCATTGATCCAGAATCAGACCAGATCACATCAACTCAATTTCAGATACCTGCTGGTGCTTTTAAAGATTGAGTATACTCGATAATGGGGGTGATGAGGGTTAAGGTATGGAACTGTAAACAAAAATAAAGGTTTCCTTTATACCGACAGGCTGCTGTTACTTAATATTAAAATGAACAGGTGAGCAGCATTGTATTCTCAGTTTTTATAATACTTTTTAATAGATATTACTGTGTCAGCCATTCATAAGCTCTTTGAAGACAGCCCTCTTAGAAATATTAAAGCCAGGCTTTTAAATGCCTTCTTTTGGGAAACTATTTATTTCTACATTATCCCAAAGCTCCTTTCAGTATGTCGTTCCATATGCTCATTACATTGCCATTTTCAAATGTTAGCATAATGCGGCTATTGCAGCCATTAAAAGCTGTTTCCATTATATAAAAATGCATGCTCAAACATGCAAATGTTTATAAACATATTGTTAGCGCAGCGCGGTTCTCAATGCTACGTGCACTAAATATATGCTGCCGCATGATTTGTCCTATTTCCTACTGCCAGAAAAGGACCTTGTTTTAACATCCTCATCATAAAATAACTGTTGTTGATGTAGCCAAACAAGTTTGATTTTCACTAGTACAATTTGTGAGATTACTATATTTTGCTCATCTCCGGAAAAAAAAAAATAAACCCTTCTGTTTTGCAACATTGGCAGAATGATGCCAACAAGCAGCGCTGGATTAAGAGGTTAATAGATCTGGAGCTAAAGGGCTGTATTACATGCTGGAGCTAAAACGGGGACACTATGGAGGAAAACCTGCACCTGCCAGTTTCTCCTTAGCGTCCCTGTTTTAGCTCCATATTACAGGGCAGGTGCTAATTCAGCAGCCTGCCCCATAATGCTGTGCTAAGCCTCAGGATACTCAAGACAGCACTAATGTGCCACCCCGAGCATCCTCTCCATGGAGTCCGTATGCCTCCATTGAGGTTTTGACTGCCGGGTCACATGTCAGGATCTCGCCTCTTGCGAGATACTGCAGGTCTGTGGAGTGATCGTAGAGGGAGACTGGGGACCTTTTTTCCTCAATCTCGCTCTGCTCCCGGCTGCCAGAAGCGACGAATCAGGCCGCTGTTCACCCCGCGGGATGAGAGGTGAGTATCTGATTTTTAATTTTTTTTTAGCTGGTGCTGACTGACTCCACAGAAGATTCCAAAGAATCGGAGAATTAGATATGGAATCAGGAAAGGTCAAAAACAGGGGACTCTCCCATTAGATTCGTATACATACATATTGAGAACACACAAAGGAAGTCTAATAAAATTTATATTCTGACTCTATCTTTCCCATATTATGGGCAGAGGTCAAAAATGAATCTCTTTCCAGACAGTTTCCTTATCAAAGTCTTTCCACGAATATAATAGGTGTAACGAAAGGAGTCTGACAGTTTGTAAATTCTTCTGGCTGCGTTGTAGTACAGACTTTACCCAGAGATATGCACATAAAATTTGCAACCTTATAAAGGAATTGTCATGTTCCCAAAAAATATACTGTCGCAACAAGCTTAGAAAAACTACCTTTAACCTATGCTAACCTCTTTTTCTTTGATACTCTATTTTTTTTTCAAATCTAAAGACTAGGGGCCATATTACATAGTTGGTGCTAACTTAACCAGAGCTGTTGTAAACTTACCAGAGCCATTATAGCCTATGGAGGTTTTAAGTTTACAACAGCTCTGGTTAAGTTAGCACAAACATTGTAATACTGCGCTAGATGTATGAGGTCACAGTCCTGATCAGCCAGGGCAAAACCAGGGTAAGCGTTTATAATTGTATCTTCCCTCCTGCAAAAGAGTAATCCCTCCTTTGAGAAATCATTCATCATGTATCACTCTGGACCTCCTGGATAGAGTAGAGGTAACATCACTGCTCTATAACCATGGAGACCCAGGTTCAAATACCGGCCAGAGCATCTCTCCAGTAAGCGTCCTTGGGCAAGACACCCAACGGTACATACTTGCCTACCGCACAATATTGTAACGTTGGGGGATTCCAGCCTTTCCGGTGTGCTTGAGGGCAGCATGTCTGATGCTGCTCGCTCACCAACACCCGGTTTAAATTGAAACGGGCAGGGAGGTGGCTGCATGAGGTGCTGCTTGAGAGGGGGGCACGGTCTGGTGAAGGTCTTTTAAAAACCAACAGTTCCTTCTAAGCAGTGCCAGATTGTGGTTATCCATACCTGAGCTCCTTGTACCTGAATTCTCTTGTGATTTAACCTGTTATTGACCTCTGCTTGTTTTCTGACTATTCTGCCTTCCGTTGCCCTGTACTACGCTTCTGCACTGATATCGACCCGGCTATTCCTTTTAACTATTCTATACTCTGTATTCCTGATTCTGGCTCGTCTGACTACCCCCGTGTTGCTGACCTGGTTTTGTATTACGACATTGTCTTTGATTAACCCTTTTAGACTTTAAAAAAACTGATTTTTCTAAAATGAGATTTTGTGTGAAGGAGTCATTATCAGACTGGAGGAGTTTAAAGGGAGTCCAGGAGAAATGGGATTATTTAAAGGAAGCATTATTGAAGGCCACAGGCAATTGCATTCGGCTTGTTAGCAAAAACAAAAAAGGGAAGAAACCACTGTGGTACTCTGCAGAAGTGGCCAAAATAGTGAAGAACAAAAAGACAGCATTCAATAATTATAAAAAAACTCAGGCAAACCTATAAGATTAGGCAGAAAGAGGCAAAGCAATTTATAAGAGCTTCCAAAGCACACGCAGAAGAGAAAATAGCTCAGTCAGTAAAAAAGGGGGACAAAACATTTTTTAGATACATAAACGAGAAAAGAAAAGTAAAACAAGGATTAGTTAGATTAAAAACAAAGGAAAGAAGGTATGTAGAAGAGGATAAAAGTCTTGCTGACTGCCTCAATGAATATTTTTGTTCAGTCTTTGCAAAAGAAAAGGAAGGAAAGGGACCTCAGTTAGGAGGAAACACTAACGAGACATTTACATATCAGTTTACAGAGGAGGAGGTTCTACAGCAGCTATCTAAAGTAAAGACAAATAAATCAATGGGGCCTGATGGGATCCACCCTAAATTATTAAAAGAGCTCAGTGATTTAATAGCAAAACCGAACTATAGGCCAGTTAGTCTTACGTCAGTAGTGGGGAAATTAATGGAAACCATGTTAAAGGAAAGGATTGTTGAACATCTAAAAACACATAGATTACAGGATTAGAAACAACATGTGTTTACCTCAGGGAGATCATACCAAACTAATCTTATTGTCAGGGACCGGGTTCTTGTGACACCGGTGACGTGAATATGAACCCAGGATGCAGTAAATAAGGCAACAACAAAAGGCTTGGTGAAAATAGCAGAAACTTATATTGAATAACTGGATACAAATAAAAAGGCAGGAATCTGTATAAATAATAAGTCTTTGAAAAACAAACGCAGATGATGTAAAGTCTCTTGGGATGGGTAATGTAGAAGGGGTCTTGAGACTGTACCGGCAAGGAGTAAGAGAAGCGAAGTCCAGAGGAATAGCCAGGGGTCCGGTACACGGGAATCAGAATAAACAGCAAGGCTGGTCACTTGGCTCTTGGGATAAATCAGGCACCTTTCTTTCACAAGGAATCCAACGTTAATGACAGAGCACTGGCTGGATGTGGGAGTGGTTCTTTTAAGGAACCCAGCCAGTGCTCATTACATCCACCTGATGCAGTATACAAAAGCTGGGCTAAGGCATACTGCTGTACAGGAGCTTGCCACCAGGGTTGGTCTCATGACTTGAACTTTTTGCCACGGCGTCGCCGTGGGACCTGACACTTATTGATTTTTTTGATTGGGTAACAAAAATAATAGACACAGGTGGTGCAGTAGACATTGCTTATTTAGATTTCAGTAAGGCTTTTGATACTGTTCCGCATAGAAGGCTTATCAATAAATTGCAATCTTTGAGCTTGGATTCCAATATTGTTGAATGGATTAGGCAGTGGCTGAGTGACAGGCAACAGAGGGTTGTGGTAAATGGAGTTTATTCGGCGCAAGGTCTTGTTACCAGTGATGTACCTCAGGGGTCAGTACTTGGACCCATTCTATTTAATATTTTTATTAGTGATATTGCAGAAGGTATTAATGGAAAAGTATGTCTTTTTGCTGATGACACAAAGATTTGCAACAGGGTTGACGTTCCTGGAGGGATCAGCCAAATGACAAATGATTTAGGTAAACTAAAAAAATGGTCGGAGCTGTGGCAATTGAGTTTTAATGTGGATAAGTGTAAGATAATGCACCTGGGACGTAAAAACCCAAGGGCTGAATATAGAATATTTGATACAGTCCTAACCTCAACATCTGAGGAAAGGGATTTAGGGGTTATTATTTCAGCGGATCTAAGGGTAAGTAGTCAATGTAATAGAGCAGCAGGAAATGCTAGCAGAATGCTTGGTTGTGTAGGGAGAGGTATTAGCAGTAGGAAAAGGGAAATGCTCATGCCACTGTACAGAGCACTGGTGAGACCTCACTTGGAGTACTGTGTGCAGTACTGGAGACCGTATCTCCAGAAGGATATAGACATCTTAGAGAGAGTTCAGAGAAGGGCTACTAAAATGGTGTACGGCTTGAAGGAAAGGCTTAATGATCTTAGCATGTACAGCTTGGAAAAAAGACGAGACAGAGGAGATATGATAGAAACATTTAAATACGTAAAGGGAATCCACAAGGTAGAGGAAGGGAGTATATTTAAAAGGAAACAAAGTAGCAAAACAAGAGGACATAGTCTTAGATTAGAGGGGCAAAGGTTTAATAGTAACATCAGGAAGCATTATTTTACTGAGAGGGTGGTGGATACATGGAACAGCCTTCCAGTTGAAGTGGTAGAGGCCAAAACAGTAATTGAATTTAAGCAGGAATGGGATAGGCATAAGGCTATCCTAAACAAAAGATAAATCGAGGTAAAGTATCCATGTATTTGGGCAGACTAGATGGGCCGAAAGGTTCTTACCTGCCGACATTTTTCTATGTTTCTATGTTTCTGTCTAGCTAGTATACCTGGCCAATTCTAAAGGACCAGACAGTTAGGGATTCTTCTACGGCTACCCTGTTGGTAGCTTTTGGGCTCTGTGGAGTGTTGGGCTATAAGGACTGCATGGTGGGATCTGGGAACCGTGACAAATATCGGCTTTGGAGTCCAGTGGGAACGTCTCTACCCTTCGACCGTGGAGAAGCAAGTCAAAATCCCGTTCAGTACATCCCTCCAACACAACTGTGGAGTAGTCTCGACTTTACAGGAAGCTGGTTCAACCTAACCACCAGGTCACTGATCTACAATTACGGAAATCCGACTCGATCCCACTCAGAAGACGCCACCAGTGAGTGTCCTTGGGCAAGACACCTAACGATATGGATGGGCCTACCTCACAAAATACTTGTACATCTCATAGATTGTAAGTTCCCTTAGGAACAGGGTCCCCCTGAATCAGGTCATCATCCATGTGTGGTATTAGAATGTATTAACTCCTTGTACACTGATCTTGTAAAGCGCTGCGGAATTTGTGGCGCTATATAAATAAAGGATAATAATAATGAGAAATATCACCTGCATTACAAAGTAAATGAGTATGTTTCCCAGGCATCCTTTCCATTCAGGTGGTTAATTATACCTCTAGATAATAACATTATTATTTTATATGTTTCAATATTTCGAGTTCATTTTAATATATGCTATATTATTTTTCCTTATGTTGTGATATTGGATCATCGTGATCGATTCACAGTCATTGTAGCCATGTAAAAAGGATAAAACCAGTAAGTGTCTGGTTTTAAAATCAATTTTTGTTGCTTCTCAGCTCAAATGTAGGCGCTTTATTTGTGGTGAGAAATGCATTTTTGTTTACATTTTTCGATTAGTAATTTTATTGCTTTATGCACATCTGGGTTTTCTTGGCACAGCTTCTAGTAATGTATTATATTTTATGCTTGGCTTATTAAAATATTATTATTGTGTTAGCTTAACTGACATGGTACAATTGTAACAATCTTTATGAGTGTATTAAATAACTCAGATGCAGTTGTTAGTGTAACATTACAATTACCGCTTTGATTGGCAAATGTAGAGAAAAGCAAACATGTCAAAGTTGACAAAGTTTAACATACACCTTTATTGCTGCACCTCAAACTCCCTCGTTGCTCTTCATGCCTTTCACTTTTTCTGAATGCACAGAGAGACATTGGATGGTAATCTGTGCAAACCCTGTGCAAAGCTAATCAAACCCCTGAAGGCTGTCAAGCGGGAGCTGACTGACAACCTTCCAGCAGAGAGGAGCACTCCAGTTCGAAGGATTTTCACAGCTCATGAAAATGAAACAACACACTATCAGTGCTGCTATTTCTGGTGCACTGGTGTCACCACATTTACTTAAGTAGAAGAACACAGAAAAATGCAAACATTTTGGGGTCACAGCCCCTTCCTTAGGGCACTGTGCACTGCGGAAGGGGCTGAGACCCCGAAACGCTTGCGTTTTTCTGTGTTCTTCTGCTTAAATAAATGTGGTGACACCAGTGCAACAGAAATAGCAGCACTGATAGTGTGTGGTTTCATTTTTCATGAGAATTTTGACTCCTCATTTAGATGCAACGAGGGGAATCACTGCCTGGCCGCAGCTGATACTGGATTTGTTTTGTCATATTAGGGTAGTGCAGACACCCTAACTCCCAACTCTATATATTTTGTTGTCACAGCCCAGATGGACAGATGGGAACAAGGACGAGGAGCTGCAGAAAATTGGGTCGGTGTATCCTGTGTGAGCCCATAAACAAGTGTAAATGCAGCGGTTGCGTACAACCAGCCCTGATTGGCAAGCCCACAAGGCAGCCTGCCATACTGGTGCCTTTGCACGTCATGATGACGTGCCCCTTTTTGAGGATTTGGTGGTTGTGGAGGGTGTGAAGTTGAATCACGACCACAACTCCCACCAAACATACTGCCTGCTGGACAGGTCTGTAGCTTTCTTGTGGAATACATAAATGCATTTTTAACAATTAAAACTTTCTCTCTGAATTATACTTCAGTCTTTGGATTTGGAGGAGTTTTAATGCAAGGTTATATCAATCGGGAACTCAGGTGTTCTAAGATTTAAGGCCCAAATCTCACCTGAGCAGGAATTTTCCAATGAATGGAGAAGGTAAGTGGGTATATTTTCAACATGTGAAGAGTAGTACTGAGTGGGTGGGAGACTATCCACGGCTTGGGTTTCTTCTTTAGCGTCATGTTCCTCAGGACTCTATAGAAAGAACCCCAAAAATAGATCATCATTTAACAAGCTCTCACTTTTCAGAGTCTACTCATGGCCTTTTTTTCCCATGTAAGAGCACTATAGCAAAAAACTGGGAAAATGTACAAAGATAAAAAGATCTCCCCAATAAGGCCATAATATAGGGCTTACTGAAAAAAATGGCGTTGCGCCTGTACTCACCAGAGTGGCTGCAACAGCCAGGAGTAACAACCCAGTTCATGTATAACACATAACAAGAAAATAAATAAATAAATAAAACCCACCATTTTCTGCCTCTCCTTAGCTGAAAAGCAGCAGGAGGGCGTGCAGTTGCTCAGAGGAGCAGCTTTTGGTACATTGGTTAGGACTCACTCTACCGAGAGGTGCCTTGATGGGGCGAGTGAGCTTACCCTTCAATGGCCATTTAAGCAAACTAAAACCTCTGACAGTGTTTTGTTGCACATGGAAATATATAGAAATGAGCGCAGATGACATATTTTTTTCTCATAATATAGGGCTGATGGTTCCACAGACTATCTGCTATTCTTCTGTGATCAAAAGGTCTCTATGACTGGCTCTATGCCCATATTGGACATTCTCGATTTACCGGAGGGCTAGATTGATTAGCAGTGCCATGCTCTCTCACATCTCAGATGAAATGGATCCATTCCCAGCTTTAGCTCATAACTACTGTATGTCCACCATGTGCTTACCAGTTACATCCCAGCCCTGGAAATCCTTGGATCGGAACGATGGTCCAGTCCATGTATAGTTTTTTCATTTTTCCAAAGCTAGATGCATCAATGTCAGCCCTCTATTTGATCCCAGTCTACTAACTCAAGAGTCTTCTTAACATTATCCTTCTTCACCAATTTTTTGAAGTTTTATCCACCCTGTATGCACATTATGTGCTTTATCTTTATAAAATGTAAATGTTTTTCTCTTTTAAGGATGTAGAACTATAACTAATTCCTCATATAAATAATTTATTGGTATATTCATATTTTCATTTTGCTGAAATGAACTAGATTCGTTCTCCTACAGGACAAAAACATTTCTGTCTTAAATAGAAATTCACCGATTACCCTCCACGTAAAGTAGGATGGTGGAATATTGTATTTGTTTGTTATTACACAGCAGTTCACAATCATATTTAACCCTTTCATTACCAGAGTTTGACAATTAAACAGCAGTCAAGGGGTTTACTTTACTTATGATTTTTTGGAATTTTATAAACCCCTCAAGAGGAAGGATTGAAACTTCGGTGTGAATTGAAGTTTGTAAAAGTTAGAAATGTGCACACGTTTATGCTGTTGTGTTTGTCCTTGAGAAATGTAAATCTGTTTTACTTGTAAGAACACATATGGTTCTCAAGATCATCAATTATTCAACAAAAGCATTTATCCTAAAGCCAGAAAAATGCAACACTTTTTTTCATCAATTAGATTCACAAAATCTGCATATTAATCGAAGAATGATATGCACACGCTACTAGAATTTTAAGGGTCTCTGAACACCGAGTGAGTTGACAGACCAACTTGCAAAAACAGCAGCTTGATACAAGGGTAACAATAGTTTAAAACATGACCAAGCTAAACAGGGCCAGGTGGTTATTAGGGCTGTGCTCTCTAAGGAGCTTCCAATCTCAATTATTTTTGTAGACAATCAGACAGTGACCAAACCCTGTTACTTTCAACTCAAAAACATTGCCCGTGTCCGCCCCTTTCTGACACAAGATACCGCAAAGGTGCTGGTTCATACTCTTGTCATTTCACGACTTATTCACTGCAACTCGCTCCTCATTGCCTCCCCAACTCCTGTATTGCTCCTTTGCAATCTGTAATGAATGCAGGGGCCAGGCATCTTTTTCTCACCAGACACACCCTGTGTACCCAGGGCCGGATTTACCATTAGGCAGAGTAGGCATGTGCCTACAGGCGCCTGCCACAAGGGGGCGCCTTGCTCTGTGTGTAAAAATAAAATATATATATGTATTTACAATTTGCAATCATTTTTATGCCACCCCACAGCATGTATAATCTATACGTTGCAGGAAAGAAATCAACAAGGAATCCCAGGTGACCCGCCTCGATTTCCATTCTGCAGCATATGGATTATACATGTTGCAGGGCAGCACTATACCCTGCACTCTTCCTCTGCATGAAATAGTAATATGTGTCCAGGAAAATATGGCCGATCTGGCTGCCCTAGGAACACCACTCCATTTATCTCCATCTGGTAGGGTTGCCAGATCGGCCAGGTTTTCCTGGGAACATATGATATATTCAGGCTGATACGCAGTTCATGAAAAATATAACCCTGCAGGATGTGTAACCCATATGCTGCAGGTCAGAGTTCAAAGTGGAATCCGAAGCAGGTCACTTAATAGATAACAGTTGTCACTCTCGCAGTATGTGAATTATACTATATAAATAGTAGAGCAGAGCTTGCCGACTGCCTGCACTTGGGAATGGCTGAGCGGCGTCTGAGAGAGCGGCACCTGGCGTGGTCATGAGGAGCCGCCGGGCTTAAAACGGGGCGCGAGGCGTTGCCTCATCGCCCTGTCGTGGAGTTCTGTTCCCGCATCGCTAACTGATTCTGTGCATTGATGTTTTGTTGCCAACCCGTTTCTGGATACGATCCCTTCTGCTTTTTGACCAGGCTTGTTTTGACTATTCTAATTGCTGCTCAATTACAATCGCCTGTGTGGTGCCTTTGGTGTAACCCCATGTTTGCCGCTGGACTGGTTACACGTTACTGGCGTGTTGTCCCATCTCGTTTGTGGGTATCGTCTGTGGCCGCTTTAGGTTCCTATACCCAGGGCCGGATTTACCATTAGGCAGAGTAGGCACGTGCCTACAGGCGCCTGCCACAAGGGGGCGCCTTGCTCTGTGTGTAAAAATAAAATATATATATATATATTTATTTACAATTTGCAATAATTTAGACCACTGTATCTCTGGAGCCCTAAGGGCTAGAGGGACATATGAGGTATCATTGGAAAGGTCAGCTTATAGCCTTTCCAGTGATACCAAATATATCTAGGTAAGATGTATGTAAAAATAAATATCTATTCAAATACTATTTTCCTCATTTGTTTCTAACACGGCACTATTATTCAGTTTACAATTATAAAGTGAACAGTGATGCTGCACTAACTCACCTCATATACCATACTGCCAGCAAGTGTGTATCTGGTGAAGCAATGTATTGTTTAATTTAAAACTTAGACCGTGGTACTGCAGTGAGGAGGGACAGTGGGTCTTTGGAACCTGCATCCCTGAATTGTACAGCACACAAAGTTAAGTGAGGTGTCATTGGAAAGGTCAGAGTCTATTCTTTACTATGGTACCAAACATGACCATGTAATGTGTAAAAATTTTAAAAAATTAAAAAACAAGTAAATGCTAAATATATTTTTTCTGTTCTACAGCAGAGGCAATATATGCTTTTACATATAAAACAAACAATGCTGCTGCATTCACTGCCTTCCTCCTTTAACCATTCTACCCCACGGACTCCCTCACTCCCTGCCCCCTCTTCTATGTCTTCCTTTTCTACAGTCTCGAAGGAGGATGTAACAGAACTTCTTAAGTCCTCCTACCCGACCACCTGTCTAGTTGATCCCATCCCCTCACACCTTATTCGGCCTGTCCTACCAGTCACGGTCTCTGCTTTGACTCATATTTTTAACCTCTCCCTCTCCTCTGGAATCTTCCCCTCTGTATTCAAACGTGCTTTGATCACCCCATTCTAAAAAAGCCATCTCTTAATCCTACCTCCCTCCTGAACTACTCTCCCATCTCCCTGCTCCCCTTTGCCTCTAAAATCTTAGAACGTCTGGTCTATAACCAGCTCACCAGTTTTCTTGCTGCTATCTCTCTACTCGATCCGCACCAGTCCGGCTTTTGCTCCCAACAATCTACTGAGACTGCTCTGACCAAGGTGACTAATGATTTATTTGCCTCTGAAACCAAAGGTCACTTCTCCCTCTTATTCTTCTTGACCTTTCTGCTGCATTTGACACTGTTGATCACCCTCTCCTGCTCCTAACGCTGTGTCAACTTGGCCTCAGTGACATCACTCTCTCCTGGTCATCTTCCTGTCTCTTTTTGCTCCTTCAGTGTCTCCTTCACTGGTGTCTCTTCACCACCAGTTCCTCTTTCAGGTGGGGTACTTCAAGGCTCTGTGCTGGGTCCCCTACTGTTCTCGATCTATACCACCTCTTTGGACAACCTCAGCTCTTCCTATGGATTCCAATATCATCTCTATGCTGACGACACCCAAATCTGCCTTTCCTCTCTCGATCTCTCTCCTCCGGTGTTGGACCATGTTACTGCCGGCTTATCGGCTGTCTTCGACTGAATGACTTCCCGTTTCCTAACACTCAACCTCTCAAAAACTGAACTTCTCATCTTCCTCGCTCTAAAACCTTCATTCCTGCACCAATTTCTCTTCAGGTGAATGGTGTCACCATTATTTCTACCTCTCAAGCTCCATTGCCTCAGGGTCCTCTTAGACTCCAATCTGTCCTTTACTCCTCACATTCAGCCTCTAACCAAATCTTGCTACTTCCACCTAAAATATATTGCACGCATCCATCCCTTTCTTAATTCAGACTTTACTAAAATGCTCATCCAAGCTCTTATTATCACCCGCCTTGACTACTATAACCTCCTTCTCTCTGGCCTTAAGAGAGCCCAGATTCTGCCACTGCCGTCTGCGATGAACGCCTGTGCCAGACTCATACACCTCACCTCCTTCACCTCACGTCTCATATGTCAATATCTACACTGGCTCCCTGTTTCCTTTAGAATCCAATTCATTATACTGGTGCTCACATACAAAGCTCTCCATAACCGCGCCCCAGCCTACATCTCCTCCCTTATTAGCAGGTACATCCCATCTCCACCATTTGCTCGACCAATGATCGGATGCTATCAGTTCCACGTACCCGCACCCCCCAACTTTTGCCTTCAGGACTCTCTTGAGCTGCCCTCTTTCTATGGAACTCTCTCCCCCGCAACATCAGACTCGCCCGTCTCTCCAATCCTTCAAGAAGTCTCTGTAAACGCATTACTATAGAGAAGCCTATCAGCTCACTCCCATGATCCCCTCTGTCATTTCCTGCTCCATCTTGCATTCAGTCCTCATGCACCGCGCTACTTCAAATACCCTATTCATCCTCACCTAATGTGTCACCCCTCTCCTCTTAGATTGTGAGCTCTCGAGCAGGGTCCTCCCTCCTTCTGTTCAGTGTGTGTAACATATGTACAGTATATTTGATATTCTGTTGCTCACATTGTACAGCGCTAAGGAACTTGTTGACGCTTTATAAGTACTTGTAACTAACTAATTCAACTAAGGCAAGAGATTCTGCCTAGTCTTTTGATTTGAGCGCAGAGAAAAAAACGTTTCAGTTTTTTTAAATGTATTTTTTTAGGTTTTTTTCTCAAAACAAAAATTTAAATAGTAATTTTGACATGTTTATTTTTTTTGTTTGGGGGGGGGGTAGGGGCACTCCGCATTTCTGTGCCTACAGGCTCCTGAGGTGCAAATCCGGCCCTGCCTATACCCAACCCAGGGCTCATGTTTTCTGGCCACACATTTCCGTAGCAACTGCGATCGAAAGGTACTATTTGTTGCAGCTCATGTTCGGTGTGTACTCATTGCTAAAGATACTCGATACTGTACCACCGATAGACCCCGATCTGTATGTATTACCTCTGAATATCATAAAGTCCTGTTGACCTGCTCCAGATCATCAGAAAACGTTAAAACGGCACATTTCCTGACTGCCCTGCAGTCCGCACAATTCACCAACTGTCTGACGTATCTTTGTGTTTCTGAACGTGCTCTAAGTTGACTATCGGTCTCAAAACCTTTAGTGCTTAGTAGCAACTCAGTGGTTTGCTCATTTCAAGCATATAAGCCTGCAAATACCAAGAATTGTGCTAATCTCAAGCAGATATTTCTGTCTTTAAAGCTCTCAATCACGCTACTCCTGTGTCGGCGCTACGGCGCCCATTACACATACCAATTCATTCCTCTCCCCCCCCAGCATACAAAATTCATTCCTCTTCCCCCCCAGCATACCAATTCATTCCTCTTCCCCCCAGCATACCAAATTCATTCCTCTTCCCCCCCAGCATACCAAACTCATTCCTCTTCCCCCTATACCAATTACTTTGCCCCACAGAATTCCAAATTAATTCACCCCCCAGCACTAGCATTCCAAATTCATTTACCCCCAGCATTCCAAATTCATTGACCCCTCAGCCCCAGCATTCCAAATTTATTCACCCCAGTCTCAGCATTCCAAATTCATTAACCTCCCAGCCCCAGCATTCCAAATTCATTCACCCCCAGCCCCAGCATTCCAAATTAATTACCCCCAGCCCCAGCATTCCAAATTCATTAACCCCCCAGCCCCAGCATTCCAAATTAAATCACCCCAGCCCCAGAATTACAAATTCATTACCCCCCCAGCCCTAGCATTCCAAATTAATTCACCCCAGCCCCAGAATTCCAAATTAATTCACCCCCAGCCACAGCATTCCAAATTAATCCTCTCCCAGCATTCCAAATTAATTCACCCCCAGCCCCAGCATACCAAATTAATCCAGCCCCAGCATTCCAAATTAATTCACCCTCAGCCCCAGCATTCCAAATTCATTACCCCCCAGCCCCAGCATTCCAAATTCACTACCCCACCAGCCCCAGCTTTCCAATTTAATTCACCCCACAGCCCTAGCATTCCAAATTATTCAACCCCAGCCCCAGCATTCCAAATTAATTCACCCCCAGCCCCAGCATTCCAAATTCATTAACACCCCCAGCCCCAGCATTCCAAATTCATTTACCCCCCAGCCCCAGCATTCCAAATTCATTAACACCCCCAGCCCCAGCATTCCAAATTCATTAACCTCCCAGCCCCAGCATTCCAAATTAATTCACCCCCAGCCCCAGCATTCCAAATTCATTAAGGCCCCCAGCCCCAGCATTCCAAATTCATTAACACCCCAGCCCCAGCATTCCAAATTCATTACTCCCAGCCCCAGCATTCCAAATTAATTCACCCCGGCCCCAGCATTCCAAATAATTCACCCCCAGCCCCAGCATTCCAAATTCATTAATCCAGCCCCAGCATTCCAAATTCATTAACCCCAGCCCCAGCATTCCAAATTATTTACCCCCACCCACCAGCACAGTAATCAACCCAACAGCCCCAGCATTCCAAATTCATTAACCCCCAGCCCCAGCATTCCAAATTCATTACGCCCCCAGCCCCAGCATTCCAAATTATTCACCCCAGCCCCAGCATTCCAAATTAATTCAGCCCAAGCCCCCCAGCATTCCAATTCATTAACCCCTCAGCATTCCAAATTCATTAACCCCAGCCCCAGCATTCCAAATTAATTCACCCCCAGCCCCAGCATACCAAATTAATCCAGCCCCCATAGCCAGCATTCCAAATTCACCGCCAGCCGCAGCATTCCAAATTAATTCACCGCCAGCCGCAGCATTCCAAATTCATTACCCCCCAACCTCAGCATTCCAAATTCACTACCCCCCAGCCCCAGCATTCCAAATTAATTCACCCCCAGCCCCAGCATTCCAAATTAATTCACCCCCAGCCCCAGCATTCCAAATTCATTAACGCCCCCAGCCCCAGCATTCCAAATTAATTCACCCCCAGTCCCAGCATTCCAAATTCATTAACCCCCAGCCCCAGCATTCCAAACTAATTCACCCCCAGTCCCAGCATTCCAAATTCATTAACGCCCCCAGCCCCAGCATTCCAAATTCATTAACACCCCCAGCCCCAGCATTCCAAACTAATTCACCCCCAGCATTCCAAATTCATTAACGCCCCCAGCCCCAGCATTCCAAATTCATTAACCCCCCAGCCCCAGCATTCCAAATTAATTCACCCCAGCCCCAGCATTCCAAATTAATTCACCCCAGCCCCAGCATTCCAAATTCATTAACCCCCAGCCCCAGCATTCCAAATTCATTAACCCCCCAGCCCCAGCATTCCAAATTATTTACCCCCCCAGCACCAGTATTGCAAATGAATTCAGCCCCAGCATTCCAAATTCAATAACCCCTCAGCCCCAGCATTCCAAATTCATTAACCCCCAGCCCCAGCATTCCAAATTCATTACGCCCCCAGCCCCAGCATTCCAAATGAATTCTCCCCCACCGCCCTAGCATTCCAAATTAATTCACCCCCAGCCCCAGCATTCCAAATTAATTCACCCCCAGCCCCAGCATTCCAAATTAATTCACCCCCAGCATTCCAAATTCATTAACCCCTCAGCCCCAGCATTCCAAATTCATTAACCCCTCAGCCCCAGCATTCCAAATTCATTAACCCCAGCCCCCGCATTCCAAATTAATTCACCCCCAGCCCCAGCATTCCAAATTAATCCAGCCCCAGCATTCCAAATTAATTCACCGCCAGCCCCAGCATTCCAAACTCATAACCCCCCAGCCCCAGCTTTCCAATTAATTCACCCCACAGCCCTAGCATTCCAAATTAATTCACCCCCAGCCCCAGCATTCCAAATTAATTCACCCCCAGCCCTAGCATTCCAAATTCATTAACCCCAGCCCCAGCATTCCAAATTCATTAACGCCCCCAGCCCCAGCATTCCAAATTCCTTAACTTCCCAGCCCCAGCATTCCAAATTCATTTACCCCAGCCCCAGCATTCCAAACTAATTCACCCCCAGCCCCAGCATTCCAAATTCATTACCCCCCCAACCTCAGCATTCCAAATTCACTACCCCCCAGACCCAGCATTCCAAATTAATTCACCCCCAGCCCCAGCATTCCAAATTCATTAACCCCCAGCCCCAGCATTCCAAATTCATTAACGCCCCCAGCCCCAGCATTCAAATTCATTAACCCCCAGCCCCAGCATTCCAAATTAATTCACCCCCAGCCCCAGCATACCAAATTAATCCAGCCCCAGCATTCCAAATTAATCCAGCCCCAGCATTCCAAATTAATTCACCCCCAGCCCCAGCATTCCAAATTCATTACCCCCAGCCCCAGCTTTCCAATTTAATTCACCCCCAGCCCCAGCATTCCAAATTAATTCACCCCCAGCCCCAGCATTTCAAATTCATTAACCCCCAGCCCCAGCATTCCAAATTAATTCACCCCCAGCCCGCATTCCAAATTAATCCAGCCCCAGCATTTCAAATTAATCCAGCCCCAGCATTCCAAATTAATTCCCCCCAGCCCCAGCATTCCAAATTCATTAACCCCAGCCCCAGCATTCCAAATTTTCACCCCAGCCCCAGCATTCCAAATTCATTACCCCCAGCCCCAGCATTCCAAACTAATTCACCCCACAGCCCCAGCATTCCAAATTCATTAACGCCCCCAGCCCCAGCATTCCAAATTCATTAACCCCCCAGCCCCAGCATTCCGAATTAATTCACCCCCAGCCCCAGCATTCCAAATTCATTAACCCCCAGCCCCAGCATTCCAAATTCATTAACCCCCCAGCCCCAGCATTCCAAATTCATTAACCCCCCCAGCACCAGTATTGCAAATGAATTCAGCCCCAGCATTCCAAATTCAATAACCCCTCAGCCCCAGCATTCCAAATTCATTACCCCCAGCCCCAGCATTCCAAATTAATTCATCCCAGCCCCAGCATTCCAAATTCATTAACCCCCCAGCCCCAGCATTCCAAATTATTTACCCCCCCAGCACCAGTATTGCAAATGAATTCAGCCCCAGCATTCCAAATTCAATAACCCCCCAGCCCCAGCATTCCAAATTAATTCATCCCAGCCCCAGCATTCCAAATTAATTGGGAGCTGGGAGGGAGATGCACATCCTGTCACAGGGAAGATCCAGACCATACACGCGCCTTAATCCCAGACCGCATGTGTGTGGGCGCTCCCTGTGACGTAATCGTAGGCAGCCGGCCCCACTGATAGCATCTCGCCGGCCGCCCTCCCTCCCTCCCTCTTTAGGTGACTAAAACTGCCTTGCTGGGCCGACCAGCAAGGAGGAATAGCGGCCGCTCAATGTGCCAGCAGAGATGGACTCGCGTGCCACTCCGGGAACGCGTGCCGGGGGTTTCCGACCCCTGGTATATACTGTACACATCGGGTTGAAATTGAATTTGCATTGCGGCGGCCCGGTGGAGGCTTGCCACCCTGCCCCCCAGGCCCAGTCCGCCTCTGCTGGTACAGCATCACAATCTGCCTCTGTCGCAACCGGCGTGCACACTGTGATTTATTGACAGGGTAATAAAAGCAGAGACTACACAAGGAAACCCTCTCCCTTCTCCATCCCATCATGCATTCACAATATTTGCATATTAAATCACGAGCGAAGGCTTTTTATTGGGCCGGATGTGACTTTCCATCCAAGACGCCCGCCGTGCTCGAGTTATAAGGGCGAGTAATAACAATACATTAGGAGGGATGGCTCTTAATTAAATTGTAAAAAAAAAAAAAAAATCACTTTAACTGTAATAAATCCATTTCTTCAGGCTTTAAATACTTCCTGAGAGCTGCTCAACCTTTGCCTGGAAGGTCCTCAGTGGTCTGAGGTGCAGGCTAAGGCTCGTGTCAGACAAGCGCACCCATTGTGGCCGTGTGCCCACACCCACGGGCAGTCGCGTGATGCAGCGATGGGCGCCGGCCACACGCCTGCACGAACTGCATGCGCAGCAAGCGTCCGTCTAGGAAGTGAATCCGTTGATGTGCTAGAAAGCGCGTCAATGGATTTGCACAGCCGCAGCGAGAGTGTAAGGAACTTACACTCTCACGGACATTCAGTCCGCTCTGCAGTGCACTCATCTGACCGCAGCAATAGACCTGTATCTGTCTAGCGACAGAGTGGTTCGAATCCACCTTCCGGGCATGTGCCAAAAATACATTTTTTTCCCACCAAAACCTTAGACGATAAAGCAGTCACAGTGAACACTAAAAGGGTTATTCAGAGGAAAATAGGAAACTCTAAGCCGGGCTATTCAATAAGAGCCGAAAGTGAATTACACAATACGGTGCAGTTCGCCTCAGATTGCCGCAATTCGGCAGTGAAATTCTCCATAGAGAAGTAATGGTTAATATGCCCTGATTTTCGGTGCTTCCCTAATTTTTATGCCACCCCACAGCATGTATAATCCATACGCTGCAGGAAAGAAATCAACAAGGAATCCCAGGTGACCCGACTCGATTTCCATCCTGCAGCATATGGATTATACATGTTGCAGGGCAGCACTACCCTGCACTCTTCCTCTGCATGAAATAGTAATATGTGTCCAGGAAAATATGGCCGATCTGGCTGCCCTAGGAACACCACACCATTTATCTCCATCTGGTAGGGTGGCCAGATCGGCCAGGTTTTCCTAGGAATATATGATATATTCAGGCTGATACGCAATTCATGAAAAATATAACACTGCAGGATGTGTAACCCATATGCTGCAGGTCAGAGTTCGAAGTGGAATCCGAAGCAGGTCACTTAATAGATAACAGTTGTCACTCTCGCAGTATGTGAATTATACTATATAAATAGTAGAGCAGAGCTTGCCGACTGCCTGCACTTGGGAATGGCTGAGCGGCGTCTGAGAGAGCGGCACCTGGCGTGGTCACGAGGAGCCGCCGGGCTTAAAACGGGGCGCGAGGCGTTGCCTCATCGCCCTGTCGTGGAGTTCTGTTCCCGCATCGCTAACTGATTCTGTGCATTGATTTTTTGTTGCCAACCCGTTTCTGGATACGATCCCTTCTGCTTTTTGACCAGGCTTGTTTTGACTATTCTAATTGCTGCTCAATTACAATCGCCTGTGTGGTGCCTTTGGTGTAACCCCATGTTTGCCGCTGGACTGGTTACACGTTACTGGCGTGTTGTTCCATCTCGTTTGTGGGTATCGTCTGTGGCCGCTTTAGGTTCCTATACCCAGGGCCGGATTTACCATTAGGCAGAGTAGGCACGTGCCTACAGGCGCCTGCCACAAGGGGGCGCCTTGCTCTGTGTGTAAAAATAAAATAAATATATATATATATATTTACAATTTGCAATAATTTAGACCACTGTATCTCTGGAGCCCTATGGGCTAGAGGGACATATGAGGTATCATTGGAAAGGTCAGCTTATAGCCTTTCCAGTGATACCAAATATATCTAGGTAAGATGTATGTAAAAATAAATATCTATTCAAATACTATTTTCCTCATTTGTTTCTAACACGGCACTATTATTCAGTTTACAATTATAAAGTGAACAGTGATGCTGCACTAACTCACCTCATATACCATACTGCCAGCAAGTGTGTATCTGGTGAAGCAATGTATTGTTTAATTTAAAACTTAGACCGTGGTACTGCAGTGAGGAGGGACAGTGGGTCTTTGGAACCTGCATCCCTGAATTGTACAGCACACAAAGTTAAGTGAGGTGTCATTGGAAAGGTCAGAGTCTATTCTTTACTATGGTACCAAACATGACCATGTAATGTGTAAAAATTTAAAAAATTAAAAAACAAGTAAATGCTAAATATATTTTTTCTGTTCTACAGCAGAGGCAATATATGCTTTTACATATAAAACAAACAATGCTGCTGCATTCACTGCCTTCCTCCTTTAACCATTCTACCCCACGGACTCCCTCACTCCCTGCCCCCTCTTCTATGTCTTCCTTTTCTACAGTCTCGAAGGAGGATGTAACAGAACTTCTTAAGTCCTCCTACCCGACCACCTGTCTAGTTGATCCCATCCCCTCACACCTTATTCGGCCTGTCCTACCAGTCACGGTCTCTGCTTTGACTCATATTTTTAACCTCTCCCTCTCCTCTGGAATCTTCCCCTCTGTATTCAAACGTGCTTTGATCACCCCATTCTAAAAAAGCCATCTCTTAATCCTACCTCCCTCCTGAACTACTCTCCCATCTCCCTGCTCCCCTTTGCCTCTAAAATCTTAGAACGTCTGGTCTATAACCAGCTCACCAGTTTTCTTGCTGCTATCTCTCTACTCGATCCGCACCAGTCCGGCTTTTGCTCCCAACAATCTACTGAGACTGCTCTGACCAAGGTGACTAATGATTTATTTGCCTCTGAAACCAAAGGTCACTTCTCCCTCTTATTCTTCTTGACCTTTCTGCTGCATTTGACACTGTTGATCACCCTCTCCTGCTCCTAACGCTGTGTCAACTTGGCCTCAGTGACATCACTCTCTCCTGGTCATCTTCCTGTCTCTTTTTGCTCCTTCAGTGTCTCCTTCACTGGTGTCTCTTCACCACCAGTTCCTCTTTCAGGTGGGGTACTTCAAGGCTCTGTGCTGGGTCCCCTACTGTTCTCGATCTATACCACCTCTTTGGACAACCTCAGCTCTTCCTATGGATTCCAATATCATCTCTATGCTGACGACACCCAAATCTGCCTTTCCTCTCTCGATCTCTCTCCTCCGGTGTTGGACCATGTTACTGCCGGCTTATCGGCTGTCTTCGACTGAATGACTTCCCGTTTCCTAACACTCAACCTCTCAAAAACTGAACTTCTCATCTTCCTCGCTCTAAAACCTTCATTCCTGCACCAATTTCTCTTCAGGTGAATGGTGTCACCATTATTTCTACCTCTCAAGCTCCATTGCCTCAGGGTCCTCTTAGACTCCAATCTGTCCTTTACTCCTCACATTCAGCCTCTAACCAAATCTTGCTACTTCCACCTAAAATATATTGCACGCATCCATCCCTTTCTTAATTCAGACTTTACTAAAATGCTCATCCAAGCTCTTATTATCACCCGCCTTGACTACTATAACCTCCTTCTCTCTGGCCTTAAGAGAGCCCAGATTCTGCCACTGCAGTCTGCGATGAACGCCTGTGCCAGACTCATACACCTCACCTCCTTCACCTCACGTCTCATATGTCAATATCTACACTGGCTCCCTGTTTCCTTTAGAATCCAATTCATTATACTGGTGCTCACATACAAAGCTCTCCATAACCGCGCCCCAGCCTACATCTCCTCCCTTATTAGCAGGTACATCCCATCTCCACCATTTGCTCGACCAATGATCGGATGCTATCAGTTCCACGTACCCGCACCCCAACTTTTGCCTTCAGGACTCTCTTGAGCTGCCCTCTTTCTATGGAACTCTCTCCCCCGCAACATCAGACTCGCCCGTCTCTCCAATCCTTCAAGAAGTCTCTGTAAACGCATTACTATAGAGAAGCCTATCAGCTCACTCCCATGATCCCCTCTGTCATTTCCTGCTCCATCTTGCATTCAGTCCTCATGCACCGCGCTACTTCAAATACCCTATTCATCCTCACCTAATGTGTCACCCCTCTCCTCTTAGATTGTGAGCTCTCGAGCAGGGTCCTCCCTCCTTCTGTTCAGTGTGTGTAACATATGTACAGAATATTTGATATTCTGTTGCTCACATTGTACAGCGCTAAGGAACTTGTTGACGCTTTATAAGTACTTGTAACTAACTAATTCAACTAAGGCAAGAGATTCTGCCTAGTCTTTTGATTTGAGCGCAGAGAAAAAAACGTTTCAGTTTTTTTAAATGTATTTTTTTAGTTTTTTTTCTCAAAACAAAAATTTAAATAGTAATTTTGACATGTTTATTTTTTTTGTTTGGGGGGGGGGGTAGGGGCACTCCGCATTTCTGTGCCTACAGGCTCCTGAGGTGCAAATCCGGCCCTGCCTATACCCAACCCAGGGCTCATGTTTTCTGGCCACACATTTCCGTAGCAACTGCGATCGAAAGGTACTGTTTGTTGCAGCTCATGTTCGGTGTGTACTCATTGCTAAAGATACTCGATACTGTACCACCGATAGACCCCGATCTGTATGTATTACCTCTGAATATCATAAAGTCCTGTTGACCTGCTCCAGATCATCAGAAAACGTTAAAACGGCACATTTCCTGACTGCCCTGCAGTCCGCACAATTCACCAACTGTCTGACGTATCTTTGTGTTTCTGAACGTGCTCGAAGTTGACTATCGGTCTCAAAACCTTTAGTGCTTAGTAGCAACTCAGTGGTTTGCTCATTTCAAGCATATAAGCCTTGTGACGGAAGGGTGATGTCGTCCGCCTGCGGGTGTGCTCAGATCTGCGTTACTGTCCCCTCTCCCCCTTTTACTGTACCACCGGCCCGACTACCAACAGTCGCGGCCCTCGGCGTCTCGAGCAGCCAGTTAGGGCCTTAGGACAGGGACGGCCGTTTTAGCGGGGGACCCCGTTGTGAGCCCAGCCCGACCACTGAGTGACGACAGCGTCCCGAGCAGCTGGTCACTGACCTGTCCGGGAGTTTGTTTTGTCCGAGGATCGAAACGGATTCCCTTTCCGCAATTATTCGGATCTTCCAGCAGGAGACATGGAGCATAGTTGGCAGTTCAGTATACTTCGTATCGCCCAGCGGCCGAGGCGCACGCACGCTGCCCAGCACTGAATCTCCGGATCTCCCGGGGCTACTCGTCCAGTGAGGAGTATTAAAATCACGTGGTGGTCGATGCGTCTGACACTGCTCTCGAGCCGCGGCAACGGTACTCTGCACTCTGTCGGGGCTGCGCTGCGGTCTGAATATCGCGGCGGACTTCAGATGTGTTTGACAATCAGAGACACGAGACATAGCTGCATGAACTCAACAAAAGCAACGTTTATTACAACACACCGGTATATATCTCTTCCCCCACGAGCTCAACATCTGGGAAAACCCCCTGCCCGCCCACACAGATCTCATTGGCCAACACGATTCGGGGCGTTGCCGATTCAGGACCGGATGGTCCGAATCGGCCATTTTCCCTCCTGATCTACCCGATCAGAACACGAGGGGGTGGAAAATGGCGGTAACCACGGCAGACCGAGACCGGCATACATTTACACCACATATATACATTTTTATCCACAGGAACCACCTTCCGAAACCCTCAGGACTCGCAGGATAGTTGGTGCAACGGCACCCACACAATGTTTATAGAGAACACATGTCCCGAAAAATAGTCTCTGGCTGAGGGTGCTGGGCCAGTCCATCACATTCCTCCCCCGCCCCAAAGTCCGACGCACCCGGTGGGACTCCCACGGGTCATGCCGGGGTAGTCGGTACTCCACCCTCCACCAGGTCCAGAGCCGACTGTCGTGACAATCCGTCGGCGTTACCATTTTGTGTTCCCGGCCGGTACTGAATGGTGAAGTTGAAGGGTTGGAGAGCCAAGCTCCACCGCAACAGCCGGCCATTCTCCCCCGCCACCCGGTTGAGCCACACCAGGGGATTATGGTCAGTCAGTACAGTGAAAGACCGCCCATACACATATGGCTGAAACTTTCGTAGGGCCCAGACCAGGGCCAGACACTCCTTCTCCACCGCAGCATACCCCACCTCCCGTGGTAGGAGTTTCCTGCTAATGAAGGCCACTGGATGATCTCCCCCGTCGTCCCCCACTTGGCTCAGGACAGCTCCCAGTCCGAACATGGACGCGTCTGTATGAATAATAAAACGTCGGTTATAATCGGGAGCTGCCAGGAGGGGCGCTTGGGTCAAGACGGCCTTCAATTGCTGAAAGGCCTGCTCACACTCCGGGGACCACAGGACTTGTCGCGGTAGGGACTTCTTTGTCAGGTCCGTCAGGGGCTTGGCCAGATCACTATACCGGGGTACGAATTTTCTGTAATAGCCTGCTGTACCCAGAATGGCGAGGACTTGGGTTTTAGTCACGGGGGTGGGCCAGTCTAAGATAGCCTCTATTTTAGCGGGCTCAGGTCGCTGTACCCCGCACCCTACCCGGTGACCCAGGTACTGCACCTCTGCCATCCCCACCTTACACTTCTCGGGTTTAAGGGTTAAATTGGCGTCCCTGATGCGCCCCAGGACCGTCCCTACGTGAACCAAGTGCTCCTCCCAGCTCTGACTATAAATGGCGATGTCGTCCAGGTACGCGCACGCAAATCCCTGGAGGCCATCGAGGAGGCGGTCTATTAATCGCTGGAATGTAGCGGGGGCGTTCTTCATCCCGAACGGCATGACTCTAAACTGGTACAAGCCGAACGGGGTGATGAAGGCCGACTTCGGAGTCGCCTCCTCGGCAAGGGGGATCTGCCAATACCCCCGGCACAGATCCACCGTGGTCAGAAAATGACCCCTGGCGATCTGGTCCAGCAACTCATCGACCCGGGGCATGGGGTAGGCATCCGTCGTGGTGCAATCGTTCACCCGTCGGTAGTCTACGCAGAACCGTGTGGTCCCATCTTTTTTTGGTACCAGGACCACGGGCGATGCCCATGGGCTGGCAGACGGCTCAATGACCCCCAGCTCCAACATCTCCCGTATTTCGGTCCGCATGGTCTCCCGGACTGCTTCCGGAAGCCGGTACGCAGGCTGCCGAAGGGGCCGTTGACCGGGTGTGTCCACGGAATGAACGGCCTGATCGGTGTAACCCGGGAGGGCCGAAAAAACTTCCGAATAACCCTGAAGCAATTGCCGTATTTGTGCCTGCTTCTCGGACCCTAACGCCTCCCCCAGTTGTACCTGATCCACACCAGAGGGTTGTTTGGCCACCCCCGGTAACTCTACCAGGGGAAATAGCTCCGTCTCTTCGACAGCCGGAGCGCAAATGGCATCCACTGTCTCCGGGCGCTCGTGGAAGGCTTTCAACATATTGACGTGGAACGTCCGTTGGATTCTGGTGTCCGCGCAACTCGCCACCACATAGGTGGTATCCCCCAGTCGGGTTACCACCTTGTAGGGACCTTGCCAGGCCGCCTGCAGCTTGTTCTGCCGCTGTGGTTTTAACACCAGAACCTTCTGTCCCACGCGGAACGAGCGGCTGCAAGCAGCCCGGTCGTACCACGTCTTCTGTTGAGCCTGAGCGGTTTCCACGTTTCCCCGGACCAACCCCGCGAGTTCTGCCAAGCGCCCCGGAGCTTCAGGACATAACTCACACAGGGACCCCATCTTCTCCTGCTTCCCCTCCCACTGAGCCCTAACCAGATCCAGAGGCCCCCTCACCTGACGCCCGTATAACAGTTCAAAAGGAGAGTATCCGGTGGACTCCTGCGGTACCTCCCGGTAGGCGAACAGCAGGTGTGGTAAGTATTGCTCCCAATCTTTTCTCTCGTGAGCGAAGGCCCGAATGAGTTGCTTCAAGGTCCCATTGAACCGCTCGCACAGTCCGTTTGTCTGAGGGTGATATGGGGCGCTGTGTAACGCCTTGACCCCACACAGACGCCAGAGCTGCTGGGTAAGCTCAGCGGTAAACTGGGTCCCTTGGTCGGATAAGATTTCCCGGGGAAATCCCACTCTCGTAAACACACGCAGCAGAGCGTCTGCTACTGTGTCCGCCTGGATGTTGGCCAAAGCCACGGCCTCAGGGTACCGGGTAGCATAATCTACAATAGTAAGTATATACCTCTTCCCGGTAGCACTGGGCCGGGGCAATGGCCCAATAAGGTCGACCGCCACCCGACTAAAAGGCTCCTGGATGATGGGCATGGGGTGTAGAGGTGCTTTCGGGTGATCCCCGGCCTTCCCCGCCTTCTGGCAGACGGGGCAGGTACGGCAAAACTCGCGGGTGTCCTCGCTAAGGCGAGGCCAAAAGAAGGCGCGCGCTAACCGGTGGCGGGTCTTCTTCTGCCCCAGATGACCTGCCAAAGGAATGTCATGAGCCAAGCGCAGGAGTTCCTGTCTAGGGCCCTGGGGTACCACCATCTGCTTCTGGGGGACCTGTGTCTTCCGGGACCCCTCTCTCTCTGTGTACCTATATAGCAGCCCATCCTCCCACTCTATCCGGTCGCTTCGTTTCTCATCAAGTCCCTGGCCGGCCCGGTCACGGTAGCCCTGCAACGTGGGGTCCGTCTGAGTCTGATGGCGAAGCGTCTCTGGGGAGCTCCAGGGGCAGGGGGTGTCAGGAATTATGGGGAGAGTCGGTATAGGTCGGGGTGTAGGGATCGGGCGGGGTATTGGGAAAGGTCTCACCTGGGTCCCTCTCGGCGTGCTACTGTTGTGTCGTTGGCTCTGTAGTCTAGTGGTGACTGGCGTGGCCGCCTCCATGGAGTATGCAGAGATCAGCCGTCCCAGATCATTACCGAGGAGCACCTCGGCCGGCAGTTGGTTCAATAACCCCACTCTCACTACTTTCTCCCCGGATCCCCAGTCCAGGTGAACCCGGGCCGTCTCCAGCCGGAGAACCTTACCACCAGCCACTCGTACTGCAACGGTATTCCGCAAGCGGTCGTTCTGCTGGACTAAGTGGGGTCGAACCAAAGTGATCGTAGCCCCAGAGTCTCGAAGTCCTTCAGCAGCTCTCCCGTTGACCCACACCGCCTGGCGATGGTGATGGCGATTATCGGCAGCGGCGGCTTGCACCGGGTCCGCCTCATGTAGTCGCTCCCATTCTTCCGGAGCCTCCGGCCAGGGTAGATCGACGTCGTAGCAATGGGTAGACTGTGATGGTCTAGGAGAAGATCGTGTCAGGTCCGGTCGGTTGGGGCAATTCTGCTTATAATGTCCGTCTTGGTTACATCCATAACAACGTATGTGGGCCAGGTTGTTGGGTCGACTGGGGGGTCGGGCAGCCAGCGGCCGGACTGCCGGCACTGGGGTTGGTGGGGCAGGTATCACAGGGCGGAGGGGTAACGGCCGCTCCCCCCCTGTGACCTTCCGCGTATCAGCATATTCATCGGCCCAAACAGCTGCTTGTTGTACAGTTTGGGGCTTCTTGTCCCGCACCCACTCCCGGATGGCGGCGGGAGTATACTCGAAGTACTGCTCAAGCAGTAGCAGTTGTGTAATCTCGGGTACTGTCTCCGCTTTGCTCCCCAGGAACCACGTGCGCAAATCCCGCTGTAATCGGTGAGCCCACTCCACATGGGTAGCGCCGCTGGGTCGGCGAGAGTTTCTGAACTTAGCCCGGCTGGCTTCTGGGGTCACGGCGAACCGGCTCAGCAGCGCCTGTTTCACGTGCCCGTAGTTGGTGGCCTCCTCGTCTGGTACCGTGCGGTAGGCCTCTGCGGCCCGCCCGGTCAGCTTGCACGCCAGGATTCTTACCCAGTCGGTGGGGTGGACCTCATGTACTTGACACAACCGTTCAAAGTCCTGGAGATAGCTCTCTATTTCCTCGTCGGCTTCACGGAAGTCCTTAAACGCCTGAAAGGGCACCTTTCTCCCCGGGGATCGCTCCACCCGAGGGTTTCGGTCTCGCTGGCTCCGCACTTCCGCCAACCGGAGCTCGTGCTCGCGTTCTTTTCTCCACTCTTCCTCCTGGCAGATCTCCTGAACCAGGTGCTGCATCACTGCCTCTGTCGGGGCTGCTCCGTATAAGGCAGCCCGTTCTCGTACTTTCCGCTGTAGCTCGCTTTCGTCGGCTCCGGCCGCGACGGTTACAGGTGGGTGTCGGCGGGTATCGCTGTGCTCGCCGCACCTTGATCCAACCGTTGTAGCTCCTCTATCAGAATGTCCCGACTCTTGGAACCCGGAGTACCACCACGGTTCTCCAGCATGTTCCGCAAAGTGTCCCGTTTGTAGTCAGCATATACTGTCATGATGGGTTCTTCGGGGGGGGGTTGGTGGTATTAGTTGCAGAGAGCAATCCCACCGCTGCCACCAGTGTGACGGAAGGGTGATGTCGTCCGCCTGCGGGTGTGCTCAGATCTGCGTTACTGTCCCCTCTCCCCCTTTTACTGTACCACCGGCCCGACTACCAACAGTCGCGGCCCTCGGCGTCTCGAGCAGCCAGTTAGGGCCTTAGGACAGGGACGGCCGTTTTAGCGGGGGACCCCGTTGTGAGCCCAGCCCGACCACTGAGTGACGGCACCCAGCGTCCCGAGCAGCTGGTCACTGACCTGTCCGGGAGTTTGTTTTGTCCGAGGATCGAAACGGATTCCCTTTCCGCAATTATTCGGATCTTCCAGCAGGAGACATGGAGCATAGTTGGCAGTTCAGTATACTTCGTATCGCCCAGCGGCCGAGGCGCACGCACGCTGCCCAGCACTGAATCTCCGGATCTCCCGGGGCTACTCGTCCAGTGAGGAGTATTAAAATCACGTGGTGGTCGATGCGTCTGACACTGCTCTCGAGCCGCGGCAACGGTACTCTGCACTCTGTCGGGGCTGCGCTGCGGTCTGAATATCGCGGCGGACTTCAGATGTGTTTGACAATCAGAGACACGAGACGTAGCTGCATGAACTCAACAAAAGCAACGTTTATTACAACACACCGGTATATATCTCTTCCCCCACGAGCTCAACATCTGGGAAAACCCCCTGCCCGCCCACACAGATCTCATTGGCCAACACGATTCGGGGCGTTGCCGATTCAGGACCGGATGGTCCGAATCGGCCATTTTCCCTCCTGATCTACCCGATCAGAACACGAGGAGGTGGAAAATGGCGGTAACCACGGCAGACCGAGACCGGCATACATTTACACCACATATATACATTTTTATCCACAGGAACCACCTTCCGAAACCCTCAGAACTCGCAGGATAGTTGGTGCAACGGCACCCACACAATGTTTATAGAGAACACATGTCCCGAAAAATAGTCTCTGGCTGAGGGTGCTGGGCCAGTCCATCACAAGCCTGCAAATACCAAGAATTGTGCTAATCTCAAGCAGATATTTCTGTCTTTAAAGCTCTCAATCACGCTACTCCTGTGTCGGCGCTACGGCGCCCATTACACATACCAATTCATTTCTTCTCCCCCCAGCATACAAAATTCATTCCTCTTCCCCCCCAGCATACCAATTCATTCCTCTTCCCCCCAGCATACCAAATTCATTCCTCTTCCCCCCCAGCATACCAAACTCATTCCTCTTCCCCCTATACCAATTACTTTGCCCCACAGAATTCCAAATTAATTCACCCCCCAGCACTAGCATTCCAAATTCATTTACCCCCAGCATTCCAAATTCATTGACCCCTCAGCCCCAGCATTCCAAATTTATTCACCCCAGTCTCAGCATTCCAAATTCATTAACCTCCCAGCCCCAGCATTCCAAATTCATTCACCCCCAGCCCCAGCATTCCAAATTAATTACCCCCCAGCCCCAGCATTCCAAATTCATTCACCCCCAGCCCCAGCATTCCAAATTAAATCACCCCAGCCCCAGAATTACAAATTCATTACCCCCCCCAGCCCTAGCATTCCAAATTAATTCACCCCAGCCCCAGAATTACAAATTAATTCACCCCCAGCCACAGCATTCCAAATTAATCCTCTCCCAGCATTCCAAATTAATTCACCCCCAGCCCCAGCATTCCAAATTCATTACCCCCCAGCCCCAGCATTCCAAATTCACTACCCCACCAGCCCCAGCTTTCCAATTTAATTCACCCCACAGCCCTAGCATTCCAAATTAATTCAACCCCAGCCCCAGCATTCCAAATTAATTCACCCCCAGCCCCAGCATTCCAAATTCATTAACACCCCCAGCCCCAGCATTCCAAATTCATTTATCCCCCAGCCCCAGCATTCCAAATTCATTAACACCCCCAGCCCCAGCATTCCAAATTCATTAACCTCCCAGCCCCAGCATTCCAAATTAATTCACCCCCAGCCCCAGCATTCCAAATTCATTAAGGCCCCCAGCCCCAGCATTCCAAATTCATTAACACCCCCAGCCCCAGTATTCCAAATTCATTAACGCCCCCAGCCCCAGCATTCCAAATTCATTTACCTCCCAGCCCCAGCATACCAAATTAATTCATCCCGGCCCCAGCATTCCAAATTAATTCACCCCCAGCCCCAGCATTCCAAATTCATTAACCTCCCAGCCCCAGCATTCCAAATTCATTAACCCCCAGCCCCAGCATTCCAAATTAATTCACCCCAGCCCCAGCATTCCAAATTATTTACCCACCCAGCACCAGTATTCCAAATGAATTCAGCCCCAGCATTCCAAATTAATTCAGCCCCAGCATTCCAAAATAATTCACCCCCAGCATTCCAAATTCATTAACCCCTCAGCCCCAGCATTCCAAATTCATTAACCCCCAGCCCCTGCATTCCAAATTAATTCATCCCCAGCCCCAGCATACCAAATTAATCCAGCCCCAGCATTCC